>NW_027019301.1:1098376-1267659 GCF_013076305.1 Rhopilema esculentum
GGAAAGGAAAGGGAAGGAAAGGAAAAGAAAAGGAAAAGGAAGGAAAGGAAAAGGAGGGAAAAAGATAGAAAAGAAAGAAGGGGAAAAGAAAGAAGGGAAAAGAAAGGAAAAGAAAGGAAGGGAAAAGAAAGAAAGGGAAAAGAAAACAAAGGAAAGGAAAAGAAAGGAAGGGAAAGGAAGGGAAAGGTAGGGAAAGGAAGGGAAAGGGATGGAAGGGTAATGTATGGAAAGGAAAGGGAAGGAAAGGAAAAGAAAAGGAAAGGAAAGAAAGGAAAGGAAAGGAAAGGAAAGGAAGGGAAAGGTAGGGAAAGGTAGGGAAAGAAAGGAAGGGGAAAAAAGGGAAAATAAAGGAAGAGAAAAGAAAACAAAGGAAAGGAAAAGAAAGGAAGGGAAAGGAAGGGAAAGGTAGGGAAAGGAAGGGAAAGGGATGGAAGGGTAATGTATGGAAAGGAAAGGGAAGGAAAGGAAAGGAAGGAAAAGAAAAGGAAAGGAAAGGAAGGAAAGGAAAAGGAGGGAAAAAGATAGAAAAAGAAAGGAGGGGAAAAGAAAGAAAAGAAAGGAGGGGAAAAGAAAGAAGGGAAAAGAAAGGAAGGGAAAAGAAAGAAAGGGAAAAGAAGGGAGAAGCAGGGAAAGGAAAGGGAAGTTAGAGAAAGGCACGGAGAAGAGCCAGGACGGGAGGAAAGAAGGAAAGGAAAAGAGGGGAAAGAAAGGAAGGGAAAGGAAGGGAAATGGAAGGAAAGGTATATCTACTACTTTTCTAAAACTTGAACTCTCTACTGTTTGCTTCTGGACTGCAATTGCAGGGTATCAGAAATGGTGTGATACAGAAAACATATTTGATTTCTGATAACACAACCAATAAAATCAAACTCTGTCTCGATCTCCTTCTTTTCCAGCACAGTGAGAATCACGCACATTACAGCTGGTGGGTATAAACAGGGCATTAGAAGTGGCAGAAATTTCTTCTATAGTTTCGTGTTCTTCAAACCATAATAGAATTGCTAATTACACTTTTACTACAGATATCCCAAATCAGTTCGTTATCGCAACCTTAAAGTACTAGGCTCAAAACATTATTAAGGCAAGTTTCCCAAAACAATACTGGCTATCAACTGCCCGTGTAAAAAGGCAAACGCTGTAGCTTGATAAGAAATAGGTCAACATAACAGTTGAATTCTTCAGCGGCTCTTCTCAGACAAAACAAAACTAAAACATCGAATTCATCCATCTACTTTCATTATTCCAAGTCAGTAAATTTGCCAAATAAAACCCACTTGTAATAATAAAAAAGAATTCTTGACCTGCTTAAGAAATTCCGCGCTTTTTATTATTCGCTTAATCTTCAAGTTTATGGCTTTTCTGTTTCAATTGAATGTATACATTTCTAGTTTGCCGTTGTGTTTATCACATTTATACTTAAAAAGCGATATCCCTATCACTGATCAACGATAAAAACTAAAACACAATGGTGATAAATTTTATAGCATCGTGGGAAAAAATGAAAGGGATAACGCTGTAAAAAATTGTGGAAAAGATTGGGTCATATGATCAATCGAGGGGCCGTATGATCAAGCCTGGATCCACAAGTCACAAAAGGAATAATAATGATATATTTAGGTATCGGTGCCATATAAATACTAAGAACAAAAGATGCAGCAGAATCATGTCTAAATACTAAATGCACCAATCACAGCATAGAGCTCTTCTACGAAGATTTTTTTTAATAAAAGCTCTAATGCTTCTCCTCATTTTCTCATCTCACCATCACATCACTATACCTGCACAGCCCCACCTTCAGCCCCTTTTCCCCCCTCCTTTTAATTACTGTCCAATCTAATTGTATTTTTTTCCTTTCACTCTCTCGACATTCCGTCCCTTTCCTTAACATTATAGTAACACCACAGCGTAAAGATTTTTACCCG
Organism: Rhopilema esculentum; assembly: GCF_013076305.1. The sequence goes on from NW_027019301.1 coordinate 1,100,299, forward strand.
CACTAACAGCAACGTACATAATACTCCTTTAGACTACATAACGCATACAAACCTTTATCCTTTTAGAATTGAATAACCCAACTGATTTGCCACTTGCGTATAACAACTAAAAGAGAGGGATAAATGAAATATAGTAATAAACCAATTAGATACAAAATACACAGAAGAACAGCTTCTTATTCACTCTACAAAACTTGGCATCTTGCACTAGAGTAAAAGCTATATTGATATAAGCTAGGGCAGGACACACAAGCATGTCGAAGGGTAGGCCATAGGACATTTTAAGCATTGATAAACAATTTGACATTTTTCCAGTTCCTTAGTAAGAGTAGTAGCTCGCAGCAATCCAGCTATTTACGTCGAAAAAAGGGGTGGAAAAAGACAATTTGGAAATCTGAGACAGCATAACAAGCCATGAAAAAGCAACTGTTACCAATTTTAACATGATGCTCTCTAAATCTCCCAATATCAATTTACTTTAGATTGATTTCCTCTTTATTCTTTTGACATTAACGTCTATAGTTTCAAGAACCAGAAATACTTTTACAGAAAATTAACGGCTTCGATGCTTCTGTAGCAAAAAATTTGACGATTCCTTTTTAATTGCTTCCACCAGCACACTATTTTTATATTCAAGAGTAAATTGAAGCTCAGGCTGGCAGTTCTAGCTTTTTCCAAAACTTTGTGGCTGGATTCCTCTTAATTCTTAAACTATGCGTTTTAATTTATTGGGTTGCAATTGTACTCAAAGTGAATACTCAGGCTCCTTCACCAACAAAGCACGCCTGGATGACAAAAAACTTCTGGCTTTTCAGATGAAATTTTATCAAGGAGGTTATATAACTTTGCAATACCTCAGCCGCAACTTATTCCTGATTTGTTCTTAACTTTTGACCACTTGAGGCTCGTGTTTTTAACATCATTTTTACAAAAAAGGAGTTTCATTATTGTTTTGGGTTTTCAGGTTTCGCACCTAAAATGGACGAGTGAAGGTGAAAATCGAACAACGCTCTTTATTTATTCCTTCGTTACGCCGTATTGATAAAAGCAGGGTTCCTGAGATGAGCACTTTACGGGAGCGTTAATCATTTAATGAAAAGGGGCTGTATCTTGTTGTAGTTGATGTTACGCAAATAATGATAATAATTGAATTGAATGAGGTGAAACCAGCAGTTCTCTAGTGAAATATATCGCTGAACACTTGTTTTAATAGAGAACCATTAACCTTTTCTATGTTCTTTTATTAGTTTAAAAAGCAGCACATTTTTAACAATTTATTAACAGTTGCAGCTGCCTCGTACATGAAAATGTGGCGGCCACCCAAACACACGTGCCCAACCACCTGTCCTAATTGCATATGTTCTTCTTCTTTTCTCCGTCATTACAGCCACCATGCTGGCAGATGCCGCAATTTGGGCGAATTTTAACTGTTATCCCTCATCACGAAAACTACAGCGACATCTGCAAACATTGATAACGATCCTTAACCCCATTTTTCTCTAAAGACCACTGAAGCTGTATAAAACTCGCCGGAATAAAAGGAATAAAAAGCCGAAAAAACAACTTTACAAACTAACCCAGATTCGCGCCGGGCTTAAGAAACTCAGACTACCTTTTGGTAGTGCAAATGTGACTTTCCCGGGCTCGACCCCGATGTAACTAACGATGTAACAATGCCCTGAATTAGTTTTTGAAAATTGCAGCGTTCATGCGTTGAGCCAAGAGCTAGGCCAAGCTCACACCAAGCAACGCTTACCCTAAAATTATGCAAAAATTAGCCCGGTTTAGATTTAGCAAGGGCGAACCCGGGTTAGTTATCATAGTATAAATAAATAGAACCTAAGCGGCCAAGGACTCGGTCTTTGCTGTGATCGAACTTTCGATTACCTGCCCCCCCCCCCATCTTTTAGAAATGGAAATAGGGGCAACCCTTTAGGTTGACCGCAGTTGACCAAAATAACAAAGGATCATTCTTTTATGCTTTCCATTCTGGAAAATATGCGGAGAGGATATCACAAAAAGAAACACAGTTTTCGCAGCTGATAGGATAAAATCGTGCAGCAATCAATTTTTGAGTCAAACAGACATAAACTGTCGTGAATAAAATTGTTACGTTCCTACGCTGCTTTCGTAATAACAAATGCTGGAAGAAATTTTACAGAATCTTTCGTTGATTTCTTTTACATTCAAAAGTTGGAAAGAGATTTCAGTTTTATGTTGTTAAGCGTACAATACATTGACTCTCTGGATCCTTAAGATAAACGACACAAACTTGAGATCAAGGGTATTAAAGTTCGTTTGACTTAAAAACAAAGAAAATATTAACAGTTAATTCCTATCTTAAATCTTTTCATTTCTTGTACAATTTAATAATCGTGCTGCAATTATTGATTAGGGTTGGTGTCATCTTTGAACAACGGGTTAGTGTTATCCAGAAAATAGCGGTTTTGCTAAGAACAATGTTTTATCGTTTTCTACAATTATAAACGTTTTCACTCTTTTTCTTGATATTCAGTACGGGGAACATTTAAGAAACCCATAAATATGTGTTGATTGAAAAAGACCAGTATTCAGAAGACGTTTACTTTCCCTTTTTCTCAACAATTTAAAAAAACTCCCTCAATATCCTCTCTTGACGTCCATGACTTCTGGCAGGGCCACCGAGTTGTTTTGGAGGCCCCATGTGAGCGAAGCGAACAGAAAATACTTGCGACCATGCTCTTTAGATAAGCTTTAATTCATTCATTCCTTTAAATGTTTAACTATTATCTGGCAAAATTTTTATGCCATCAATGAATTCAATTTTAAAACACAATTCACTATTTCACGAGGCCCACTAGACCTCGAGGCTCTGGGGCAATTTCCCTCTTGAATCTGACTTAATTGATGATTTCAAAATTTCTCTATTTTATACCTGGTTTTGCGCGATGGAAGGGCAAACACTGATTCTTGTGTCTGTTTATAAGCTACTGGTTGGCCTGGAAATAATTTTTATAACACTGTTTTTGTTTTCGGTACTAAGAATCAAAGAAACGTGTCAGAGTCCCAGTTTCTAGGTGCTAACTTAATGTATTGTAGGAAAGATCGCCGAAACAAAAAACAGTTGCCGAGCAATCCAATTGAATCAATCCATAGATCTCAGCGAACGAGCCCTAAATTTGATCCTAATGTAAACCATAGCGAGAGATGCCAAAGATTTATATAAATCTAGTTTTTAGATAAAACGTAGTCCTGCCGAAATCCAGTCTATTAAGGAGATTAAAGAGTCAGTTGGCGAAAAACATCGAAAATCGCTGTTTGCAGTAAAGATAATCCTTCTTGGTTTCAGTTGATGTGGCTTAAAGAGAACTTTGGATGAATCCAGCGAACAGGGAAACAAGGATACAATGAAACGAAAGTAACATGAAAATCAGGAATAGTAAATGCGACGGGAACTTGACAATTTTAAAAGACAGAAGTGGTACACGTTCCAAAAAAGTCACACAATGCGATTCGATTTGTGCTGTAGCTGCATTGAAATGGTTTATATAGATTAGTGTCTCCTAGCCTCATTTGCATGCATTTATAACAAAAAGCCAACGCTGCACACTAAACGCAAATTACTATCGAGGACCGTCTTCGATTACCCTTGTGAATTTGTATAGGAGACCGATATGTATGTATATAGTATGAGTTTTAAGGATTGACAAAGGAAGGACAGAGGCATTTGCGCTGGCGGCACAAACAATTATCATTTATCCCGCCTTTCCGCATGTCCGTAGCTCGTTGAGAACGAACTATCGAAGCTCTATTTCAAAATGCGCATTTTTTGATGCAAGATCATAATTACATTTTCTTTAAGAATGATTATGTCAATAAGAATAACAATTTTTACCAAAATCATTCCAAATATTAATTAAGCAATTTGTGCGGTATAAAAGGCTGAATATGCGGAAGGGGGAGGGGGGAAGGTGGAATGACAACCCGGTTCAATTTTAAACAACTCTCTGTAGCGCCATTATAAAATTAAGCCTCACAGACACAGTACTACTAAGAAACTGATGAATAGGGCTATTTGCTTGCAGTTAAATGCTGCTAGATCTATAAACCACAATAACAGATGTATAGCCAAAGGAGCGCCGGTTTTGCTCGATGACATTTATTTCTTTTTGAAATATTACGAGCGACTTACGAAGAATCCTGCCGGAATCCCGACAGAAATCAGCTGATAAATACGACAACTATTTTAAGGTGCAAAACAAAACGATATTTGTTATCAGATTAGACGGCATGCGTGTGTAGGTCATGTGACAGACACGTGAATTAATATATTATTGACGCTCAAAATAAACTGGATAAAAAACGTTTTGTTTGCGTATGCAGAAGTCATTATTTGCTGCTGTGCATAAAATTGCCCGTGATAACATTCTTCTCCCTTTCATAAAACACACATCCATTGCAATCAGACACTGAAAAGGTAAATCCACTTCGACAGTAAATACATGTGTGTTCATGAAAGCGGTGTTCAGTTTATCAGAGATTAAAGCAAAGTGTGATTGAAAACACAAAGGAAACAATATGTATTATGGTAAACTTGCTGACTGGAAACAGGGAAGCAAGGAGCTGACTCTGATAGCCCAGATAATAAATCCCCTATAAGTGTGTGGACAATTTAAAAGAGAAGCTAATCAAATAGATACTGAAAAAGGCTTTGGCTATAAACGTTTTAGCCATGACTAAGGAAAACAGCATGTAAAAGAGATAGGTCCCCTGATGACTTGAGCTGAAGTTGTAAAATGTGGTCTCAGAAATAAGATAAATCAGATTTAATTTGAAACCGTACTTTCTCGGAAAAAGAAGTTAAATTCACGCTTGCCATTATAGCTTAATTCACTGGGTCCAGAAGCAATATGGCCCTCTTTTCCAACTCAAGAAAAGCTTGTTTTATGATTCACATCCCCAGTTTTTTCATACAAGTCTTCAACAACACATATTTAAAGTTTGATTTTATTTGTGGCAAAACATGAATCTGCAGCAGTTATATCGACCAATATCTGTCCAGACTGACTTTGAATTCAACTATGTTGGCACATAAATGAAAATAGACAACACCTAGCATTGTACCTGCAAAAATTCTGATGCAAATTTTTGTGGGCCAGCGCCATTGCTTTTTCATTGGTTGGGAATTGTCGCTAATTTTACTTAAAAATATCGGCATGAAGAAGATTATACCAAGGATAATGCGCTCCGGAAACAAATTTAATAATAACAACGGCAAATTGAAGTGCGCAGTCCCATCAAAAAGGTGAATTAAGAACACAAGAGCAAACAAGCGAAGAAATTCCTGCTTTAAGCTTAAGAGGTTTTAGACAGAAATATATCTGAAATCGCTTCATCGAAAATAGCCCTGTCGCAAGAAGTAAAGCCTTTTGCCTTCCTGATTTGTGCGAATATTATCAAATTTTATGTCTATTGTGTAAACAGATAAACCTGTTGCGTAAGATACTAACAAACCGGGCCTTCACCTAAAAACCTTCTTAGTACAAGCTGCGGCCATTACTGCAACGAAATTGTACGCCGTGAAAGGCAAAACAATCTAGCCGCTACTCGACTGGCCTAGCCACTTGTCAAAAGAGCATAAAACACTACTGCGGAGCATTGGTTCATTGCGGAAGAATCAGGCAAATCAAAAGGACAAGGAAAATTCCGAATGACATTACAGTCGCAATAGAATATTTTCCCCTATGTATGGGATGACATAGTTGTGTAAATGAATGGGACAGACGTGTGGTTTGGGAGCCAGGAGTCTTAAGCTCATAAGAGAGAAGATATCCTTCAAATTCTTTTCATGATATATATTTTCAAACAAAGAATTGAAAAATTAAGCAAAAGCCTCTCTGAATGCAGACTGAGATTTCAAACAACGAAAGAATAATCCCAGGATTAATGATGAAAAACATTTCAAAATAATACATACTAACTGTTAGTCATTCTACTCGGCAGAGCGCAGGCCTTGAAAGTGGGGTCAAGACTTTGGTGTGTTTGTGTCGCCTTGAAACAGGTGCAAAATGAGCCAAACTGCTTTCACAAAATATTATTCATTCTATACACAGGCCTTAACAACTGTCTACTACGCTACAAATTGTAAACATCTTGATTACAGCGTACAGATGCTCTTTTTTAGAAGATAGCAGATAGCTGTTGATCTTTGACATCTTTTAATAAAGACGCTGGTTTCGCGACGAAAGATCTTGTAAATTTTGAAAATAACTCGCACGAAAAATTTCGTATATATTTGAACTACTCTGCGTACAGACGTTTTTGAATACAACTTAGCAATATTCATAGATTCGTCAGCAAGTTTATACCCTTTAAAATATTTTAATATCAGTTATCAATTTTGTCAATTATAACCTATTTCTCACTTTCTAGATAGCTGAAGTACAAGTTGCAATAATAAGAAAGAAAATCTCTGTCTCCTTCTGAAAAAATTATTATCTAACATTAATGTCTGATGAACTAATTCGACTGTACAGCAGGACCTTTAGAGAATAGCAGATTGATGGTGAACTTTAGATACTCTTAACAAAGAACGCTGGTTTCCCCCAGAAAAATAACAATTTGAGAAATAGCTTTTTCATTAACAAGTCAATGTTTCATCTGAAATGACGTTATATTGATTCCACATTCAAGCAAGCGCCGCCATACCACCACGACCTTGGATAATAACAAAATTTTAACTTTTGTTTGGCAAAAACTTTGCTGCCACAAATTTCTCAACTTAGCTCTGAACTTTTCATGAAAAACTGTCAAAATAAAGCCACAATTTGTATTGATATGTATCTACCAAGCCCCTGTAGATACGTTTAGCTATTAAACTTGGTTACACTTCTATCTGGATAAAAACCATGAAAATTAAATTTCCTGTACACACCCAAAACATATGTTCTCTACCTATGCTAAAATTTTAGCAAAACCTGATGCCACCTGAACTGTAAATTCTTGCAAACGCTGCCAGCTCTACCCTAGGCACTGGTCTAACTGATTTTAAACTGTCGCATAGTCCTTGTTTGTCAGCAATGAGGTTTGAAACTGGATTCCTTGTCATTGAAGGGAACTCTATGCAGTAGATGGATTGATGACCTTCCAGTGGAAACGGATAGAAACTATTTGGGAATATTTTGATTTCAAATTGACGATGTCAAACATTTTTATACTCGGCGTGATATGAAGGAACGAATGAGACCCGTTACATCACAGCTGCAGCCATTGAACAAGCGAAATATAAGAACTGGCAGAAAAAAGCAAGGTATTAAATGCATCATTAGATTTCCAGATGATTCGTCTCTGAATCCTTTGTGCATGGACGCAGAATAATGTGTAAAAACAAACAGGTTTAAGTGCTTACCTTGCAGGTTAAAAGAAAATGCTTTCTTTTATCCGAATCGGAAATAAAAAGTGTTTTTGCTGTGCAAAATCCCTAGAAAAAAAGAACATTTGGACTTAAGTAATTTTATAAATAAGAAACATACATTACATTATTTTAAAAAAATACATAGCGACATCACGATTTTGTAAATGTACGATCTAAAGGGTTGTTTTGTCTCGAATATTTTCGAGATTGTTGTCAAAATTCGCGGACTAAGTTTAGGCGATATTATAAAGGACTGGAATGGAAGCTGAAGTCATTTTTAACAAAAATAACATTTTAGAAATACAATTTTTCATGAAAATGATGAAAACTTTGCAACATACTAAAGCAAACGATTCTGACACTCCTCGGGGTGTGAAATGTCGGTTAGTGAAGAAGAAGTTAGGTGGAAAAGGAAAAGAATTATGTGTTGTAACAAAAAGATAAGTGCAAACAAATCTTGATTTTAAGTTAAAGGAAAAGGTTTACATCAAAGAACGTGTTTTGACATTGCGAGCGACTTCATGTAGAATGTCCAGTTCATATTTAAAAAGAAGTAAAGACGAAGTTTCAGCTGTCCAAATTAGCAGCTGTTTCACCCTCTAGTATTTCGACGAAAATAATGAATAAAGATGAAATCAAAGCGATCTTAAATGATCCAGATTTTAAGTTCACAAGGATTGACGATGGGTTTAAGGACAAGATAAGCGAATACGGCGTCATCACTGTTGAATATTTATCAATACATCAGAACACTGCCAAGTTTGAATTGGCCTGCTTAATAAAGAGCTGAAGATGTCACTTAATAGCATTGGAAAATTCATTAATACAGCGTGCGCCTGCTTTTAAACGACCCGAAAATAAATTGAGCAGCGGACAGAACATCTGCAGCATATGAATCATGCAAAATGCGATCTGTATCTGAATAACTCTTTGGCTGGTAAAAAGACCTCATCGCTCGCCGCACAAACAGTTCAGACAAAAAGTGCAGCTCGTTTTAGAGCAAGTTGAAAAACCTCAGAGCCACATACCGTTTTAAAAATATTGATAAAAACGTGAACAGAAAATTTAGTTCTTATTTCAGATGACCATAGAAGGCCGGGATCTTTGTGCTATGCGAATAGCAATTAGATCTCAACAAGCTAAAACACTTTGTGGATATGTCGGATAGCTTAACATTGGACCTATTCTAGCTTGAAACTATACCGCCTAATATGCATCTAAACCATGGGGACTTTGCCTTTTGAAACAGCCCAAAAGCCACTGAACGTCAACAAAATATTTAAACGACCCTAATGGAGTTTCCTAAGCCTGGATTATTAAGACGTTTCTAGATGGCATCGATTTATCGATATCATCGTGGTTTAAACGAGAGACAAAGGACTTAGACCATTGTCTACTTGCCTAAATTTATCAGCGAGAAAGCGAGATTTAGCCAGATGGATTTAGGACATCTTTGTATTCCTATTCCTATAAAACAGCTGCCCAAAATAGAGTGATTGAATGGTCTTTGAAATATTTACCAACTGTAAACGGTTCGAAACTTGTCATTGAACTTAAAGCTTGAAAAACAAATGGGTTTGAATAACGGTCTATTGTTTAGTGTCTTTACCTTATCTTCAAATGTTAGCTGTTGTACATCTTGATCGCTGTTGCCAATACCAATAAATGCATATGGCCAAATATCGAATTCAGATTCACCGTCTCTGTCAATATGACGCTGTTTCTTTTGCCAACCCTTTCCAAACAAATATAAACATGGAGGTGGACAGAAGAAGCTGCAAACAAAAATTGTCAATAAAAATCACTTCACAAAATGCAGTTTAACAGAACATGATTTGTCACTTGATAGGCAAAAACAACAACTTACCTCTACTGATCTTCACTTTACTTTCTCTACTGATCTTACATATTAACAGTTTGAGTGTGAAAATCTGATTTCATATACAAAATGATAGAACAGCTAAGAATTTTTGTGTGTTTCATGGTATCAATCGAAACAAAACTCAAAGTAAAATTATCCCAACAATTTAACAAAGTAAGGTAATATTAACAAACAATCTTTTTAAAAATAAATTTCTATGGATACAGAGCTTTAAATGTCAAATTGGCTAAAAAAGTTCAATCTTTTCGAAGCATTATGGATTCTTGCCAGACAAATCAAATCAATTTTAGAAATACACAAAGGATTTACACAAAAACTTCATATTGAATGCTTTATATGGACTAACAAAAGTTTTCTATTGAATGCTGTGGTAAGAAGATGAAAACTTTATGAAAAAGTAGTTAAATTTTAAGAGAGATCTCATGTCAAAAAGGAAACTATTGTAATACACCAACACACAAACTTACATCTAAACAATTCTTAGGATATCATGCTTTAGGAGACAGCAAGGCTACTTCATTTAAGAATATTTTTTTTAAAAATATGTTTTGGCCAGCTGATGCTTACAAATTACTCGATTTTTTAGCAGCAAACTGTCCTTTAGGAGAAATAAATCCTTGTCTTAGAAAATTTTGAGGAAAACTGAAGAAAAGGAACTTTCAAAATATAACCACATTTCCTCTTACATCTTTCTCTGTTACAGTATTTAAAACTTTTGGGAATAAGAATCTCTAGTGAAAAAATTAAAGCTAAGCCACTTCAAAAAACTGTAAACCCAATTTGAACAAAGCTATAGCTCTTTAGTTTGATCACAAAACACTAATAAGAAAATAATAAGGACTTTGAAATGGAGAAGATTCTTTTTTACCGTTTTTCATTTCCATATGATTTTTGTGCCACTTTTGAATGAAGAATAACAACAGTCTGATGGTCTTTTTCTTTAAGATATCTTTGCATTGCTTCTTTTGTTAATCTTTGCTGTTGGTACTGATTATGATAGCAACCATCTGGACTTTCATATCTAAGTTTACACATATATGATCAGGATTAGCAAAAAATAGCATGACCATATACTACGTTATTACAAATATATAATTTTAAACATTTCATATTATGTTTTTTCATAACCATACATGAGTAGCATATAATCCACCTTTCTATTGTTCATTTTTAAGCTAAATTAAGATAACCATAAATGAAAAAAATCATTCAAAAAGCAATAAATTATGGATAAAGACTTGAAAAAAGCTTCATTTCCTCAAAGAGGCAGAAACATAGGTTAACATCCCAGAGCAAAAAGGCTGCTTGTGTTTGGCCAAATTGCAACTATAAAACAAACAGCTGCAAGGAAAGCTGCAACAATCACATAAACAGAAAGATGTTTGACATTTCATAGAACAAGACTAAACCATAAAGAAAAAATAAAACATTTCAAGAATTGACCAAAAGCAAAAAATGGCTTGAAGTAAAGTCAGGTCAGGCTTTTACAAAGGTTGAAAAAGAAAACAAAAACAAACGTCATATTATGGTAAAAATTGTTTTGTCAAAATTGTGGGTCACTCTTGATTGATTTCTTGTCTAGACCATGCCAATGCCCCCTCAAATCTGGCTCAACAACAATGCTGCTTGAAGATCTGATATGAATTCATTATATAAATTTCAAAATCACATTTGCCATACCTCCCTGTGTTATTATTTCGTTCTCCATCACCATAAGATGGTGATGGCTGAAGAGGTGGCGAAATTTGTCCTTGCTCTGCTGAATTTCTCACAAAAGATGGAAACTGCATTCGTGATGGATCTCCTCTACTCTCCATCAAAAGATCAGGACTTGTTTTTGCAGGCAAAATTAAGGTTTCTCTAAAATGTAGTTCTAGAAAACAAATTGACAACCATTGATATGAAAAGTACCCTTTGGAAACGGATTTTCTATGGCAAAACATACCTAAATCTAGTAAAACCATTTACCTAAATTTTACAAAAGTTTATGCTATCAATCAAATTATGACTCTCAATATGGGGACATTATGAGAAATTTCTTTAGGTACATCCCTGTTTTGATAGATGGGGTGTTTTAAGAGTTGAAAACATAGGGAAAAGGCATTTTATCAATGAAATTAAAAATTATCAGTGAAACTATCTAATGTACTCAAACATCATTTAAAAAGAGGATGAAAAAGTAAATGTTGAAAACTACAATTGGGATGAAGCATGTTACTGCTTCTGAAATAAGAGAAATGCATTCTAAACCAAAATATTTTACAAAATTCAGAAACATAGGAAGTCTTTAATGAAAATTTTTGGAAGAAATAAGCATTCTTGCTTCATCTTTAAAAATAAGCTTTATATCCATATGCACTTAAAGGGACAAAGATTTCTAAAAAAATTTCTGCCAAAATAGTTTTTGATTACATGTAAATAAATGATCAGATTACAGTGTTATAATCTCAATGCTGCCAGTAATTTTCAAAGCAAGACCTATTTACAGCGCTTTAGGAAAATTATAGTTTAAAAGTTAACTTTTTGAATTTCTGAATAAATTCAACTTGATTAAGTTACCCAAAAACATTACTAACAACAAATATTACTTCATTTTATCAAATTATTATACAATTCTCTTTTAAAAATTTTTTGTGCACCAGACGAAGGAAGTTGAAATTTTCATAAGGATATATTTAGTAACAGAAAATGCAATTGTGTTTATTATACGCTCGACATGTACAGCTGAAATGAAACTTTTGAGCCTTGGAAGTCTAACGGAATCCTGTGTACAAAACATTTTCCTTATCGACATAACAATCAACTGAGAATGAATTTGATGTTTCGTAGACTTGGCAAAGGCATCTCGAATTTTGATTCGTACAAATTTTCCTAACTCGTCTAACAGGCAGCACCCCCTGCGTTTTTTGACAACAATCAATAAAGCCACTCCTGTGGTAGGGCCTACTTTGAAGTCGTTTAATTCCTTCCTACCGAAACTTTAAAATCAATGAACATTATATTGATAAAATCGTTTTAATCACACAGAGCCGATGCTTTCATTTATAAACGAAACAACTGAACTTTGTCAACTTTAAAAACAATCACCCTAAAAGCAAACACAGTTGTTTTCATCAAGCCCCGTATTTCTCCGATGGAAATGTGGACGCGATATTGCCAAGTTTCCTGCGTGGGAAAAACTTGAAGACACCGTGAGAAAACCACTATTAAAAGCAAAATGGCCCTTCATTTTTGTAAAACAGTGACTTGTTGGGCATCCAGAATAATTAAAAAACAACTTTTTTTAGTTGTGTTAGGAGATCCTATCGAAGTATCGAAATTGTCTATAAACAACATATTGATGGTCTGTGGATAGAAATAGAAGTAGCGGAAAATTTCATGTTTACAGTTGATCTGTACCTGCGGGTTACCCGTCAAAAGCCCGCAAAGAACAATGGAAATCACTTGCAGGACAATACCCTTATTGTACAAAAAACAATAGAAACGCGGGTAGATCGTCAAACCTTAGCCGGGCAGAAAGCAAGAATGGTCTTGGAAAATTCTCCACTATGCCTTACAACCAAGGAATTTCAAAAAAGAAGTACAAGAGATATATCACTTACCGTCCATTTGATAACGAGCAAAAGCAGGATGATCAATACTTTCCCCCATCTTCTCAGATAGGCCTAATCTCTGACGCTTTGAGACAGGGATATAAGCTGAACCATCGCCTAACATCCCTCTTCCACTTAAAACGTCAATATGGGGGCTTGATCTCATATGCAGTCTGCTAAGCTCACCAGCATTATGTCCTACAGCAGAAGAAAATGCAGACTGGTTTGCCATCGCACTCCGAAGGATGGGAAATTGAGGTTCTAACTGCAGCTTCGTTTAGTTCCGACCTCCTAATTCAAGACGTAAAGCCCTTCATTCGTACCTTTGAGAATTCGAGCGATTGCCATGAGAAATTATTTGAATTCAATTTCTTTACTATGGTAAACCAAGAAATAAATCGGCCAGTTCATATCCATGACTTCACCCGAACGCGAACCATTTCGGTCATTTGTCTCAGCTCATCTCTGCTCCACTAATGTCTCTCAATGAAATACGATATGCCCCGATGACGAGCAAAAAGCTCTTGACGTTTGTGCTCAAAATATACACGAGAGCGGTACAATATCGGCTGCCTTCGACAGGGTTGATAAGAAAATGCGCTGGGAGTAAGTGAAAATGCCTTCAATGTTTGCTGAATGTGAGCACTTCAAGTTGTGGAAATTAATGGGCTCAGCTATTGTGCGTAACTTTAGCTGACAACAGCGTTTAGAGGCGAAATTTGAACGGGCTCTTTCCACTGCTGCACGTAACACGCTCTGTTGCCACACATATCAATTCACATGTAAATGTTACAAAACAATGCGACTATTCCAAATGCACACCGTTGGCCGTTTTTCTTGCACTGCCACACGTGTTCGCATAACACTCCCTCCTGAATCGAATCCACAAAGTAGGCTGACAAATGTTCTGCCAGGGGGGGTTGTAACCAAATTGGACGAAAACAACAGTTTTCCGCAATTTTTACGGTCAAATAATACGCTTCTTAATGGTTCACATAAATCATGGACCCTTTATGTGTTTATGAATAATCTCTTGATTCATAAAACATGTAATAAAAACAGTTTAGTCGGTTATTTTCTAGTTATTGAGTGGATGTGTTTTGGATTTTCCGAGTTTCAAACGCAAGTGATTAAAAGCCTTGATCATTCTTTTGTCCAATTAAGGCCCGACAACCCAACCACAGAAAAGAGCAATCGCCCCCCATGCATCTGTTCCCCTCCTTTCCTTGTACAAACACAAACCATTTAGCGCCTTATGTTCAGGCAGTACTTCTTCAAAACAAAAAGTTCAATATGCTGGTCAATGATAAGCGTGGGAAAACCTTGTCATGTGCCATAATCGTGGGAAAATGCTGACCACCATATGTGGGTCTTTTATCAATTATTAATTGTTTTCTATTGTGTTGTTCCTTGTGGTACAGGGCGATAACATCCTGGCATCACAGAAAACTGTGGATCAAATCGCCATATAGAAATGCCTGTGGGGGTATCCTCAACGAAAGGGGATTAGTTTGATGACAGGCCAAAATCAGAAACGTCAGGGGGAGGTTCAAGAAAACATTATTCACCTGGTTTTAGGTGAAAACTTGACTGTTCTTGCTACAAAACCCCCTAGCAAAATGAATGATTGCGGAAACCTAATTTGAACAGTAAACAAAGTCCTTGTATTGGTTTTTTGTTTATATAATTAGCTATCCTTAAAATAATTGAAGGCTTGGATAAAATCATCCATGTACATTGTTTACAAAAATCCTAAGGGCGCACACTTTTCTCGCGTGATGTATTGTGTTGTGAGGGAGAACCTCGTATAGGGAGCGGCCGGAAACATTAATGGTTCAATTTTTCTGGCAGTAAATTTTCAAGATTTTTCTCGTGTTGGTTATCTAATTAACACGTCACCCATCTCATTCTTCAAAATTGAAACAGAGTTATATACTGTTCACCAACAAAGAACGTAGACAGTTCATAACCTAAAAGGTAATTGCCTCTGTTCTGTATATTAGCTGCTCGACCTCTTAAATTTTCAAAATGTTTATAAAGACAATTTCTTCATTTGCAACCTTGCAATGTTCCAGAATGATGCTGACAAATAACTTCGAATTCAAGAAATGCAAATTCGTGATCGAAGAAAGGGATGTGGTTTGTTGATGTTTTTTTCTATTTCGGTTTTGGTAATAACAAAATCAACCTTTTTTGTGCACAGTTGTTTTAGCAAATAACAAGCTTAGAATGAAGAGTCTTCAATCGATTAAAGAGAGAAGACGATCTCTTTTTTATTTGTTATGACCTTGCCTTCGCAGGTCCATGCAATAAATTCCGTATGATTAAATATGTACTGCCCCAACCTAGCCCCCTTTTCAAATTAAATATAAGCAGCTAAGTCGGCTTTTACCTCTTCAATAAATCTGTGTCTATTATGCGTTTGTCTTATCTTAAAATAATTGATTTCTCGTCGCCCACCAAAACTAGGGCGAAAAGACTTCTCTTGAAAAGACACCATAAGGAGATCGAATGATAAGGCCTAACGATTTCCTGGACCCTCTACATAGCTACACTACCAGACCAGGCTAGTTCTTTTGGACCCTTATTCTGACATTTTATTCTCTGGCGAATGTCAGGCGAAAAGCTTTAAGCACGTTGTAAAAAATTTGCTTTTTTCAAAGCAATTCTCAAACCTTTATTTCAACAGACACTACTCTGATGCGCTTTTTTTTACTTTAATTGAAATCCTTGCTATTTTGAGTTTCAACACAGTACTCCTGCAGTGATTTTCAATTGTCATTGCTGTTAGAAAATGTCAAAGGGAGTTATATTTTTAGCATTGTGTGTTTCCCTGAAATAAAAGACAACGTTTTGATCAAAAAGACCAACCAAGACATTGCGTTCCAAACATTCTTTGCATCTGGTTTAAAAGTGAGGAAACAATCGCAAGAAATCTGTCGTGGTATTTGAAAACTTTCAATAATTTCGCCTGCTATTAAAGAAACATTTCAAAAGATTCAAGGCAAAAAATTTTTTTGGTAAGCTTAGAGGGTAATCACCAGAAAAGTGACCTTAGGGGTAGCCATAAATATTTCACATTTCATGGGGTTCTACTGGGATAAAGAGCCAGTATAAATTGTCTAAGAAATGTTTTTAAAGATGCGATCTCTTGAGAGGAAGAAATTGTCTAATTTGCAAGTATTTTTTATAAACGGCTATGATGACTTTTCCAGGCCTAGACACGGCCATTCTCCAAATTAATAGAAATTGTGAGTTATGGTCGAGGGAAGTTTCCTCTACAATTCATGGGACCATTGAGCCTTCTCTAGTCTCTTAATAGTTTAATATTCAACAAAGTTTTATAAAATGGCAATTAATCAGCAGAAAATTGACAAATAGCAAATTAAATGTCCTGGTAATTTACATAAACATGAAAAACCCTCCTGGCTGTTTTGTCTGGCATATTTACCCTCCCTGGGTGTCTCCCCTAGTATTATTTTTGGACAAGACTTTGAATCAATTGTGAATTATCACAGGTTGTTAAGATATTTCATGCCGCTTGTTGTATCGTTATTGTACTATAGCTTTGTTGTAATGTCATGTATATTTCCATGAGCAAAGAGAAAGAATGACCAGATAAAATGGTCAATAGGCTTGAATATCTGTCAAGTTTTCTACTGGAGAAGGCATAGTAGTCAAAATAAAATAAACACGACGTAAACAATAGACATCGTTCCTTTTGATACTTAAAGCCTTTCTTTGGTTAAGTTCTGATTCAAAATGTATTCTAACATGTACCTTTGCCTTTCGAGTTCACATCACGTGCTAGTACATTCTTTCACCGATTGATTTTTTCCAGAGTCAAAAATTCTCAGCAAAAGTGTAACCAGGGTGTTGTAGAAGCCCTTGATTAGTTCTGATAATCTAACCAAAATGGCAGGAGGTGCAACATAAAGTGCCATAATCAGAAAAGCTTTCTGCTTTTTCTGCATCTCCCATTAATATTTAATTATTTGAGGCAGACTTTGCAAATCCTGATCATATTTTTCTTGAGTATTTTCTCCATTTTTGCTTTAAGTAATATTACGACAACAGATGCTTTATTACTCATGCATGCACACGTTGGATTTTCTTTACATATGAAGAAAAGATTGGCAGACATTTCAAAATTCAGTACCCTTTCCAGCCATTCAATTTGTAAAAAGACTAGAGGATACAGAAATTGCCAAAACTGTGACAGCGGCATCCCGAAGGAAACAGGAGTATTGAAACATGATTAGGTAATTTTGCTCTTTTAGATAACTGTAACTGGAACATAAGTAAAGCGCCCGTGCAGTTATGTTAGATTTCAATGAACGTTATTTTTAATGTAATGAGCCTGAATCTGTGTTATCTTGCCAGTCTCTTTTATATTTGACTAGATTTCTGCATTGCGAAATCATTTCCTTGTCGTCCTCAGGTATTTAAATGTACAAGAGAGGAGCTACCAGCCACGCAGTACAAGAGATGAGCTACCATGACTCAAGCCAGGAAAACTTAACCAAGGAAACCTAATCGTTATGGTCAGAAAGATGTTATAAT
The DNA here is from genome assembly GCF_013076305.1 of Rhopilema esculentum. The sequence goes on from NW_027019301.1 coordinate 1,117,730, forward strand.
CATATACAAAACAATCTTTATGTATATATTTACGTCAAAAAAGATCCCTTCATACTTTCCTACAGAAACTGCGCATTGCAAATTGTGCATTAAAAATTTTTCCTGCATATCAAAACCTTTTAAATTATCTTCTTTAAAATTTATCTTGCTGCATCTCAGTTGTTTTTGTAGATTGTAAACAAATTTTGTGGCTGTTATTGGTCCATTTCTTTATTTATTGGCTGCTTTTTATTTCTCCTTCCCTAGATAATTTCGTGATCAAACATTTGCGAAAACACAAATCGTTCGGCACGAAACACTTCTTCGAAGCGTATCTTTTCTTTTAAAACTTGGCGCAGGCTAAATTCAAATGAATCAAAATACAGGCTAAACTTGAAACGTATTAAGAAACAATAAACACATTTGCCACACGATCAATGAATCAAGATGCTCGAAAAAGGAAATCGCTGTATTTACCAAAAACCGAGAACGCTCTCCTAGGTAGGTGAGAAGGTAGGAAGGGCTCTCCTAGTACTGATCCCCCACCTCCCTGTATGTTTTTGGTCTCAGCATTGAAGGTGATTTTAAATCATGAGAAAAACTAACGTTGTCTTGGTATCATCATTGGCAAAGACCCAGTAGCACTTAGGTAAATTGAACTTTTCAAGTTTGGAGCAGCGCAGCTAGAAAGGATGTGTGATGCTCGCGGGTGATGTTTGTTGATCACGTGCAGGAACATTATAGTTAAAAATTTAGTGGAGCATGGAGATACGGACACAGAAGAAAGGAAGAGGTAAGAAATGCTATCTAGAAGGAAGACATGGAGAGTTAGAGATGTCCCAAAAGAGATCAGAGATGGTGCCGAAAGAGCATCTGTCAACTGAGAGGGTTCCTAATGGTTCAATTGGAAACCAGGGGCTTAACCAAAATGGGTGAAGGTGTACCATACCCCATACAAGCTTTAGGTTTGTCAGAAAACAGAAACTAAGTTTACTATCTATTCGCCCAGAATTTCAAACTTTGTAGAAATAGAAATAGTGATAATCAAATTCATTGGTTTTGACATATCCTATCAACTTTCCCATAATTCCATTTTCAACCTATTCAGCAGCACACAATGTACAAAAAAGAGCCCAAAAGTTTTAAAAGTGCAATTGTGTACAAGTTTATACTTGAACAGTTAATGTTTTACATTCTACAGTGTCAGCTGACCCTTCAAAATCCCTGATTCTATAGAAATCAATTAATTTCTATCAAAATGCAATATCTTTCACTTTGAGTCTATTTTCTATGAATAGAGACATTATGTAAGAGTTTTTTTATGCATGTCTCCTTTGGCCTCAAATGATTTTGTTTCATGCTACAAGAATTGAAAACGAAGTTTTAAATGGAGAGACAAAAAGTAGCTCAATGCTTTAATTGAAGGTTTCAGAGTCAAAAGCTTCAAATTGATATTGTAAGAGCAAAATTGAAAAGCTTTGCCAAGTAATGACTGTTAATATCAAGACACACGTAATATTTCTTCAAAATCACCAGCAATTTCCACATGTTTGGCATAAATATAATTTCAATAGAATACTGCATGCTGCTTTCTTTTCATTTTAAGGTAGAAGTGGTTGGCAGACAGGGTAGAAATTGCATTTCATAAACCTGATATTATTTAACATTTTATATATCAGAAACTTAAACAAATAGTTCAATTAAAGGACAATCAAATGCTCATCAGATTAGATTTGACACTGAGCTAGAATTGAAAAATTAAAATATCATAATGTTTCAAAACTGTAGAAATGTTTGATGATGTCATAGCTCATCATGTTCAGTTGCTTGTGTCATGAATTCATCATAGCTTAAGACGCCATCTTTATTCTTGTCATCCTCTTGAAATATTTCGCCAACCATTGTGTATAACTCAGTTTTATCATCATCTTTCGTCTTCCCTTCATGCTTCATAATATGGTTTGCCATTTCCTCTATGTTTATCTGCCTATCACCATCTGCATCAATTTGTGAAAATATGTCATCTGATTCTTCAGAAGAACCTAATGGTGGAATTTCTTCAGTAGGTTCTTCACTGCTAGCCTCTGTTTCTGGGGAGTCTGATATCTCAAGGAGCTCAATATCAAATATCAATGTTGAGCCTCCAGGGATAATGTCACCAAAGCCATGTTCTCCATAAGCTGTAAAAGATACAATTTTAATTTTTATTCAATAAGGGAAAACGAGTATCTGGCTAAGTGGGGCATGCATAAAACATAATCATTGTCAATCATATATGACATCCTGTGTTATTATATATAAAGATATCAATATTAATTCTACTCTTATGGACAAAGCTTAAACAGTAAAAATGCATTCTTTAGTCAGTTATATTTTGCTCTGTCATTCTCTTCACCTCCATCCCACGTGCTTACATACAAAGATCTCCAGTGTGGGCGAATTTTGGTTAATCATAAAGCAATATTTGAAAGAAAAAAAGATTGACTCAAAAATATCAACAAATAATTGTGAAATATATTCTAACAACACAGGTACACAATAACTTAACAACTTTTGGGTAAAGTTTTTTCAAAAATAGTAAGCTGGGCTATAAAGCAAAGAATCATACCTAACTCTGGAGCTATAACGAGTTTCCTTTCTTCACCCACACACATGCCAAGAAGTCCCTCTTCCCATCCTGGAATGACCATTCCTTGACCTAATGTAATTACAAATGGTTGATTCCGTTTTCTACTTGAATCAAACTCCTTTCCATTCATCAGAAAGCCTGTATAATGGACAGACACTTGATCTCCTTTCGCCGCCTTCCTAGGACAATGTGGGTTTTTTTTGATAATATTAATCTTTAGGCCTTCTTTTTCTAACGTGTCATCTTCCACAGCGTAAACAAAAGTTAGCACGGTGAATAAGGTAAGAGCAACGATTTTCGCCTCCATGTTTCTTGTAAAAGAAGTTAAAATGGCATTTCTTTCCTCAGCACCTGTATTGTTGGTTGAATTCAATGTGACACTTGCTACCGATATTTCGATCTAATGGTGCCACATCAACAGAACAAAAGTCAAGTCTGATCCCACCCGCCATGCAATAGCCTCGTTAATAATAATAATAATAATAATAATCAATTTATTTAAAGTTGGCGCTACATAGCTATTTACAAAGAAATGAGCTAATCCAAGCCAACTGTTAAAACTACTACATCAACTAAATACATACGAGATTAAATGCATAAAATTTTAAATACAAAATGATCCATTAAAAAACTATAAAAACCTGAGCTATTTAAAAGATAGAATTACAAAAAACCAAGCTGTGGCACGAACGTCCTACATAGTTTGCATGTACAGTCTGTGCCATTCCAGCTTTTAATTTCTTTCTTAAACTCATTAATAGATTGAGCATTCCTTATGTGCTGAGGTAAAGAGAGCCAAAGACGCTGCCCTCTATATTTGATAGTTTCGGTTCCATAAATGGTTGTTCTTACTCTTGGTGCCATAAATTCATTATTATTTCTCAAATTATAAACAGCATGACGCTCGCAGAAAATCTCCCTCATAAAAGGAGGGTTGATATTTCCCTTTGTTTTAAACATTTCAATCATAAGATTTCGCAGGTGTTTTACATGAATATTTACCGAGCCATCATTTTCTAGCAGAGTGTTGAAGCTAGAATCATAGTCTTTGTATGCAATTCTCAGAGCTCTTTCGTGTATTCTATTAATCTTACTATTCAAGTGCCTACTGTGGAACATCCAGACTAGTGGACAATATTCGAATTGGCTAATTACAAATGCTCTCATTAAGATTTTAAGTTTATTAGCGTCCATGTATCCAGATATGCGAGCGAGGGCGGTGAGTTTGCTACCAGCCTTCTTACATAACTTACTGATATGTGTCTCAAAACTGAGTTTTTTGTCTATCACAACACCTAGTAGCTTTTCCTCTTCCGAGTTTTCTATGATAGAATCTCCTACATTAACTTTAACCTGTTGATTAGAACTTTTGCCAAGAATAAGTAAATGACATTTGTTTGTATTCAACTTCATAAAGTTATCAGCGAACCATTGGATAGTTATACTTGAGTCATTCTCTAGCCTTGCAATTACATTATTGAGATTTTTATCGCACGCATATAGAGTTGTATCATCCGCGTAATTGCAGATATCCGTATCCATTAAGGAGAGAAGTAAGTCATTTATGTAGATGTTAAAGAAGAGGGGACCAAGAACTGATCCTTGCGGAACACCAAGGAGCAATTGTTTGTAGGTACTGAATGATCCATTAATCTTAACTCTCTGATGCCTATTTTCCAAGTAGCTGTTAACAAGACACAGTGCTTCATGGCTGAATCCGTAAGCATCTAGTTTTGCTATAAGGAGGTCATGTTTAATACAATCAAAGGCTTTCGAGAGATCCATAAGGATTGCGCCAACATTTTCTCCCCTGTTTAAGCTTGCATTCGTTCATACACTTGAAGCGCCGCGTTTTCAGTTGTGCTTAAATGAAAATGAAAAAGGCGCCAAAATCAAACTATTGAGCTGAGCTATTCCTCGAGCTGAGCTAAAAAGATAAAGAACTTTAAAACTATTGAGAACTTTTAAACAAAATGTAAACCCTACAATTTTTTAGTTAAGATATAAATGAAAATTCTTTTCGCGGTACAGTCTAAAAACACAGCAAAAACTAATGACTCTGCAATCGGACAGCATCTATTATAGGTTTGCGGCTTCGCGGCCTGGACCCAATTTTTACGCGCGGCCTTCGGATTTGGGTATGATTTTTCTACGGATTGCGGCTTCAGCAAAAGATGCGTCTTGCGTCTTTCGGTCTATATTCGCGGCGGTTTACGGCTTTTATGATGCGGTTGCGGCTTCTGGCTGCAATAACGGCTTGCGGCCATGCCCTCCACTCTATACTGAAGGGTGTTGAAAAGAGCTCTAGGGGTAACGTAAAAATGGACAAGCCACTGTCAGTTAGGACAAAAGAGAATGAGGAAATCTAAACAATAGCTTTGATTTGTGTTCATACCATGGAGATAGCATGAGAAACAGCGATTTCTAGCAATATATCCTTTTTCTTATTAGCAAGTAATTGGCTTTTTGCGTTTCTAGACGTTTTGCGACGCGGCCGCGTCTTTGCGCTTTATTTCATTGCGGATTGCGGATTTTGGCTGATTTTTTGCACGGTTTGGCGGCTTCAGGATCCCCTATAATAGACCCCCCTTTTAGATAACCCAGATTTTGCAAAACTCTATAATGACGATATGTTTCACATGATTGGCAGAGCCCGGTCGTCCTTCCATCTAGCTGTTTTGGAGTCGGTCTACACAGGACCGTCGAGAGGGGGGGGGTAACCAGGGTAGTTACCAGGGGGCCCGGGCCTTGAGGGGCCCGTAGAAAATAAGGTATATATTTTTGGCTATGAGCAGCATTGGCAGGGCGGGCCCATGACCCGATTGATATTCGAAATTTAATCTTTCAACATTTGATCAACAAGCTGGTCTATGATGAACGCCTTTTCTTGTTATGGTTTATAATTAAAACATTGACGATACGATCATAATATACTTCTCCAGAAGCCGAAAAATTCGATTGCACTTACATATATCTACATTTAGGTCAAATGTTTTAGTTATTCCTTGTGTGGACTTCCTATAAACGTAGAACTAAATCTTCCATTCACGGCGTACACCAGAGAAAAAGCACATGCGAAAACCAAGACAAATCTAAACGCTATGAAAGTCTTTATCAAAATCACTGAGCGGGATCACGATCCAACCAACCCCTGCGATGCCATCTTACAGGCACAAGTCTGGTGCTCAGAAAAGGCAGGAAAAAAAGATACGAGAAAAAGAAGCAAAGAAGGCCTCTCGCACATTGTTTGAGGTAGGTGCTTACAAAAGAGACAAGGAAGGTGATTTCAACTTTAAAAAAACCTGGCGAATGCTCTGTTCAAAGCACTGCTGAAGAAGAAGAAGACACAAACGGCTTGGCTCCTTCGGTAGACCATGACACCACAGAAAGTAGAGAAAGCACTACTGATTCGTCATTAAATCAAGATACTGTTCAAAGTGGATCATTTAGTTTTGATGTCGGCACATTGACCGGATTTCCAACGATAAAGGAGTTAGAAAAAGTTGTTAAAACTGGTCATTTGCCTCATCCTCCAGAGTTTCCCAAAGATTGCGACGGCCACAAATTTCCAACAACGGTCCTAGATGTGAAGCAGCAAAATGGGGAGGTAGTAAGAAGCTGGCTTGTTTTCAGTCCTACAAAGGCTGCACTCTATTGTTTGCCATGCAGGTTGTTTGGGCACACTATTTATAATAGTTGATTATATATATACTTATATATATAATATATAATACTTATAAAATCAAAATTGGCTTCTCCTGATGGTTGGGGAGCGAACGACAGCTGGAAAAGATTGTGGGAAAAGATTAAGGATTTCGCCATGAGGATAGCAAGAAAAGCAGTTTTTTAAACATTAAATTAAGTCTTATTTGTTTTAATGATTTGTTTTATATAGTCACTAAATACATGTTCTGTTAAAGACCTTAAAATACAAATTCAAGTGTTTCAGAGGCGTTGATTACAAAATTCATGCCTTTTACAGTCCATCTAACTGCATTGCTAAGGGCGTAACCCAAAAAAGGTTTTTGCAGCCTTCAACGGTGGGGCCCCATGACAGTCCCAGCCCTGGGGCCCGGCCCGTCTCTCGACGGCCCTGGGTCTACATACCAGCAAAAAAGTCGCCATTGTTTAGACAGAAGGAGTTCGTTTTCTCTCTTGGACTCTAGTGGTAATTTTTTTATAGGCACGCAGCACTGATTGAACAACTATGTCGGTCATGGGCTTGCGTTTTTCTGATTGGCCTATTTTGAACTACAACTGGGTATATATCTTCCATCGTGTTCTCTCAGATCCTTATTCAAAATTCATTAATTCTTACCACCGCAGCTGTCTACAATACTTATCCCTGGATTCATAAGGCTCTGGTACCCAGGGTATCAAATAAGGCATTCGAGCTCCCTTGGCTCTTAAAAAAGTTATTGGCGAAATGTTTACAAAAGTTGAATTTAAATTGAAGAAGTAATTTGAAATTTCGGCCAAATTTAGGTAACCAGTTGAAATTTTTGGTGGAGTAAGCGTAAAAACAGCGATCAATGTTTTTCTACTATTCACTGCAAGCTTTAGACGCTGAAATCATTATTTCTTGGAGTTGATTTGTAGTTCGAAAAGAAAGTTATTAAAGAAGGAGTGCAATTGCTGCAATTTCGAATGAATAATTCATTTCTACTTTTTTAGACCAATGGATCATTTAATTTTGTGCATGAAATTTTTCAACAGTTTTGGTTCACAGCATATATGACATCATCTCATCGTCATTTTATATGCATTCAAACCCTGTGCTATAAAATGCGCCTTATATTTTTTCTAATAAGAAACAATAAAGCTTTGATCGTTAACCATTATACTAGCTCATAAAAAGATATATAAACTCTACATGTTAGGATATGCATAATGATCACTTTTATTTAATTTTTGCTACGAAGGACAGAGCGGAAGCCCCATGTTACTCTTAAGAAAAACTCAAAGTTTATGGAAACCATCATTTAAATAACGCAAATAACGTGACAAGAACATAAAGTGCATTTTATCAAACTAGTATAAATTGCACATCTCAATTAACATTTTGAGCTTTTGATTACTCCTTCTAATCTCCCAAAAATGTATTTTTAGTCGTGTTCAGTGTCGTAGATAAAAGAGGGTCATTGGGGGCAAAAAACTCACTGTAAAGCCATAATATTGTTTTGTCTGAAAACTTCTGATCTTGTCAGAATTAAAACCTGGTTTGACTTTTTCATCTAAGTGTTTCATTTTGAGAAGAAGGATTTTAAAACTGAATACACTGATTTATTTGGCTGCTCAGAATTAGATTGGCAATCTCTATCACTAAGGTTATGACACTCAAAAGACGCCTCTTTGAGGGAAATAAAAACGCTAATACTATATTGGTTGGGAAATCTTTACATCTCGATAGAATTTTTGTCAGAATTAATCATGTCCAGATAAAAGTACTTGTTTAAGAAAATGCCCACAAATTTACTTACGCTAGAGTAAGTTTCAAGCATTTCAGTCAAATGATCGTTTCCTAAGACAATATTCCAACATTTCCACCAAAAAGTTCACAAAATAATGGTTAATGCCAAATCTCAATTTTGCGAGAAATATGACGTTATTGCACAAAAAGAGCTAACTAATCAATTATTATTGTTAACAAAATTGATACAAGTAAGGAAAGAAGAACCCAAACATTGAATTGCAACATTACCAGAAGAGCGATCTTCAGTCCTAAATAAAATTTTGAAAACTTTCCTCAGAAACCAAGAAAAATGAGACGGGATACTGTTCACACTGTGATTGACAGTATTGCTGGCTACCATGTTTTCCTGGCTCTGCAATGCGTTCTCAACAGTTCATTAGTAAAAACGAGAAGCATCTTTATATTACATATACAGTTAACTCATTATAATGTTCCTTCTCATAAAGAAACTTGACAACAAAATTACTTTTTGTTGACTTCTCAAAACTACCTTCATTTAAATGAAATAAATCTGTAGTCTAATTTTACTTTTAAAACAGCAAAAAGAGTGTATGAAATTGAAAACACTGGAAATGAAAGAAAATTTTGCATTGAAAAAAAATTGCTACATGTAAGACTACAGTGCTCACACATACCTTCCTCCATTCCTGTATGTGCACTTTAATTTAATGAATGCCAGTTGTCTTAAGACTCTTAAACAAGATTTGTATAACAAATTTTCTGATAACAGACTGCCCATCAAGGTGCATTAAGAGGTATGTGACCTGGTAGTTTAGGTAAAACGCTAGGTGCCCCTGCAAATTGATTAGCTGTATGGGTTCTAGTACCCTGTGTATCAGACTCACTTTATACATAGTGAGTCTGGTACCCAGGGTAGGGTTCTAGTAACTACCTCAAGTTCTAGCCTATGGCTCGACCGAATGTCTTTTTTTATTCGAATGTCTTTTTTCATTTATTTTCTAACAGTTTAAGGTGAATTGCTCTTCAGAAAAAAGCTGGTTTATTAGGAACCCTCCATTAATTTATAATACAATGTTTAGACATTTTTTGAAAAAAAACAAAGGTGAATATTGAAAAGGGTAATAGATAAATTTAAGTTGTGTTTAGTTGTAGTCCTAGTTGTATTCAAACGTACTAGTTGTGTTCTATTGCAAATTAGGAATAATACAAGCAGAGTTGAGCAAGCGTGGCCAAGGTTTGTGTTATCTCAGTCTTTATGTGCAAGGATAGTCAGTTTTCGTTTTCCAAGTTAAACCTTGGGAAAATCTACCAAAATTCCCATAGATCTTACGCTTAATAATTAGGCTTGCGCACTTGGCGGAGGTGATTAGACGAAAACTTTGGGCAGCCCAGCTCTTCTCAGACTGGATTACAGCTTAGTAAACGGAAGCAAGCATCTAGTGGTGATGGCTGAAAGAGCCATAAACATTAGAATTACATGCGTTTCTAATGGTGATCCGAACAGAATTTAAGTATTAGTCGCTGTTCTTGAATGCATTTCGAAGAACCATGCAACATTTTATTTGAGCATTAGGTCATCGGTGCAGAGTAGACTAGCCATTGCTCCAGTTTTCCATATAAGAATTATAAGAATCGTAAAGGCTGGGCAAGGATATTGTGAATTGACCAAGAGCACAAAAACACGGCATAAAATGACTTTTAAAAGAGCATGAGATAAAAACCAATAAAAATAACTTATAGATCGCCGCATCAGAACGGCATCGGTGCAACTATGTACTCAATGCTCCAATACCTAAACTCCTAATTCATTTTGAGTAAAGCATTCCCTGACGACAGAGGTCATTTCCGGTGTGTTGTATTTGTTTTCTGTCCTTTCGCTATTATCTTGTCATCTGTTGCACATTTATTTCACTGCAAGTTCCTTAGAATTCTGAAAGGGTCTTACTGGCAGCATAATTTTATTTTGGTTAATAAAATAGAATCTTACTATTCTCCACTTTTATGAAAATCGTCATTTAAAACTTCTTGCACGTCTCGTCGTGTATATAATTTATCGCATCAATGTTAATATATTTATATATACCTTTATTGGTACATCTATGTATATACTATATAAATTTGTTCTTAGAATATTAATTTCCTACCAATGTAAATTGTTGTTTGGTTTATGGTTCTTTTCCTACTTACTCATCTCTGCAACCAACTTCGCCAAGCTCCTAATCATCGCAAAGAGACAATCAGACACGCAAGTAAAGAAACAATTAGAATTACTGCAAAGTTTTTCATATGGAGCATACCAAATAATAAGATAAACTTCTGCAAATGGTGCATACTAGATAATAATCAGTCTACACAACACAGAATGGCGGTTTAATTCATCACTTAAGAGTTATATTTAAAATATCATTGAGGTTGTTTGGTGAACTGCTTCATTACAGGGCTCAACATGCTTGTTAATTAAGTGATAAATTGAACTTGCTGTGCAACCCTTATTTGCTTTTATCATTCCCACCCATCTTTGTGTTCATCGAGGATAAGATTTATGAAATAAAATTTCAAAAAGTGAACTTTAGCTGCATAGCATATCTTATATATGATACGCTTCTAAATTCCCTCGACATTGGTTGCCAGAGTTCTCACGATATCAGTAGCTTTTATCATAGAATGAATCAATATTCATCGAAAATGGATATTTACATTCTGGTTTGGCTCCAATCTCACTTTGAAGCGTTTAATAATTCTGTGAATCCACTGAATGGTTTATCAGATTCTGCTATAAGGCTTACATTTCACATTTCACAATCGATTCCAATATATTCAAGAAGAGAGTCTTAGCCTTTTTTGAAACCGCTGTTGTCTTTTAAGTTGCCATTTTTGAAGTCAATACAACTTTTTAAAAAAGATCACCCTCTTTTCTGTCACATCAACTTATAAATGTCAAAACTCTTTTGAGAAGCAAAATAGCAATCATTTGGTACAGTTTGAAATGTTCTCTTTGTACTTTAAGCAAAACGATTTAATTCATGCAAGAAAGTTTGCTAATATGCTAGAATAAATCAAAAGATAAAACAGAATTCTATTCTCCAAACATAATTATTGTTTCAATTTCTATTTGCCCCCCCACCCCTAGTTTAGAATTGGTGGTGCAGGCCCGGCTTGGGACGTGGAAGAACAGGTGACATGCCTTTCTAGTAAGTGAACTTAAACCAAATCTCGTCTCTTTCATATTCAAGAATTTCATTAAATTGCGGTTTGCTTTGGGATAATGATCCCTTCGGCAAATAAATTGGCAAAATAAGATAGCAGAAGACATATGCGGATAGAATTTGAAGTGAACTGCTAGAAAAGCATCCGTTCATGTGAAATTATTGATTTTATCCTCGTCCAAAGAACCCACAAGAACTTTCTCATTATTGCAATTGCTGGTTTTTTTTACGACAATTCATAGAAAAGCACAATTTGATTGAGTTTTGAAAAGCTCTCATAGATCATCTTTAAGAGAAGCGTTATGAACGGATAAAAGCTTTGTTCGAGTTAGCTATAATTCTAGCTTCCAGACAGTCGAGTTATGTTATCAGACAACTACTACGATCCCGGGAAGGAGGCTTTTAATTGCTATGCTAATGTCTGCCTAAACACTATATCCTTGCTTGGGAATTTCTCACCATCTCGGGCTTAGTGATGTGTTTCAAATAGTATATAACAAGATGCGCCTCTAGTTAGCGACGAATTCAATTGTGACTCACATTGGGCGGGAATTATAGAGAGAACGCAAACAGTCATCGGGCACCGGACTAGTGGCTAATCAAGGTGGATTGAATTCGCCTTTTGATCTAACTTATAGGGTTTGCTTCTCGATGAAGATTGACTTATAAGACAAATCTTTCTTTTTATTTTGATCTCTGATATTATCTACGTAATTATACATGGAAGATGGTTCAGGAGAGAAAATAGGTGGATACAAGTGAGCAGAGGGGAAATTGAAAAACTACAGATCTGATAATTTGACCCTAGTTTTCAACTGAAAAGTATATAGTGGCTATTTTGAATGTTACAATTGATTAGCTAAGATAGCAGGAGTTGATCAAGTAAATTTCGAAAGATACCCAATTGATAAAGGAAATCATGAGCATTGGCTCATGTATTGTTCAAGATGCGACAATTTGTTGGTTCAGCAAAACAAAATGCTTATCAACAACAATGTATTATGAAACAAGATTATGTATGTCCAAAATTTATTTTGGTAGGATTGGGTAATAGGTCTCTTTGCAGGATAGTGAGGACAAATTTTTTTCAGCGACGGATCACATAGTTATTGGTTCTCGATCATATTTGTGCTCCAGTGTCAATTTGTGTCAAGTGCTTCTCTTGCATCCACAGTTCTTGGGCAACATCAGGCTTCACAAGAGGAAAATCTATGGGGGTTCCATTGAGAACACCATCGTGCGATAAAAAGTTTCATTATTAAAGAGGCTTCACCCCTCACTCTGGTTGTGATTTTTCCTTTCCTTGTTGTTATGTGTTCTTGGAAGCGAGGATGCAATTCAACTCAATCATCCCTTCCGCAAAAGGCCAGTCGTGGTTGTTGGTTGTTGTGGAATGCGTATAATGTTGTTTTGATGGTCTGAGGTGGTTGCGAAACTTTGCTGGAAACTGCTTCCAAAGGTACGTAACTACCTTTCATCAAACTATATGAAAATAAATCATGAATTTGTTTTTGAGATTTGCAATGTTTGGGGAGTCTTTAAAGGGAAAGTAAAGAAATAACACTGCTTGAATTGGAAATCGTATACCTCAGCCACTCGTACAAATCATGTGCATAATAGTAGCTCATTGTTCCCTAGGTGACCTCTGTACGGGAATAACACGTTTAATTGCGTCTTTATCGTCTGTTTTGATTTCTACATGGATAATCCTTCGTTGAATTTAACGATCGCACGGGAAACATTTACTTTTAGTGTTTGGATATTTGCCAAAAGAAAATTTTTAACCACTTTGGCAACGTAACAAAACTTAGATTATTTTTAGTTCAATGGCTTCCGTTTTAATAGGTTTCTACTTAGTTCAATATAACTCTTTCATTCGCGTTATTGCTTGTCTTTTATGATTTCAGGAAACTTGATAGCCTCCTGGGGTTGCTTAGTTTTTCAAAGGAAAGCCATTCGATTCATTTAAAAAATTTCATTTACAGTGTGCATTTAAAAAATTATTTTAACGAAAACTGGCCTTTGCCTAGAAATTTCCAATACCGCTTTTCAAGATAATCATGAATGTTTATAATGAATAAACCATTTAAAAATTACCACATATAATAAATAAACTGCTACTTCCAAAAATATTAATCATTTAATTTTACTAGACAATAATGAAAGCAACACATCACCCAAAAATAAGGAAATTGCTAAATTTGAACATTAGCATTAAGTTGCACCACTTTTTAAGCAAGTTTCTGCCTGCAAGGTTTTAGTACAATAGGATTTTAGTGCACTTGTTACAAGGTGCAGTGCCTGAAAAATTCAGGATGTTATAGTGTAGTAGGATTATATGTCATTAATTAACAAACATGCTCATTATGCTAACCTTGCTTTCATTTGTATATAACACTTAGTCTTTTGTTTAGTAATTCAGTCAGTGATTCATAACTTCAACACAAGTTGCTCACTATCTGCATTTGCTCTTAAACCAATTCATAGCCTACTCAAAGTGACAAAGGATTTTGTGGAAATCTAATCCTTGTTACAATAAAGGGGGCGGGGCAGTGGGGTTGGTGGTCTACTGGCTACACTATAAGGAAATTTTTTCAAGGCCATTCCCAGTGGATTGGCAGAGATTGTTCTTTTTAATATAATGCTTGGCAACACCCAAAAGTTGCTTCATATACTTAATCAATTACTGTAAAAAAGCTGGTGCATTTTAATGCTTTTACAAAGTTCTGACTCTATGACTGGATGCTCTAGAAGACTGGTTTTATAAAAGTAAACCCTTTAGGGAAATCACTCTTTGCCTTCAAATATCTGCATTTCAAAACTAATTATAATCAAAAGTTGAATAGGTGTATTTTTAGTACCAAGTGTGTATGTCACGACAACCTAATTTAAGCAAGAAAACCTTCCCAGCTGCAAAACCTATTAATCATTATCATGGTTATTTTGTGTCCTTCTTTTCTTTATCTTCATCTGAAAATATGTCATTCCTGGTTTTGTAGTAATCTCAACTTTATCAATATCCATGATGATATTTGTGAATACCAAGACAATGTCCATGAAGCTTTTTTTGAAATTGAAAGTGTCCTTCTTGCAAGATTCGCAGAATCCGATTGGCAGCCTATCCTGAGGTTTTTCCTTCTTAAGCTGCTCTTACATGGTCAGATTTTCTCTAATTTGATTATGTTGAATCTAGTTTTGCTACAGATTTGTCAAATCAAATGCCCCTTTTACACAATAAGATTTTGCAAATAAATAGCAATCAAACACTTCAATTTTGTATACAAAATGAAGAAGCAGGGTGCTTCAGCTGCCATAGTTATAGTATATACTGGCCTTTTAAAGAAGACAAAATAAAAGGTGAAACTGCACAAAATGATGAAATAATGGCTGAAAGACGGTCCTATTTTGGAACATACTTTGCACTTTTGAACGAGTTGCACTTCACCAAAAGAAAGACTACATGAACTACATGAGAATTCAGCAATGAATAATGCTGTATCTTCATTTTTTGCTGAACTTTAGCTCAGCTAATTCCATGCTTTCTTTACAATGATTGTAAACAGACTGAAACAATACAGAACATGGAAATGTTTGTAATGCAGCAGTGTGGATAAGCTAAAATGTCAATCATTCACTTGTAATTTGTCAAATGGAATTGAACATTCGATTCTTGAAAAATTTAATTCAACTCAACATTCGATTTCTCCTTTTACACGATCAGATTCTGTCGAATTTTATAATCGCATTTGACAAAATCTGACCGTGTAAGAGTGGCTTTACACATTATTTCTCTTGCATGCTTTCTCAAAATGTTGAACATCAACAGCTTTGTTCAAATCTTTTCCACTCATTGTTGACTAGCCTACAAGATACATAGCGTCATTCCCTTAAAAATGTTCTTGCAACTCCTTTGAATTAAAATTCCCTTATTTCTACTCCATGTAATGATTTTCTAGTATTTTCTGCTTAGGCAAAAGGAATGCTAATACAGTATATTACTCAGATCAAAGTTACTTGATGACATATTTATCTCAATATTATCTTTTTAACTGGCTTTTATACATGAAATTTTTCATTGCATTTATACAATAAATGAAATTTTGAATTTTCCTTGTAGTTTGAGCAAATGGAGGGATGTATTGTCCAAGCTACATATGACTTTCAGAAAGAAGACCCCTCAGACCTTGGGTTTGTTACTGGTGATATTATCAAGGTTACTAAGCAAGTCAATGATGAGTGGTGCTTTGGACTGACTTGTGATGATGCAGGTCAGTTTCCATCTGCTTTTGTGAAGGTTGCTCTTAAAGATGCACCAGACCAAATATTCATTGCTGTTGCTGACTTTAAAGGGCAAGAAGAAGGTGACATTGAATGTAAAAATGGTGATATTATTGGATTGAATGAAGATGTAGATGAGAATTGGATTGTTGGTTCATCAAAAACATCTCATGGGCTATGTCCAAAGTCTTTTTTAAAAGAATTGTTTTTTAGTAATAAAGGAAATAATGAAGTGATAAATGTAAATACTCTTGGAGATGTTGATAAAAGGGATGAAAAAATTTGTCCATATGGAGAATCTATTGATGAGTTCTGTGCTCAAACCAGTGACGAACTATCATTCCCAAAGGGTGCAAAAGTAGAACTGATTAAAGAAATTGATTCCTTTTGGACAGAGGGTATCTACAATGGCACCAAAGGGAAGTTTCCTTCAATGTTTGTGAAGCCTGTTGTTCCATTACCACAAGAGCTTCTATTCACTGAAAACAAGACTGCAGCACCAGACAAAATTGCTGAGAGGGAGCCAAAAGCCAAAGCTTTATTTTTCTATGTAGGTTCAAATGCAGATGAGCTTAGTTTTGACAAAGGTGAAACTATCACTTTGCTTAGAAGAATTGATGACCAATGGTACAAGGGTCAAATTGGTAAATCAGTTGGTCTGTTTCCAGCAAATCACGTTGAGATCCTTGTTGATTTGCCATATGAAAGTACAAAGAAGAACCCCGAGAATAATACCATATCGAATGGAAATAGATTAGATACACAGAACAAGGAACATCCAATAATTGGTGGAAAGTTAAAAGAAAACTGCGAAAACAAAGATGCTTTCAAGCCGAAGCCATTCTCCATAAAACCAAAGCCTTCTATAAAGCCAAAAATTAATTTACAAAAACCAGTGGAATCAAATTCTAGCAACAAGCCAAAACCAACGGTTTTAACATCATTGAAGCAACAGAAGCAGCAACAACAACTATCTTCTGAGGAAGATAAATCTGTCAGTGAACAGAGTAATAAAACAAAGATATCAGTTCCAGCCAGTACCAAACAAAATGACAGCGCAAAACAATTAGAAGCTCCTATTATAATAAAAGCCAAAAGGGGTAAACAGCCCGCACCCCCTGGAAGGCCCCCAACTGTAAATTTATTAAATGGACAAGGTCAAGTGGGCAAAAAACAAAACAGTGATTTAAAACCTAGACCAAAGGTTGCTGCAAAGCCAAAGTCGGGTAGACCGCCGCTTAAGGCTCCTGCGCTGGAAACTGACATGCCGTTGTTTCAAACGAGCAAGCAAATCAAACGACCTGATATAAGCCAACAATCGTCCGCCCCCACAGTGTCGCCTAATGTAATGCTGCTTGAGCAAGAACTGAGTTCACTTACAATTGATGAAAATGCTAATAAGAAACCTGCTTTGAGCAGTCTTGATTGTGATGCCAGTAAGCAAGAAGATAGATGCGTGAACAAGGTGGAAACAAAGCAAGAACTGAAAAGGGCGAAACGACCCGCGCCAGGTCGACCGAGCAAAGAGCCATCAAAGACTGCAAAATCTGCTAATAAACTCGCAGACAGTTGTAGCCCTATTCAGTCTCCAAAGCTTGATATGAAGATCTCTCGAAATAGCAGCCCTTCTGCACTAACCAAGACTGTTCAAGAAAACGTGACACAAACAACTCGCTATTCAAAGAGAGGAAAGGCTTTACCTCCTCAACTTCCAAAGCCGTTAGCCCCCCAGCCCCCTAAGAAGCCGCCTGTTTCCCCACGTTTTCCAAAATATGATGCTTTAGAAGTGAAAACCGAAAATCAACCTTCATTCCAAACATACATAAACCCAGGAGGAAATCTGACGTTTAACGGTGCAGAGTCAAGCAATGGAATTCAGGTAAACTTTAGAAAATTTGCTTGTACTTTAAATGTTTGCCACGATTAGTGCATACATACCTCGCTATTTTAAGCATGAAATGTAAAAGGATGTTTAATCTTTTTGAACAACGAAAGTACGAAAATAAAAATGGGATTCGTGTAGAATAGAAGGGTTTATGTTTAGACTGACTGTACGAGTAAGTGTTGTCGGCTTCGTGCCAGATTACCCTTATAATATACCTATTGCTGCCCCGTGGCCCCCCGTGGCTACGTAAAGCAGAGATCCACAATATATTATCCATGGGAATGGAAGGGTCCCGAACAAAGTCACATTTTTATACTGTGAAATTTACTGTGAAGGTGAATTTGTGCAACTTTGCATGCAGTTATTACAGTCATGTGAAAGTGTTATTACCTTTAGCGCAATATCAAGGAATATAATTTTAAGCAGCATGTGTACATGATATCAGTGTCATATTTGTGCGGTATTTTAAACTAGCAGATGCTTCATCAATGAATGGTTAGAAGTCAATGGTAGAAGTATATGCTCTGCAATCTGTTGCTTACATTTTTTAGGCTGTTCATACTTGACATTTGTTTTGAAACAAGCATTCGTTTTCTTCCAGGAAAGGAAAGGAAATGAACCCAAAGCATCAACATTCTATGTCGACTTTCTCGATTTGGACTCAGGTAAAGTTATGTGACATATTTTTATGTGACGCAAAGTTGTTTTATTGCAAATTTTTTACTCACGATCGGTTATTTTGTTTTGTAGTTGATGGGCAAGATCAAAATGCAAACACAGAAATTGAGATTGTTGAAGAGAGAATTGTTCAGATCCAAGGTCGGATTAGAGTAAGGGCATGACTTTTAGCGAATATTCCACATTTCAGAATTTTCCTATAACTTTGAATCCATCTTCAATGCATCTCTTTGAAAATACATGCTGTTTCAACAACCTTTTGATAACCTGTGCAAAATTGGTCACGTTTTATCGAGTGTTGGAGATATGTCCTATATTTGTATCAATTGTCTACATAACCTGTCATTGTTCGAAACTAGAATCAACCAAATTCGATCTTGCCTCCCTTCCTTTTAATCTCTTCCTTTCTTCCCTTGCTGTGGCTTTTTCAAAGACTCGCAGGCCTTTCCCGAACATGACCGGCTAAAAGTCAACTTTTCAAGAATTCATTGCCTGAAAATATGCTCTTTGACAATAAATGAATTGAGTTAATGGAGTTTTGTTTCAATTCAAGTCGGAATCAAGTATGTTATCTGGCATCGAGACACTGTTGGCGGTAAGTGAAATTGCTAGACACATTTCCAAGTTTTTTCAAATTTGTTCAAAATGTTTTCTTTCCATTTTTCAAAAATGTGAAAATATATTGAGAAAAGCTTTCAAAAGCCGTTATCATTTCTTTGCTGTTTTTTTTTCTAATGTGAGACAGAAGCTCCTGTCGTGGAACCCAATTATGAAAAATAGACAATGTAGGCCAGTTGGTTTCCATTAAGTGTAAAAAACATGATCAAACAACGTATTAATTTTTTCTTAATTTGTTCCAGAATGCTTTACGAAATGTTACTACTTATAATTCCTTTATAATTTACTGAAGTATCGTATTTTCGAAGAGTCATATTTTGATACTTCTATCGTTATAAAAAGCGATAATTTAGTTTCTTTACTGTACACATTCACCACCCTTTCTATCAACTGATTCACCCAAAACTAATGTTGTACCTCGGTACATTTCATCTTTGATTTATTTTTCATATAAAAGTCTCTTGTAATGCAGACAATGACGTAACAGAGGTATCTGCGGCCCTAGAGAAAGACCTGAGCCCGGGCCCCTATTTAAAGACTGCAAGAAAGTCCCATACAAGGGTGTAAAGTTGTCAATTTTCATTTGTAAAGTAGAGTTATTTGTTTAGTAAAATATCTTTTTAAAATAAGATGAAGTTTAAGTCATGGATATAAAAGTAATTTGGGGGCCCCCTTTTTGATTGTGGGCACATAGTCATCAAACTGAGGTGCACTAAACTGCCTCACCCCACTGATTGCAGAGTTTCATTACAACACCAAAAACAGGATAATGACTTTAACAGCACCCTACCCTATTTTGGGTATCAATCTACCTTTTGCTCTTTACCCTGCAACATATACTCTAAGTTATTATGAAATATTTTCCGCTATGTTTTTACATTTTTATATTATTTGAGAATTTTATATTATATTTTTCCGATTCACTTTTTCAGTCCTCGGAAGATGAAGACAAGAGAAACGAGTTGCGTTTTCGACACCGAAGTTTGTCGACAAGCTTAATTGACCTGAACGAGGAGCTGTTTGCTTATCAAGGTACATATTTTTCAAAATTTATCTGTTGTTAAGAGATATCCCTTGTAAATGCAAGGCTCTTTCTGGGTTGGAGCTTAAAAAGATTCCAAAGAATATGCGCGATGATTTGGACATGTTCCTCTTTAGGATGGCTCAGTGGTTTTGTTCGCGGACTACAGATCCATAGCTCTGGGGTTCAAGTCTCTGTCATGATTAAACTTTCACTCAGATAAGGAAAGTTCCTGTTTTCTCTGTAAATCCAGGCTTAGGGATCACGGGATATGGTCACATCGAATGCCCGATAAGCATAGCTTCTCAGTGTCCTAAAACTACCTTCGAAAGCTGGGTAGCAACAGATACAAGAACAGCATCTTTCACGGCCATTCTTTGACGTTCTTTGACGGTTCTCACCATTCTTTGACGGTTCCCTAACTGTCTACATATATGTCAGGTCTCATCCAAAAATATTCTTTAAATATATACGTATTTTTACATTCCTCATAATCAACTGTCGATCTATAGTCCATTTGTCATAACCTATGTTTAGTAAGCTTTTTGCTATCAGTCCGGTTGACTTCGTTTAAATCCATTATCTTCGCCATTCTGTGAACAGTCATCCCCTACTGATATATTTGAATATATGAATCAAAGGCTCAAAAGATCCTGTTGTTTCAGCCCTCGTTAATTTGCCTTTAGGCTTTGCAGCAGTTAAAATATATTTTTAAAGGCATAGGGATTAGACTGGGCTAGCAAAAGCAATGCACAGAAACTCTGATAGACGCGACTAGTAAAACATTTTATAGAAATCTCTTACACTGTTGGTGGAAATCTTTTTGTTCTATTTTAAAATCCTGAGAAATCCTTTTGTTCTTACCAAAAATTTCCTGCGCTATTTGCCAAAGTGAATTGCCCCTCGGACGGATGGATACACCGATAGTTGAACATTCCTGCACCCTTCCTTATCTGATGATGCAAATTGTCTCTCTACACACGACCCATCTCATATTTCATCTTCAAAAACAATTGGAAATTCATTATTATAGGCTATTTAATTTCCTCTTTCCTTAATAATCTCTTTTAGCAGGGTCCAATCACCTTAACCATTTCTTACTTCCTTATAACACAGAGACTCTTATTACAAGCGTTATTGTTATTACATCTCCAGACACCTAGTCCTATCTTCAGACTAAATTGATATTGAAAGAGCACCTGCACGTGCTTCCTGACCGCAATTAGCTTCAATAAGTGTGCGTACGGCTGGGCACAGTTCGATTGAGATTGTTTTCTATAATGAAAGCGATTTCGATAGCGTATTTGCTGCAAAATCGATCTAATGACTTCCTACTCTCTCTCAGTAGGTGAATTGCTTTTCAGAAGGCTCATTTTTCGTGTCACAATTGTACTGCGGGGCCAACGCAGCTCGAATGATTTTGAGGGCATGGCCCCAAGCCCCAACATATTTGCTGTCTATTTTCTGTTCTTCTATAATGTGTAATAAAGACGTGCCCCAAAAAGGTCCAAAAGTTTTAGAAAAGAACCGTGCACCCTGCAGCAACATCTTAAGAGAACTCATTTCTAAAGTACGTTCAAGTTCTTTGATTATGTCAGCATAGTAACTACTGTTAGTTCATAAGTTCAAATTTTAACCGCAGATTCGAGAAAACTGTGAAAAATGATACAACTTTCACTGACATTGCTGCATTCATCGAAGATCCTACTATTAATTAGCCTCGACTGCTGTTATGTTTTTGAGGTTATAGTTTCTGTATCGATTTATTGTTATATTGGACACAGAAAACAGGGGTGGAGTAATCTTAACGCTAAGGAGACATTTGCTGTCCATTGCCTATTCCGATGAAGTTTCATTTCATTAGAACGTCTCCTTTGCATGTCTTGGATATCCGCTAATAAATATCATACCTCCAGCCCTTCTGTCTTTGGTCTGTGATTGTAATTGGTCGAAATAAACCCAAACGAGGTAATATTTCTAGAAGAGAATAACAGGGCAAGGTTAAACAAGCAGATACCAAGGGAACACTGATGCTTTAGATGAAAATAAATTTCGACTTGAAAGCAGATTGTTTAATAATCCCTGATATTGCAAGTATCGTACTGTTTCTGTACCAACGAAATTCATTTGCATTTTTGCTCTCAATGCAAGATTATTTAATGCTAGTTTTTACAATAGTTAACGAACACTGATTAAGATTAACATAAAGCAATTTCAAGGATTATTACTTACACTCTTTTTTTATAAGAACCAATAAATTTCAGTTCAGGCTGACTGTTCTTAATTTTTTCGAATATCTGAGGCTGGATTGTTCTTAATTTGTTCTTAAATTAAGAGGGTTTAAGCAGTGCTATTTCTAGCTTTTTCGCTCTAAGGAGGTGTTCAGGCCTCATTTGCCAACAAAGTGAGTGAGACAGCCTTAATTTGCTGACAAATTTGAATATTCACCGAAAAAGCACCCACATATCGCTAAAAATCCTCGATTTTGAGAAAAAACATTGTTCAAAGTTGCATTTTGCAGAAGCTCAGCCTCAGCTTGTTCTTAATTTGTTCTTAACTTTTGACCAGTCTTGAGGCTCGTGCTCTTATAAAATTGTTCCTTATAAAAAAAAGAGTGTACTGCAAAAGAGCATG
Source organism: Rhopilema esculentum (assembly GCF_013076305.1). Next base: position 1,140,092 of record NW_027019301.1, read on the forward strand.
TGCACTTGTTTTTGAGGAACCATGTTTTAATGAATTGCTTGAATTTTGTAGTTTTTTGGGCTGTCTTTATCAATTCTTAAATTGAATTCCAGATTTTAGGCCCTAGAAAACTTAATGGTCTGATACCATTGTTGGTAGTACTGACTTTTGGAGTGTCAAGAGAATTTTTGGATTTGAAGGTTGTGACCTGTTGTTTGCAAACGAGGGGATTGAACAAAAAGATGTTCCTTGAAAACGAAGACATTGTTTATTGAGTGTCTAAACTTGCTTTTAATAAAATCCAAAGTATATGCTAAAATTACCTGAGATTGAGTGGCCTTTAATGACCCTGATTCTCACGTGAATCGGCCAAAAGGAAACACAATGAAGTACGACAAAAACCTTAATCCTTTTTTCACTTCCGTGTGGTAGGGTCACTACCTGATTCTACGTACACCTTGTGAGCCTGGACATAAACAGTTTGGCTGAAAAGCACAGCATAGCCTGTAAAGTTACTGAATATTCAAAATCGTATTGAATAAAATAATTAAATGCAAGTTCTTCAAGTGTTGTTGGTACGTTGCTGACGTAAGCACCGTAGAAACAAATATGACAAAAGCAGGTGACTCACTTTATCTGTATTGCAAATTTGTCATTGTTTGTCATTCATGTCGTAGAATATTGACAACTGTTACGATGCTTGAATCAAGATTTTTCATGCTTTCAAATAAATGATATTGGAAACTGGTCATAGTTATGTTTTGTGGCCGTGAAAGATGAAATAAGATTCACTACTTTCCGCGATAACATGGATGGGCAAAGAATGAGTTCAGGGAGGAAAATATAATGGGGCGGGGGTGTAATGACTTTGTGATTTCGTATTGCGTAGTGTGTGAGCTACTCAACAAAAGGGCCATCATTACCGGAGGGAAGGAGGCTTGAAGTGGAGGCTGGAATTTCCTCGCTGTGCTAGATTGTTTTAGTAACAGAATGCTGATTGAGAAATATATGATTCGTATTTTTTAATGCCCCTCCCAACTCAAAATTACTAATGCCTCTCTACAACAGAAGTGCAGTTTTCTTTGTTTGACTCTTTCCTGTAACTTTTCCAAAAGCACGAAGTTGGCGTATTTAGGGTGTCGTGTTTATCAATTCTCTGTTTTGACAGTAGGTTGGAGAGTATTTAAGGATGGGGGTATGGGGTAAAGTAATCGCCTTCTTTGCTTAAGTCTACCAGCAACTATGGGCTTGGGACAAACAAACGAGGCACGACCCTTGATGACGTCAATGCAAAATTTAATTGAAGTAATATACGGATATGACAGGAAAATTTAGGTTCCTTTTGTATCATGGTATCTTCGTGTCCAACGCATAGCATTTTAAGCCTTTAACCCGTTTTCCTTCTCCGAGATAAGATTTCCCGACACCTAGCGTTCCAAGCCCTCTCTTGCATTTTAAATCCCGCGTTTCTGTCTCAGGATGATGACGTCATACGGGTCGCAAACCATGCAGTTGTGCTTCAGCCTGGATAAGAGAAATCTAGTCAGATACCTAAAATGAGTTTATGTACGCTTTGCTATAACCTACCCCTTATTATAACATGCTGTCTAGTGTGCGTCTTCCCTGATGGTGATTCAGACCCCGTTTACACTGTGCCGGATAAATTTTATCCGCACCAAAATTAATTCAGATAGGCGTCCCGTTTATACTAGACCCACGCTATCCGCACGAATTTGAGAGCGGCTATCCGAACAAAATTAGTTCACCTAGGAAAGTGGATTAAATTAGTTAGGATAGTTATGTGGTACAGTGTAAACGCTTTTATCCGGATAAATTTTATCCACATCGTATCTTGCTCGGAAGCTATTGGCTATTTCGTTCAATTTAGTTTTCACTGTCTCCCAATCAAGACCTTTCGCCAATCTGGCTGCCTTGTTGTCGATTAATTCTCGTGTTATAGTGCAGTATCTTGCCAGTCCACGTAAAATTGGCATCCTTATCAGCTTTACCTACTTTCATTGCTTGTTCAGTGTCATTTTGTTTCAAAAACAAACTATTAAAACAAACTAGGCCTAATGTTTATTGACAATATCTTTGGAATTGGTCTAAAAGAGAAGCAGATGATTCTGAAAAAAGGATAAAGTCTTTTTACGTTGTTGGGAATTTTGTTATTCTTTTGCTCCCCAGAGAAGACTTCATTTTGGACGTTCTGTGCATGATTTAGGTCGTGTGAGTGACTGCAGTTATCCGGCACAGTATAAACGGGAGGGCAAAATGGACAAAATTTGTGCGGCACAGTGTAAACGCAAATCAATTGGAACAACCTTTATGCGGATAAATTTTACCCGGCAAAGTGTAAACCGGGTCTCAAAACCGATGTTTATTACATGATGGCCCAGTTTCAAGCCTATTACGTCATTGTTTGTGAAGAAGAAAACCACGGAAGCTTGTTTGTGATTGTTTCAATTTCGGCTTGTTGCCAAACTTTTCAGCCCTTCTGGCCACATAATGCTTATGGCAGAAATGAACACTGCTATTTTCTAATTTATCTCGTCGTGTTTTTCTTCTTGAAACTAGGTAGAAGCATTGTATAGACTAGTTTCGCAAAAATTTGATAAAAGTACTAACTAGAAATTCTCGATCTGGTTTTATTCTCAACTGTAAGCTATTGAAAGTTTCAAAGGCATTTTGAAGTAATAAAGGCTGGTTTTCATAAAACGTATTTCGACACATTTCATCGCAATTCAGGGTTCACGATTTTTACGTTATATTAAAACCGGAAAACGTATTGCATCTCAGTTTATCATAATTCAACGTATTTTGTCGGGAGAAACAAAAAAAATTTATATCTTCCGATGAATTACATTGAATTACGTTCCATAAAATTTATTTACGATAAGAAGTTTTTATAAAATTTGGTGAAAACGAACTCCTTTTGTCTACACAGTAGCGGTTTTTTCGTGCTTATGTTTCACCTTAGGACTCCACTGGTAACATTCTAATGGGCAAGCGACACTGATTGGTCAACCTTTACAGTCATGTGCTCGTGTTTCTGATTGGCCTATTTCGATCCACAACTGGGTATATATATTTCTTAGCGTAGAGTTTTCGATCTATGTTCTGACGTTTTAAACTCTGAAGAGTGTCAGACGAAAAGCTTTAGTTTACTAAATGTTTGCTTTTTCAAAGCCATTTACAAGTTTTGTACCACCAAAAGATTGTTTGAAAATGATTTGCATTAGTGGACACTGTTAAAAAGAGATTATTGAGGAACGAGGAAATTAAATAACCTGACTATAACAATGAATTACCAATTGCTTTTTTAAGGATTGACTAAGAGATGCATCTTGTGTAGCGAGACAATTTCCATCATCAGATAAAAAGTCTGATCAACGATCTATATGTTTTACGCTTCTCTACTCTCACTCAAGTTGTTAATTTTAGTCATAAAATTTCCAACGCCATTTTTTCTCTCTTTTTGTGAAAATAAGAAACTTTTGTTTTCAAAGACATTGCAAGAAATGAATATATTTTTTGCTTGAGCTCAATTTATACATTTCGCTTGTATAATATTTTATGTTGGTAAAACATTTCTGCTACCTCTGAATATTTTCTGGGAACCAATTTACTAGGTCCAGGTTTTTCTTTTGACAGCTCTGTTGGCAATTTCTGTCTTTTGAAGAAATGCCTTCGATATTTCTTTAAGAAAGCCCTAAAAACGTTTCTATTAAATTCCTCTTTGGTTCATGAATGTCTTATTATATTTTCTTTGTTATTGGTATCGTATTTCTGTCATTATTTCTATCTAAATTGCTATTGTCAATTTTTTGTTGATTGATAGTCTCTTATATCGTTTTCAAATCACATATCACTTATTTTATTTCTATAAGCCAGTATTCTTCTTTTTCTGATCATGATTATTGTCATTTTCTTTTTATTTCACGAATACTGTATACTGATTTAAAAAAAGTTACCAGACAACCACTCGACATATTTTGGAAGTGGATATCGTCAAATATTTATTTATTCTTTCTTAGATGAAAAGTCTTATCTCCTTGCCTCTTCTGGCGACTCTACCGCCATTAAAAACAGGATTGACGAGCTTGCGCAGCAAATAGCGGTAGGTTGTTCTTCATAATACTGCTTATTGTGAATCTTATGGTTCAAAGACTGTTACTTGGAGATCATTAAGTTAAAAGAGAAAGGAATAGTAGACATGTGGCCTGCAACGTAGTGCACAAGTAGCGACTTGTTTGTAGCATAATATCCGTCCCCTTGGAGGATGAATTCCTTAAATACCCGGGAACAAGCAAAATTTAGGCCATTGCCAAGATGACAGAGAGAATGAATTTAAAATTATATTTCAGTTCAAGAGTTTAGGTGCGAAGATGGCCAAGTGGTTTGCGTTTGTAGATCCCATGGTCTTTGGTTCGATTCCTTGATATGACCAAACTTTCACTTATAGAGTAGGGGGGGGGGGGGGGGACTAGCTATCTGTAATACCAGGAATAGAAATAAAAAGGTGGTCCTATCTAGAGAAAGGACTAGGAAACCGTTTGATAAACATTGCTTATCAGTGTCCTTCGGAAGACTACCTTCGGAAGCAAGGTAGTAACCAATGCAAAGACAATGCAAGAGTGTTGTATACGAAAGGGTGTATGCAAAATGCTTTGCTCCTTCATACTTTTCAGTTATCATTTTAATGCCACTAGAGGCAACATTTTTTGATGCGGTGTGCTGCTGATGTCTACGTCCTTTCTTGCGAAATACTATTGCTGGATTTCAAAGATCCTCCTATACGTCTGCTATTTGCTGCAAGACCCACCCCTTGCCTTTTAGTTTACTGCAAATGACCTAAAGAAAAAGCCACTGGTCTAGCGTACTTATAGAAATAGTTAAGATTATATATGGACAGTGTTTTTGGTAATCCTATGCGTTCTTTTGGTTTTCAGTCATACAAAGATAACTGTGCCAAACTGCACAGAATGAAAAATATCGCTAAAAACGAGGAGCTTGCAGAGATCAAAGACGGCATCGAGTTCTGTGAAAACATGGTAGAAACATTATCCGAAGAAATGGCAGTACTCCAACGTAAGTGTTGATAGCTTCATCTCTTTCGGAAAATTTCCTTTGCAGGTATGCTTAAACTGATATAAATGAGTAACTCTATGGATAATGCATTTTTAAATGACCTCCAGTAGGATTTGTCATGTTGTGTCATTCATGGTGGGTCATTCACACTAAAACTGAGCTTTTACTTTTTGTATGGCCGTCTTTTTTTCTTGCAGTTGCCAGGCAATAAAAGTTTTTTAAGTTAAAACTTGACTGATGTTGATGTTGTTTTATGGCTGTTTTTGCTTACAGAAAATAGCTTCGAAACAAAACCTATTCTGTTAAATCCTGTTCTTCTCGTGTCCGGGCACATCTTGAGGCTGACAATATTACGTTGTTTTTTCGATTCATCGTTATTCTTATTATATCTATACTAATCAGTTGTCGAGACTTTTGCATGTTATTTTTAGATGAAGCCTAAGTGAAGGTGAATGCTACTTTTAATAGGTCACAAGATATTGCTATTATGCGTCTCGAAATTTGTCTATCCATGAAAAAACAAAAAACCAATTCGCTAAATAAACACTCGCTCTAAATTATGAGAGTTTAGGAAATGCAGTTTATGAAAATTTGAAAAAATTCCATGATGTTGACCCCTTTTCTTGCCTAGCTTCCACTTAATTGTGTGTACTTACTGGATACCTGGAAATGCTACCTTTTTGTGTATGATTCTTCAATATTCAATTAGTCTTTTATTGCTGAAAAGAAGAATAACAATTTGACCTTCATTAATCTCCAATTTGTTCATTAATTTGAGTTCTGAGATAATCTTCTAGCTGTTGTCTTGGGTGAAATACTGGTTTGCTGATTTTTTAGAAGAATTTCATCGGTTTTTCTTTCTTTTCGTCTGTTTTAGTATCTTGAAATGTGTTCTATTTAATACTTCAACAATATTGTCTATCGTTTATTGCCGGAGTTTTGCTGGTTTTTTATTATTTTAATTTTTAGCAAACCCTTTCAATCAAGCATTTTGGGTAGTGGAAAATTGCGAGTTTTCATATTTCAGTTTTAAAATCAAGGATGTTGCTTCGACGACTCATTTTCTCTGTCACAAACCTAAATGAATTTATTGCGTTGCACCAGCTGGAGATCAGACCACAAGTGTTGCTTTGTGTGTTTAATATCACCTTTGTATTTGTGAGACAGAATGAACGACACCAGCCATGGTTCATTTGAATTTAGAATTATTATCTTCACTCAGACTGGTTTACTATTAATCAGTTAATCACTAGAACGCAAAGCTTCGTCTAGAACATGGCTATTTGCAACCAAGTCATTCATTTTCAAGAAAATCCATTTGAATTTTATGAATCCGTAATTGGCATGGTACCGTCATTAAACTGTTCGACTTTTGACGTCAAAAGAGAAAAATTGAGGTGAAAGTGATTTGTATTTCACCAAATCATGGATTATCACATGCCTGACCATGAAAAGTGTCTGTTCGGTTACGTGCTGGTCCTATACATCGTGGAAACACCCAAGAAGGAACACTGGCTGATAATCAAATCACGCTGTCCCCTTCCTGTTTTCAGGCATGTGCGAAACATTTCAAGGTTGAAGGGGCACAAGTAGCAAGAGACACTATCTCTCGCAAATACTTTGCACTTTTCCATAAGTTCTAAGGTGGGAAGATACACGTCATAGAACAAGTTAGGGGCACGTGCCCTTGTTGCCCCTGGTTCTGATGTCCGTGCTCGAAACCCATGCTCTGATTCCCATTCTGTCTACGAAGTATCACAACAATGTTTCAGTTTGGAACAGAGCCGAAAGCAAGCGGTTCCAGTTGAACTGATGAGATGGAAGTCATTTTACCAATCCCCAATTAACCTATATAAGATTTGATCTTACCAGTCGGTTTTTCAAGAAACGCCTGGATTGAAAATTGTTAAAATAAATCGTTGTCCATCCTCCCTTGATTCGGTCATTTTCTACAGATTGATTTAACCCATTTTCACGTTCATATTCTCGCTGCACACAGTAGACTACATATTTCGTGTGTTTTTGTATGATGATTGAGTTAGGCCTAAAAGGTTGCAATTATTCGTTTTACAGAAAAGTTGGATAAAGATGAGCAAGAACGCTTGCGGGAAGATCCAGAAGAGGTCAGAAGAAAACTTCTTAGTCAGAGAGAAAAAGCCGTGGAAGAACTGATTAAGACTGAACAAGATTATTTGCGGGATATTGATGTGTGTACAACGAAAATTCTTCCAAGACTCGCAGGGTCAAAGGTGAGCTACAGCCTCTTTTTGATGCGCATTTGTTTTTTAAAGAATGTTTGTTATTTTCACATTTTTATATTAAAATGAAGTATATATGAACAAACGAGTAAAAAAGATAGGGGGAGAGTCTCTTTAACACATTTTAATCTTGGTAGCCTAATTTTCCTATGGTCTGAATGGGAAAGGTGTTCAAATTAGGTAAGGTTCTTATAAGCATTGTCCATCTGTTTAAGTAGGTGTACTGTTAGCCGCATTGGGCTAGGTGATAGAATGCAATGAGACCTACAGGCTATGGAATTAAACTCAAGTTTTTTGTCGGTCTGTTAGGGAGAGCTTTTTCTGTAACTCAAGGCATCCCTTCTATTTTGAAAACAAATTTTGAAGGTCTTTGATATTTTTTCTAGGCCATTGATAGCGGGAAGCTTTTTGGTAATCTAGAAGAGATATGTAAAATTTCAAAGAAGCTACTTGGTTCTTTGGAGAAGATGGAACATACGGACAACAATAGCCTTGGAAAACAACTAGGTAAACTATATCATTTTGCCACAATGAATCGTATATTTTTGCAGCTCAGGACTAGTCTTTCGACTACACTATTAACACAAAGCAAGATCAAACTTTTTCATCACATTTGCATTTCATCCATTTTCATTTTCTTTTTCGTTTTTCATTTCGATAAGTTTTAGGAACCTACATTATGTGTTGTAAATCTTTCTTTAAAACCCCAACATTCCCACGCCCCGCTGCCTAACACCTTATGGCTTTACCGGGGTGCTAATCCCAACAACTGGAGTTCTTTATTTTTATGTGTGTTCTTATTTATCTGCCAAGCATCTCATCTATTTCCTAGCATATCTTTGATCTACAAAAAGATCAGACGAGCGCTTTATTCTGCTTTTCCAATCCTATCCCATGTTGCTACTCCTATTCCATAATTTGCTACTTGAAACCTTTTTCATCAAAAGTTGTTTTCCTGTTTACCGGTCATCCTTTGGTATTTTAGGCAAATGCTTCGTTGATGTGACATTTGATCTTAAGAAAGAATACTCCAGTTACTGCCGAAGCTACGACGAGTCTCAAGTATTGCTTGAAAAGGTAGGAAAACCTTTCACGCTTCAGACTGATTTTTACCCGTTACTCAAATGTCTCATGATATTTTAGAATAGGTTTCATAGTTTTACCACCAAATCTAATGCTTAAATATTGCTTTTAAATCAGCTTTTTCGCTGTTTTGTTATTGCTGAAGAAGAATCTGCTTCTACACATTGCCGTATTAAAAACACGTCAATGCTAGGATAGTTTCGAATGTGGCGAATTTTGCCCTTGACCTTTGCCCGTTTGTTTTTCACCTTTAAGCTTAACCTACCACCTTACCCTTTTCACTAGTTGGAACAAGACAGCGAGATGAAAGATGAAATATTCAATGCCGTAACTGCATCAAGGTCAGTTTTAGTAGCACAGGGTCAACTTCCGTGACATCTTCTATGTAATCACCAGCAGCTACACATATTCTCGATTTTTAGGGTTTCGCGTATTCTGCAAAATTATACTTTCAAAGAACCATTTCATTTTTCGTAAAATTTAATCTAGTTTAACCACGACATCCATTCAGTTGATAAAGTTACAATAAATGAATTAGATTGCAAAGAAAGTAACTTACGGTGAAAATGAAAATATGTTGTCCATGTACTGATCTTCTATGGATTCATGCAAAAATATAACCTGTTAGCTCAACAGGTGTCACTCAAATTTTTAATCGTACAATAGACACGGTAGCTGGATTAAAAGAACTTTGATTTTGCTCGAGAAATAAGATTTATTTATTCATTCAAAATTTGGAATCATAGAACAAATTAAAACAAATCTGATATAAACTAATCTTAAGAAATTATTACGGCTCAGGCATTTGACACCTTGTGTCTGTTTCTCAAGTTTGGTTCCATTTCTAGATTCTCTTGGAGATAATTCTCAAGTTTATTTTCTTTTGCTAACCGATATTACTTCTATTACACATCACCAATTTCAAGTAGATGTTTTGATCTTTGTACATGAAGTATTAATTAGTTGTAATAACTGGAATTTGGGCTTTATTTTGTCTTCACCTACTTATGAATTAGATACATTTTCGCACATCCTCGTCCTTAATCGTTATGTCGTTTACATCTTTTGCTCTTAGGGACGAAACTGGGCTGTGGGATCTATCTTCGTACCTCATAAAACCTGTTCAGAGAATTCTCAAGTATCCACTTATTCTGAAAGAAATCCACAAGGTCAGTTGTTATGATTGCACAAACAGACTTTTAGCCATGCTTTAAGCAATTGAGAGGATTATGGGGTATTAATTTTCCAAACTTAGAATTTTCAATCATTATTCTGACATTTCTACTCAGAAGAGTGTCAGACAAAAAGCTTAAAGTGCCTGTGACATGATTTTCGTACTTTTGGGTTTATATATCTATTCTTATGTAAAAAGGCCTGTTATTTTCATTTCTGAGGTTAGTTTTTACGTTTCGTGAGAAATGAAGGAGTTATTGGCGATATTCTACGCCAAAATTCGCCATCTTGGTTTTCAGAATGGGTGGACAGTGACGTCACGGGAGGGACCCGATCGCCTCCTCCTTCGAGTTTTTGTATCGTAGTCAATAAGGGAAATCTAACAGGTCCAAGATGAGCGATATTTCCAGAGAAAGTAGTGGCAGCGAGGATGAGATTTTTTAAGGTAGCGCTAACATTGTTACAATAACGAGTTCCTCCCATGACGTCACAAGAGAACGTTGAATGATGATAAAGCGACTTGGCTAGGCCGCACTATTTTGCTTAATTTCGATATCAAAACATTTTATTTAAAGAAAAAGTTCAGATCTACTATAAGAGCAGTGCAACGCTTCAATTAAGAGAATAAAAAAAATCATTTGCTTTTTCAAAACCATTATTACATTGAAGAGTTTCAAATCATTATAAGAACAAGAATAAGCCTTTTAAGCCATGAACAACTTTTCTTTATCTCGCAGTTTTCTCCAGAAGATGAAACCGACAGGGAGAGTATCCAAGAGGCTATTACCGCGCTTCTTGGTGTTGCAACGGCAATCAACGAATTCAAAAGACGGAAAGACTTAGGCATGTTACATCCTTTTTTTAGTCTTTTTTAAAGTCATGATGTAATTTTTAAATAGCAACCGTTTTATATTTGTAACGCTTGCAACTTTAGCCTCCATTTTTTGTGTATATAGCAAGTTTCTGGTAAACGGAATAGGTGTCCAAATTTAGAGCATTAGAGTGAAAAGTATAAGCTTTTTTAATATTCAATTAGAAATTTAATATTCAAATTTTAAACATGGTTTTGATCATAGATTCTTTACTGAATATTTTTTATGATTTTTGCTTTAATAGCAACCTGATCACACCCAGAAAAAAATGTGTTCTTTATCGTGATTTAGATAAGCTTCCGTTAGGATTGAATGCCTTTCTTTCCCTCTTTAGTGCAAAAATATCAAAGAAATGAGGGAATTGGGAATAAAATACAGCGTCTGAATTGGCATTCAGTTCGAAAGAAATCATCGCGAATAAACCAGAAAATCACCCAGTTTACTGGGTTGGTTTCACAGGTGTGTACATGCAGGCGCATTGTGTATTTGTATATGTATCACGTATCTTTATGGTCAAAACTGGTCAAAGGTCCGGAAGCCCGTAACGAGCTGCCGCCCCACGTATATAGTTTATCATTATCAAGTTTGCAAGCACAATTTGAGCAGTAAAGAAAATTTTCTAAGCAGCACTGTGATTCATCGAATTTCAGTTTCCAATAGAAAGATCAGTCACGGGCTGCAAAACAAATGTAGCTTGTTGTAATATTTTCTTGAATTATCTTCGACAAAGAATTAACCAGATTAAACAAAGTTTTTACAGTTTTCAGTTGCAGTTTCATATTTTGAAAATTCCACTTTATAAAATTTATCAGTTACATTAATAGAATACTACATACAATACCTATTGAACACAAACTTAACACAGAGGAAATACAACAAAGCAAAGAAATAGCTAATAGCATATATATTAAATTGTATGAAGGAGAATTTCTTAAGGAGGTACTCTGTCAGTTGCTGGGCTAATCGAGGAAAGAGCACCCCCTTTGACAATGAGTTATCTTTAAACATATTTTATGTGAAGACCATGGGTGGCTACAATTTACAACGAAAAGATATTCGCCACCTTTTTAGAAGCACCTTAAGAAGCTTTTAGTTGGAGCAATTGAAAAAACACGTTTAGGCAACAATGTTTAGCCACGTTGCATTGATGCATGTTCCTCGTGATATCTTTGATTTCACAAATTCAAAAATGTAGTCACTGTATTGATGCAGGTATCAACAAAGTATTACTAGATATCTGTGCACTAAAATTATGAAACAAGGAACTGTAAGGATCCCTAGATTCTGAGGTTTTTTACAGAGCATGTCGAAAGGATTTATCTCCATTGCCTTTAAATGCTTGGAAAGATCACCCAGCTAATTGTGGAGAAATCCAAATATTCGGACGGTTCAAAAAGAAGTTGACAAGCTTAAAATGCCAGGAAGATCTGAAGCATGATCCTCTGGATTAAGATTCTTTTTTTCATTTAATATTATCCAATTTGAAAAGTAAAATTTTAGTGCTGGCTGCTGAGGTATATTTGGATATGAAATTTTGTAGAGCTGAAGGGTTATCGTGTCAAAAAATTTAAATGAATAAAATGGCACGTTTGCCTTGTTGAAGTATTGTCAAGTATGTGATTTTTTTGTATTTTTAGACCGTCGATGAACAATTTGTTGAAGAAGAGAAGCGATTCAGATCCATCGAAAAAATTATTAAGAATTTCATTAGAAGTTTGAATTCATACTTGGAATGTTTCCAGGTAAGACCAAAAACTGACAAGTCTTCCTTGTGATCAGTACCCATAAGCGGATGATGGTGATGGTGAGACTTAAGGGCGCGGCCAATGCAAAGCTTAAAGGGGGGCTTAGTATGTATCTCTCCTGAATATTGTTACTACATTGCGATAAAATTGCCCGAATGGGCCTGAAATTCAATAGAATTTGCCTGATCGGGGTGCTGCAGCCCCTATCAACCCCCTATGTCTCCTACACCTTGTAATTTTTTTTATCTTTGTCTTCTACTCCCAACTTTTTGCATTCTATTGTGTGGTAGCCAACATCTGAACAATAAAGTCTAAACGTCTGGCGTATTATCCAAAGGATATTTGTAGTGCGCTTTTCTTAGAATATTTCTGTATCGCTGGACCTTTATTACTTGTTTTTTTCTTATGGTCACAGCCCTAAATTAATTCATTGCATCTACGTTATAATGGGCATTTAAATTTAGGAATCAAGTAGTTTACAAAAGATTGTCGCTGAAAGTATCAGAAGTCTTTGCGAAGAGGCACCCATTGAAGATGAGGTTTTGTCCTTTTACAACGTCATTCTCAAGCTAAAAGATGTCATATGTCCCAAGTTTGTAAGTTTTTTGTCATATTTTTAGTTTTATTCAGGTAAAAAATTAAGGCGAAGTAACTTAATTATTTATAAGAACATGAAATTCAAGCAGATTGTCTCTATTCGTTCACGAAACTGTTTATTATCCAAGGCCCACGCCACAGGAGAAGTAGGGCCATAGTCCTCTTCTCACTTTATAGCTAAGTTTAAGATTTATATTAGCCTTTTGAAGTTTCCTTTCTATAAACCTGTGGGTTGGTACAGCTTTATTGAAGCAAAATCAAAAATTATAACAGCGTCAGTAAAACGTTTGCCATTAGGGGGAGGGGGGATGGTAGCAGGTAGGTGAGAGGACAATATCTTTAAATGTTTACAGGACCCGCTGCCCGTATATTTAGAAGAGGTGGCGCGGTGCCTGTTTTACTTTGATTATAATAGTGCTAGAATGCTAGTATCTGACAGTGAATGATCATCTTGTATCTGCCTCTTCAAGGTGTTTGTTGTGAAGACCCGTGTCCTAGATCCTCTCGAGCGCCTACTGCAGTTGTTTGTCAGCCCACTTAAATTGATCGAGAAGAGACAAGACAAATGCCTAGACTATGATAGAATGCTCAATCGAGTGCAGAAAACAAAGGAAGCAGACAGAAGCAAACAGGTTTGCAATGTGAATTGCTATTTTGGCATCCAATGCTTTCACAAATCCACAAATCAATGTCAACAAATAGCACCCGTTACCTCTTTTTTTAAATAAAACCAAGGGCCAAGATAGCGGGGTGTAGGCTAAGGTGCGCGAGGACATCTTTTTCCCCCACAAATTTATTAAGATACACTAATTTTCGAAAGGGAATTTTAAAGACATCTGTGTTCTATATAATGGTGGAAAGCAAAGCCATGCCCTTCAATTACAAAGCCTATCTCGGCCCTTAGACAGAACAGGTTATTCAAGTGACTCTTCCAATTAGCTTTGTTTAAAGAACAAGAAGCAACGGGACCTGAGGGCAACCTTTTACCTAGAGTTAACTGTATTTTTAACCTTTCGCAAATGCTCCTTTTGCAAAGCATGAAGTAAAGAAACATCACATTCTACATAAAAACTACCACATTCTACATAAACCTCTTTGTCTTAGCTTCTTTCAAGTTTCTGTGTATGGTGAATACATCATTTTTTTGAAGGTCCTTGACGAGCTGAAGATGGCAAAGAATAATTATATAGCGCTGAACTCGCAATTGCTCGAAGAACTTCCAAGACTTTCAAAGAAGTGTTTACAGTACTTCCATTTCTGTCTCTCGAACTTCGTGAAAGCAAGATTCAGATACTTTACTGAAATAAGTGACGAGCTAACAGTCAGTTTACAGGTACTACCTCCACCATTGTCTTGGTTTTCGTCCAAGAGAATATTTGCCAAAGCATTATTTCCTGGAAATTGGATGCTTCTTTGATTTGTGTTATTCCTGTTTAATTTTCACGTGACCTTATAACGTTTTAAGCTATTTGATCAACACTTACAAGTTTGCTTCAAACATTTTCAAAAACACTTCTTCATATCATTATACCAATATCTTAAATGCTGCATGATTACTCATGATTTGATACAGGTTTCGTAACTAGGCTCATAATTTAAAAGTTTTAGTTGTTGTTGATAATTGGGTTATGCAAAATCTCGATTCTCGTGTCCATAAAAAGCATACCTCATCATTTAATACTTTTCAACTTTTCCAACTTCTTGTGCTCTTTTGCGACTCCCTGGTTCCGCATTTTTCGGATTTGGTATTGGTAAGGATGCAATGAAAACCTGTGTACCACAAATGGGTGTCAGTGTTTTCTTATTCGCTTTCAATATTTAACAGATGATTTTTTCTTGTTAAGTTTAACTTCTACGGTTTATTTAAAAAATCATTTATATCATACTTTTAAATACGTATTCTTGTGTATAAATATAGCTTTGATAAAAGCAAAAATTTTATAACATATTGGTTAAAAGCTTTTTCGTCTGACACTCCTTGGAGCCAAAAACGCCAGAATAAGGTTCCGAAAGAACATAATGAAAAATTTATACCCAGTTGTGGATCGAATCAGACCGGTATAGTTGACCAATCATTGCCGCGTGCCATCTTATTTTTTAACTTATTGTGTTTTTATCCTGTACTGCTTCCCTTTTATTTGCTCCAATTACACACAACCTTCCCCCACCCTGTTTATAAGCGTTGGAAGAGACTTCCCAACCGAAAATACGAAAGTAATAATGTTTACATCTCTTTTAGCTAAGCCTGATTGAACGACACACTAACGCAGATATAGTACAGAAACATGCAGAATCGTTGGTTATTGCTGCGGAAAAGATCTCGCAATTTTTGTTCTACCCTGAAAGGACAACTGCAAATGAAGGCATGACAAGGCCGGAACCGCTCATGCTATCAAGGGAGACGTTTTCGGTCAGTCGTAGGCCTTGCTTTATTTCGTGATCAAAATAGACTTAGAAAAATATAATTAATGAGAGTGGATGCCTTGATTGATAAAAATTTATAAATAGAAAGAATTTAAACTTGTGAGCTAAAATTAAAGTACCTATAGATACATTTGAACCATCACGAGTTGAAGCAGTTGTTTATAATTGTTATTCTTATAGCCTGGGTTGCTTTTCTCTAATTATCACATTTATCGGTATCGTAGCCTGAATTCTAATCATTATGTTAAAATACATTTGATACTTTTCCTTAATACTTGAATCCATTTGGCTATTGCTTTTATTCATACATAACTTGAGTACCCTTTTTTCAGAATTTCTATGTCGATATGCTATTTGACTCAAGTGATGGGGATGCCACGTCACCTATCAAGCCATTTGCTAGCAAGGGAGGAGCAATCGATGCCAGTGAACCAAAGCCAGTAGCATTGCCGAGAAGAAAAAGCCTGCGAAGGAGCTCAAGCAGTCAAAGCTCCAGTAGTCCAACCAAATCGCCTGTTTTTGCTATGGACGTCGGCTTCAGCGTACGTTCAGCATATTCATTTAGTTTCAATAAAACTCTCCTTTTTTTTTCTTTCTGGCGAGGAAAAGTTGGTCACAAAATTTGTATGCTGTCCTTAAATGCTTTCCTCTGTACCCAGTATATAAAGCCAGAAATATCTCTTAGCAGCTACATATTTTGCTATGAAAAGGCTAGCTGCCCTAAACTTGCTTGTTGCTTTGATCCTGTGCTCCTTAGCAGACACCTCTCCAATGGCCTATCAGCTCTATTGCCAAAAGTGAAGAAGGCGATTAGGTGTAATCAGCAATTTTCGCATTCACAACGCTTCATGCATAATAAGTAACTTCATGCATACCGTCTTTAAATGCATTTGTTTTCTATAGTTTGTACATATGGTGATTTCAAATAGTGTTGTTTTCAAGTGTTTCCAAGTAATAATTGTCTGCTCGTATTTAAATCTCTTCATCTTAAGATCTTGAGCAATATTTTTTCAGTGCAAGAAACAATTCTTCCTATTTTAGCCGACAAGAAGGCACCGAACGTCATTGTCAGAAGATGGTAATACAGAGTTGTACATTGCTGAGTACAGTTTTGAAAAGGAAGATTCTGCCGAAATATCGATTGAGGAAGGGACAGTGGTTAGGGTGATAAGGAAACATGATAAGGAGGCTAATCCGGAATGGTGGCTGGTAGAGACATCTTTCGGTAGGGGGTATGTACCATCTGCTTACCTCAGCCCGTACAAAGGAGGCATCGGCAGTCCACAGCGTGAAGAAAGTATAAGAAAGAAACTAAGAAGCAGCCTTTCTCAGGAAAACGAGCCTGTTTCGCCTGGAGTTTGCCAGTTTGAGCATGTAAATAATAAAGTTGAGATTGGAAAGAACGAAGTTGTACATTCCCAAGAAAATGAAAAAGTTAACTCGAAAGCTACTGTAAATGGTAAAGAGCTGAATGGGCTTCATGATAGAAGTGTTAAAGTTGTTGGTAACCCAGCCAACTATTTTTCAGCTGAAAATCATGGATATGATGAGCAACTTGATGGTGTAGCAACGGAGACACAGGGCAACAAAGCTAAGTTATTATACAGGGCATTGTATGACTTTGTAGCTACAGAAAGAGAAGAACTGTCAATTGTCGAAGGTGACGTCACCAATGTTTTGAAAATTGGTGACGATAATGGAAACAGTGAATGGTGTTATGTGGAATGCCAAGGGAAGCTTGGATACGTGCCTTATAATTATCTAGAACCACTGAACGGATTCGCCCCTTAGGTTCTTGTACTCGTCAGAATAACTGTCTGTCTGTGTTCAAGTTTGTTGCATTTTTTAAAAGTTTGTAGCATATTTTACGCGATTTGCATGCAGCGGCCTAGGAAGGACATCACTGCAGAATTTTTCTGCTTCTCCAAAGCTGCAAAGCATATCTCAGCGGAATGCCCTGTTGTTGTTATGCGAGAAGCTCAGGTTTTGTAATGTGATTTGGTCGTGCCTATTTAAGTGATTAGTTGAAGAATTTTTTTCTTGTATTATAAGAGTTTTATTTCCAGATATGTTTGTCTCATATTCCGTAATTTTTCGTAAATATTATTAGTTGATGTTCATCTATTTCTTGTATATCTGTTTTTCGTTGTATCATAGATTCCAATCGACGTTATTTATATTTTGCTTAAAATAATAAAGTATTAATGTTTGTACTATAGCTAGATGTCACTCTTATGCAAAGATTTACTTGCTTTTAGAAATTAATATTGCAATTCTCTAAAGTAATAAAATTTCTGAAGTATTCTCGTCAGTGATTCAACTACTTTGGCAGGCATTTTCTCTGTTTCGCATTTTCGCTAGAATCTAAAAAAACTTCTGGAAAAGATGAAAGTGAATGCAAACTTTTTTAAAGGAAACCTTTGTTTTGCCTGTCTAAATTCTTGCTCGACGTTTCACTAGGTCTTTGATCTTTTTAAATATTTTCATTTTCCCTACTCCGTTTCACCCCTATACTCCATTTACAACCCTTCTTCGATTTGCAACCTCTTCCCTATTAGCTTTACTGGTGTTGTATAAAAAACCAGCATTATTCTCGATGCCATCGTTTAATGTAGGCAGAAATACCAATATATTCATGAACTGCTAATTTTTTCGTTTAATTTGACTTTTATTCACTAACGAGCAGGTGTACAAAAGTCAAAGAGATTTGACAATCCCCATTTTTCCAACTTCTATCGTTAAGGATAAGTGATATTCAATTAAATATGTATGTTGCGTGTGGTACTCCATCCAGAATAACGATTATACAGTTAGCAAATAAATTTAGTACCAGAATGAAAATGTAATAGTTTGATTGTTAAAAACACGACGTTTCGATGATAACGAGTTCATGCTCGAAACGTCGTGTTTTTAACAATCAAACTATTACATTTTCATTCTGGTACTAAATTTATTTGCTAACTGTATTATCGTTATAAGTGATATTCACCCACCTTAACAATATTATTTCACAGTAAGCAAATATTTGAGACACTATCATATATCTCCTACCTTTACTGATATTATTAAATCACATAGAAACGTTAATAAGACTTAGAATATATCGTTAATTAAGTACTTTGATATTCATGAAGTGAACTTTTTAATAGATGTTATAATATTTCGTGTATTTATTTCCAGATTGATTAGTTAATTGTAAAAATTTCGTTTTGGCTTGAATATTTCGTAGATGTTTGGACTCTTTTGATTGTTGTTGTTTTTCTTGATCGCTGTCTTTTGTTATTTCATCCTATAACTCCATGCGGGGTTTCTTTTCCACTCATTACTTGGTCTCAGGTATTCTTATCTATAAAAATGCCCTAAAACAGACTCATAATGATATGTATGCTTTTATCAACGAATAAATTAGGTTCATGTTTGATTCAAGATACCGATTGAGGCAAAAATGATGGATAAAATCAAGAATTTTTTGCCGTTGAAGAATGATGTGAAGATTAGCAGCATCAAGCATGAATTTTTTGTCCTTTGTGTTTTACGTGTAATTTCAACATCGTCAATTATTCCTTTTTCTCAGTAATTGTTAGTGGAAATTCTTAGGCATCCCTATTAATCAGTGGAAAAGGGGATCCGGGGCCTGGGAACAAAACAAAATTTGACGTCACATAAATGATTCAATCATTTGAGTCAGTTGGCAAAGTAGGCATCAATCGAAAGAAGGCATCAATCGACAAAGAAATCCGTTTACGAAAAGTTGTAAAAGATCTTGAATAATGGAAGAAGCGATGGAACCCTTGCGTACGATCATAGGAAGTAGACTAAATGAAAGAGCGCGGCTGAATATTGCCGGAGTAATATATGAAGCGCGCATGATAACATTACTTAAATACCCACAGACCAGACTTGGAAGCCTAGCAACGAAAATCAGAAGGACATCAGTTGATTCTAGTTCAGTACGTATTTCATCATTAGCGCTTGGCATTATCGATCTTAACTGATAACTCTTGCTCTTAGTTTCAATTTAGGAATTATTATGCATTGAAAGAACATCAAGTGTCTCAGTTTATTAAGCGAAGCTGCGAATTTCTCTAGCTAAAGTTTCAACAAATTACAGCAAAGTCTGCCATCAAGTTGCAGCGCAAGTTAGCGAGGGTCAAGCAAAGACGATTTAAGCCAGGCTTAAAGCAAAATGCAGCTTGTGAACGATAAATACCTAATCAACCGAGCTATCATTAACAATTTTGTGAGAATGAGAATAAGTTAGCTTGCGTTAAAGGAGTTTATTAATACTTTCTTCGTAGGTGCTCACTCTCTGTGATGATTACGATGAAGAAACTGGCGAAATGTTTTTTGAAAGGGATCCGACAGCGTTTCCTGCGATTCTTAATTATTACGTTTCTGGCCATCTGCACCTTCCGAGAAGTGACTGTGTGAAAGCTTTCGAGGAAGAGGTTATGTACTGGGGGATTCCATTTGATATGGGGCCGTGTTGCGACTCTTATTACTTTGAAGAATGGGCGTGTGCCGAGGCAATAAAAAAGGCGGACCAGCTTGAAATCAGTTTGAAGAAGAAGGAAAAGAATTCCGAGCCGGAGACGTCAGATTGGAAGACAATTCAAGCAAAAATTTGGAATCTGTTCGAGAACCCTGAGACATCCTTGGCTGCAAAGGTATTGATTATTTATCATACTGTGCCAGAATATTACGGACCAATGACACCATGGTTACCTGACTTTTGGAGTATTTGCTGCATTTATTGGGAATGATGTAGACTTGGACGAGGAGAAGCCAATCCTAATTATACAATGGGATCCCGATTTAACAGGCCCCGGATATATCGAACTTCCCGGTATGACGAACTAAATGTCTGGTCCCTTGGATTCTGCCAAAAAACTCCTTACAAATTTCCTCGGTAAATACATATGTACCTACTTTTTCCAAGAGCTGCCTGCCAAACCCGACGAAGAAACTATAATATTTTAAGGTAGAACAGTTATTAGGTTTTAATACTCGTTGATTATAGGTTATAAATAGAAAGAAAGACCATGCTATGGCAATGACAGCGACCTTTGCATTTCATGCTTCCCTGAAATTTAATAGATTTTGGTTATTCCCTAAATAATGGACAAACAAAAAGTCATTTTGGTTGTGTGTTATGTAAAGTCATGTTACCAAATATGTTTCAGGTGGTATCAGTCATATCAAATTTGGTTGTCATCCTCTCCACCGTAATCCTCTGCCTCAACACACACCCTGATCTTCAAACAACTGCTGCAGATGGGACAAAAGAAGACAATCCGCACTTGGCTACAATTGAGCTGGTTTGCATCATATGGTTTACAATCGAATACGTCGCACGACTGATATCCTGCCCTAACAAAAAGAAATTCCTGATTGGAGGCCTGAACATTATAGATCTTCTGACAGTTTTGCCTTATCATATTGGTAAAATCATAGCCGTGACAACTGGTGGAATCTCTTTAAACTTCAAGAATACACGACGATTCATTCAGATCCTCCGAACAATTCGAATCGTTAGGATTTTCAAGCTGGCTCGACACTCTATAGGCCTGCAAGTTCTAGGCTACACATTGAAAGAAAGCTGTGAAGAACTTGGCCTACTTGCCTTGCTATTGATGATGGGAGTAACTCTGTTTGCAACATTGGTTTACTACGCGGAGGAGCATGTTCCTGGTACACCGTTTAAGAGCATAATAGAAGGCTTCTGGTGGGCAACCATTTCAATCACAACAGTCGGGTATGGGGATATCAACCCAGTGACAACATTTGGCAAAATCATCGGCTGCATCTGCTGCGTGTCTGGAATTCTCTTCATTGCCCTCCCAATTCCAACGATTGTTGGAATTTCTCAAAGTTCTATAGCGAGCATCGCAACAAACAGAAAATTGAGCTTCACAAAATAGAGAACAAGGTGCAGGAAGGATTTGAAGAATATCCACCTGAGACAGTTGATAGGGCGAGAAGAGTTTCAATGTTTCGCCATAGACGATCAACAATTAGACCTGTCAACACTATGGCCGTCATAGCTGAGGTTTCCGTTTAGAGCTTGTAAGAGAATAAGTAAATTTTTGATTTCATTTAGGAAGTTCATTGTAACAGATTGCAAAAATTAAAATGATATCACTACTTTTTAAGACCTTCTGCCTTTTTTGTGGGTTTTTGTCGGTGCAGCTTCATGCAGATAGAATATATCGGTTTTTTAAACGACCTGTGTTCGGTTCGAAGTATAAGAAAGCATCGTTGGGAAGTGGCATTTTAGTTCGGGGCAACTGATGGCTACAAAAGCAAATCACAAACTAAATGAAATTGAATCACGTAAATGCCTGAGTAGGGAATGCATGCCATCTTTTATAAGACTGTAGCACCAAACATGCAAGTGTGCATTGGCCTTGAGTATGTGCCTGAGTAAATGCCTGAGTAGGGAATGCATGCCATCTTTTATAAGACTGTAGCACCAAACATGCAAGTGTGCATTGGCCTTGAGTATATCAACTACATGTTGGTTTTAGTTCAGCCTGGCATGTAACAAGATTACCTTGAAGCAGGGTTGCTTAAGAACAGCAATCATTTATCTTTACCCACCCAACCCAATTCTTGATAACTCCAGTTATTTATTGACTTACTGACTAAGCATACTAATCTTTCGTTTTTCATTAGCTAATTGCCAAAAAATTAAACACGCGAATATGTTGCGGAACAAGGCCATTATAAACAACTCTAGCAGCTTACAGTCGAGGTAAAAACGATTCATTTGTCTGTGTATAAACACAATATGAAAAAAAATTAAAACATAATTAGTCAAAGAATAAACTATCTGTCAAAAAATATATCATATTCATCATAAAACTTTCTATTCATCATAAAACTTTATTTTCATCATAAAACTTTATAGGGTTCTATATTTAAAAATATATGTTACAATATAAAATCTGAATCCGCTACTATGATTTGAAACAACGCAAAAATAACTCAAAGTTTAATCACATCAAACAAATAATTCAATCGGGCAACATTTCTCTATTTTATTTATTGTATGTATGTTTGAAAAGCCGATACTTTTTTAGAATAAATTCAACATTTCTAATTGTTTTCATGCGAATTAAATGTACATATGCCAAACAGAATCAATAAGATTGTGTTCAGGAAAGTTTTTCAGCGATAAATCGATTCCGTTTGCAAATTTGTCCATTCTAACATGAATCACGCCTAATCGAGCATATTGGGAGACGGGCGGAGGCAGAATAGGGGACAGCAACAAGAGTGAGGGATGTGAATTTTCCACTAAAACACTGAAATTTACGGGAGCGTAATAAAACACTGTGCTTGCCTTCACAAAATGCACTTTAAAAAAAAGACACGGTAGTCTCTTTGTGTAGAATAGATGTCCAAAATTTCATAGAGCTGTTTTGGTACACCGGTAGGCGTTTAACGTTCACATTTCTTAAACTGGTGCGCACATGAAATTTCCAATAGATCAAGCTACAATCTTTGCCAAAGTTATTTGAACATCTAAACAAATCTTCACAGTTTTCAAGTTGTTTAATATTTTCCCGTTACAAAGTTGTTTAATACCAATATTGCATGACTGTTAGTGAAATCTAACAAGGATTGGAAGCATAGATACCTCTAATTAAGGAACCAACATTGCACAGAAAGGAGGAAGGGAATTTAGCGACAGCGCAGAAAACTTTAGGAAACAGTTAAGTCTTGGGTTTTTTAACATTTTAATGTGAATATTGTGGCGTTCGAACTTCTTGGGCGAAAAATGTAACTCTCCCTTCAAGTAGTCCCAGACCTTCGGATCGTCCCGTGAAAAGAGAAAAAATATGGCAGCCCCCCCCTCCCGGCCTTTCCCTATTGTTTAGTTCGTAAATGCATCAATAGCTATCAGTATATTTTTCTAACAAATCAAAGAACTTTATTATAAACGGTTGTAAGATAATTAAATGGTAAAATTCGAGGGATTAACTCAATACACGTTTTAGGCTTAAAAGAAAATCATATCGCCACAATTGGGACGAGGGAATCCCAATATTAGGTCTGAAATCAATTTTGTCAAATATGAAAATAAAAAAATCTATAACACAAAGAAAATTCATAATTGATTATCTCATTATTGCAAAGAGGCCATGGTATCCGCTAAAAAATATGTATGTTTAAGCTTAAATGAGATATTTATCTAGCGTTGTCGAGCATAAATACCCAATGAGGTAGGTTTTCGAGCTCTGAAATTCCAGAACTCGCCAATTAGTTTTCCTTACCTGAACAGATTAATGCTTCTTCTTTTTACTCCTGCTACACAAGGAGGAATGACTTACTGTGATCCAGGTTAATATCGTGGGGACCTCAAGAGAATTCTTCAGTGCATATTTATATTAACATGAATATGTATGCATTAACCAAGGGATTTTTGTTGATACAATGCTTTTTCGAAGCAGTAAATTTGGCATACCTTTTACCATATGCACTAGTTCCTATTACCCTACCACATGAAAATAAAGCCTAAATTATTTTATTTTTACGCAATGCAATTCTTCAAAAAAAATAATCACAATACAGGTATCAAAATGCAGCAGCTAAAAAAAATAAAATACTTCACCAATTTTTCAAATCAGTCTTTGCCAGCTTCATTGTTCCTGCAAATCTTGAAATTTCCAAGCACCATTACCTTTTAAGGTAAGGAGATGTTCATGGTATGTAATCAGACTTTCTCTGTGTCCAACACTTATCAATGTTATATTCAGCTGCTTGCAGAACGTGTAAAAACACTCCTCCTCTTCTTCACCAAGTGCACTTGTTGGCTCATCAAGAACTGCAAGATAATTCAACCTCTGTTAATGCTTGCTAGTATTTATCGCTGTTTACAATAACTGATCTAATTAACAAAAAGATTGCCAGTTTAACCTATATTCTCTATGAAACTGAAAAAAATGTTTTTACAGTTGCCAAATAGTAATGGGTGCAAATAAAAATTTCACTTCATGTATCATTTTATGTTGGTATGAGTGTTTTGGTCATAGATAAAATTCAATAACTAATAACTCAGATTTTGGGATAGTTGGATGGTCATGGAAGCCAACCTTCTGATAGAAGATGGTACCTGATGATGATGATGATGAGTGTTTTAAAACCTGAACAAAAACAGGCTTTATTTCATGCATTTCCCTTTCCTTTTCCAAATAACAACTAACTTTTTCCCCTCCTTAAAAATATCATACAAAGCATTATTTACTTGCTAGCTTTGGTTTGTGGAAAAAGATTCTGGCAAAAGAAAGCCTCTGCATTTCTCCAGGTGACAACACATTGTACCATTCGTTTCCAAAATTAGTCTCCAAACCATTAATTCTCTCAAGCAGTGACATGAGTCCAACATCTTTGATGCACTGCAGTGCATTTGCTTTGTGCTTTTCACTGGACAAATCATCAGCAGATTTTCCAAGCTCCAATGGATACATGACCTGATTACATGGTAAAAAGTTGCTTTAAATTAATTCAGGCCTTTATGCAAAGATTCTTAAAAAAATAGTATAGGTAGAGTTTCAAACAAATCAAGTGTGCTAAAATAATCACAGACTTTAAACTCAAACCCCAAGTAGAAAATATTGGTTGTAAACAATGAATTTCTCAATATAATAATCAGAAATTAAAAAAAAAATCTAGTACAGCCAATGTACAACTATAGTGTCCAAAATTTTGCAAGATATAACAAATTAAATATTGACAAAAGCTAGTCAATGAAAAGGCCAAATAAAATCTCAAGCTGGGAGCATACCTGATCAATTAAAGAGCCAGATGTAAGGAAGCATTTCTGAGGCAGGAAGTAAATATTCTTTGGGTCCATTGGTAAAAATAAATTTACCTCCCCAGATTCTGGTTGCCAAAGATTTCTGAGAAGTCTCAGCAAAGAGCTTTTCCCTGTCCCTGAAGCAGAAATGTACCATTTCAACAATATGAAGCATTGCTGACAAAATACCCATATAACTCCAATACCATCTGCTAATGCATGGCAATAACTCAAATGCCACCTTGCACTGAACTGGTATGTAGCTCATTCATCTGCAATCTACCCAAGGATCACTGTCATATTATTAGAATGGAACATCAGAATCTGGCCCTCCTTTGACAGAGAACTTAAACATGGTTAAGGAGTTAATGAATCTACTTATAAAACTATTAATTAACTCCCACCTGCCTTAATTTTGTGTTCTTTTTTGTTTCTTGCAAAATGTCTCCATGGAATTTTGCACTGACCAAGAGAGAGTAAATTGTGAAAATGAAAGTCTTAATAAAAACTGGACAAGCATATGATCATAATATCTTCTCACACACAAATGAAGCTTTCCATACTCCTTTAGCAGCAATCAGAAACAATGCCAAAAAGTTTCCTCCTCTAAACTCCATCTGCCTGACATATTTAGATATGAGAATTTAGTCAGGCAACAACTGTAAGAAAACAAACTTAATAACAGCACAGTTACCTGTTGCACCCATTATTAGAATGCTTTTCCCCTTCATAACAGTCATGTGCATCTTGTCTACTAAACTTTTGGTGGAACCATTTGGAGAATATGTTACTGACTTCAAATCGTAAAAAATGTTCTGCCCATGAGATACCTCAGTTGATCCACAGTTTTTCATAAATTGGTCATAGATTCTTTTGCATTCTTCACTTTGACTGACAAGGCACTCATAAAGTTCTCCAATACGATGTGTGTAGCCTGCAATATCAGTGATTTTGCCGGCAAGGTCCATCAACGTACTGAAACAATTTATCAGATACATGGACACAAATGCATTTTTACTTATCAGTGAGCTGAGTTGCACAGAGTTCAAATTATCATAACTTCCAGCAAATATTGGAATTGCAATCACAAAATAGCTTAAAACAGAACCAAGATAGTCAAACAAATTAACACTGAGGTTCAACCAAAACTCGTAATTGACAATTGTCTGTTGAATCTTAAGCAGCTGCTGCAGTTTGGTGTCGACCTTATTCCCTTCAATATTTGATCCTTGTAAAAATACAATAGACTCTGAATTTGTCCTGATATTGACATGTTTGAATCGAAAATCTCCTTCATTTCGTTCTTGCTGAACAACCAAAGAAACGATTGGAGACATAATAATACGATTGATGATAGACCCAATAACAAAATAGGCATAGATGCTTACTGGACCGAGATAACCAGTGCTCACAAAACATTGGTATGAGTAATAAGCAATTGTAAATGGCGATATTAGAAGTTTAGAGCTGATCTCACTGAACTGTTGGCAAAATTTATCACATCCTGTGTTATTCTCTGATCGGCGTTGTCAACTCTCTGCTCTTTCGTGTTGATATGGAAGAAAGTTTCTTGGAAAAAGTACTTCTTGTGTAACTTTGACGTAATAGCATCCCTCCACTGCACGTATAATACCCCTGAAATATATTTCACGGCACTATTCGCCATGGCAATGGCAACGATAAAGTATATTGCTGTGAAAACGAGCGGCCTAAAACCCTCCGTGTCTTTGGCTCCAAGAACTTTGAAAAACTTGCTTGGGATAAGCCCAACATTGTAGATAATATACTGTTGACAAACAGATGCAACAAGCAATAGTATGAACAAAAGTGTGGGCTTGCACATCAACTTTGGGAAAATAATTTTGCTGCAAAGGTAAAATCTTTTGACAAATAAACGATCGAGGTTATATTTTCTGCTCGAGTTTGCCTGGCTCATTTCATTGTCCTCAGCAATTTTAGGGTCTGTAATACTATCACGAGATTTTTCATTAAACTTTTCATCTTGCACGAATGCTTCATTCTCTTGTCCCTTGCCAGCACCCATCTTCCCCTCCAGCAATTCTAGAACACAAGTTTTCAACTCTCGACCTTTGCTCTACATGGTTTTGGAAAATATTGAAATAGCCTCGTTTAGAGTAAGTGTTAAAGGCTTGCGGTGGGCGTGAACAACAGCTGTGGTCTACCAGAGTACAGTTCAACTATGACAACCAAACTCGCATTTTAAAACATTTATCTTGAAATATGCATGGTTTGTTTTAAGTTTACGTGTCAAGGATTTCTTACCGCAAAACTTAATAAATTTCGTACACAGCAGTTGTAGAAATTGGCAAGGAGACAGCTCAGTAAAAGACCTTTAGCACAAAGCTGCTCAAACATATTTCCTATCAAATTTAGCGGACTTCTTGGCTCAGTTCTCTTCCCTATTCTCATTATGCCGGACCTTTTCGGCTTTTCTTTTCGAAATTCAAAGCCATATGCCAAGTACCTAGCTAGCACAATTCGACAGGGGGCCTGGGCGCTCTCCCTCCTCCGAACTCCGCCAAATATGCTTTTTCCAATTTAGTGTCATTATCGTAAAAAAAGACAGTGCTATATCATATTAAAATCACTTTAAAATATTAGATAGAACAAGCACAAAAAAGAAAAGGAATTTATGTTCATTATAAGTTCAATGAAAACGGAAATCTTAGTCATATTACTCTAATATATCATTATATCATGTTACTTGATATTACGTAAAACATCAAGTTTAAGTCAACACTAAGATGTAGGAATTTACAAGATCTGATAGATCGTTCACTTCTAATTAAAAAGCCTTGATTAATGCTCTTTAAACAAATCGAGCCTGTGTTTTCAATTCAAGAACAAAGATAAAATAAATTCTGGATAAAAACGGTAATCAAGAGAACTTTTACAGTAAAATTTGGCTTATTTATTAGAGGGGGAAAAGAAAAGTCGCATGTTAAAATGCTTGATCTGCCTGCAAACAGTGTGTATTTTTCAGACACTGACTATTTTTACAAGGTTAAGATTCACAATCATTGGTGACATTTTTGCCTGGAAGCCCCCTTAAGTTATAGCACTTAAGATTTTCAATACGTTCTAAGAGCTACATTGAAGTACGTCAGCTCACCAAAATGGGTGGAAAGTTATACGTGTTATTTAAACAAACAACATGGATATTTCGTTCTAGAACATAACACCGTGTCTTTTTGTCATCAAATGACGGCATTTGCGGCTGCTTGCATTGCTTCCTTTCATGTCAATGTTCAACGAACTAAGGCAATGTGTACTTTCAATGGGCACAACATAAGTTTGACGGCTTCGTAAAACGAGATAGTGCAGTCTTCAAGGAAAGGTTTATTTCAAATGCTACCTCGTGTCGTCCTGCAAGAAGAATAGTGTTAGGTCTAGATAAGCTCAAAGATTTATTCGGGTTAGCTACAGGTACCTAAAAGCATTCCATCGTATAGCAAACAACTGTTTCAGCGTTTCTTGAATACACCAATTTCTGTAGCTGGGTCATAATCATTTTTTAAGTTTAATAAGTGATGGGCATAAATAGTATTATGATAAATTTAAAAAAAACAATAACAAGAACTATTATATAGAATGAAAGCTGTTCAATCAAAATATGATTATAAATCAAAAAGTAATTTCCATAAACTAGTATTTTATGAAAAAGATGTCTTTCCATATCTTTATTAATTGCACGTCCATTAAGACTTTTTGCCAGCAAAACATTCAGATTTTCTCAAAATTCTATCGTTATCTATTTAGGCTGATTGAAACTTTACTTACAACAATTTGTGAATCTTCTTCGTACACAGGGCTTGTGTACAGTTCTTCATTATCACGTGTGTCTACCAGATTTTCAACATAGGGAGTCGCTATCCGCAAACGTTTTTCCCTAGTTCCATCGTCATTTGACTCCATTTGATCTAAATACTGTGTCTCGTCCTCTAATAGGCTTGATCTACTGTTATGACCAATATTTTGGTTCTGTTTATTTTTCACCGATATACCCCAAGGCCAATTAGGCTGAGGTACCTGGGTTGGAGTTTGCTGTGGTTGAGTCTTAAAATTGTCTGTTTTATTGCCAGATGCTGGCTTCCTTCTCTCCTTTCTCCTATTTTTCTTCTCTTTGGCTTTTTGTTGAGCTGTCCAACTTTCCTTGTTTTTCTCTTCGCGTTCTTCCTTTTCCTTTTTCTGCTTCTCTTTCTTCTTTGCTAACTTTTTCTCCTTTTCTTTTCTCTTTTTCTCCTTCTCTTTTTCTTTTGCTAACTTTTCCTCTCTTTCTTTTTCCTTCTTCTCTTTTTCCTTTTCCTTCTTTTCCTTCAATTTATCAAGCTTCTTCTTCCTATCCTCTTTCGTTAAAATTCCAACTCCTAGCTTTCGTGAATTTCGCACCGTTTTAACTTCTAAAACAAAAATGGTGGTGCTTTTCATTGAAAATTATCAAGGGCAGTTTACAACATACTGACAAGAAAGAACAGCTCTTAGACGTTGCTGAGGTTTCTTGGACGTTGCCCGTAATACTTAAATGGTGCTGTTTTGGAATTCTTTAGCATAATTATATCCTGTTTTAAGCAAAAGCAGAACAAATAAAGGCAATTAGCTTCAATAGAATCAAATTACTTTGTATAAATTCCAAAGATTAAACAAAAGCAAACTAAGCCTGAAAAACAATATCAATTTTACAGCAGAAACTTGTGCATATGACTGTATGAAAACTGAAAACAAGTCCGCTTTGATGTACTAAAAGCAAAAGAAAGGGTTACCTCCTTGTAGCATTCGCTCCAGCATCGTAGGCATTTGACTCAAACTTGGGTAGGTGAGTGACAGAACATGGATAGCACTTGGGCTTGAAGCTAAAAGTTTCTGTTGAGTAGCATCAAACATTGGTTTTTTCGACACACCCAGGCAGAATACCTTGATTCCTTGAAGACAAAATATAACAATGAAATGATTTTTTCTTTTTAAGGGTATATGTCTGATTGTGACTGTGAACTTTAATGTATTTTTAGGGTGCTAGCAGATAAAATGAAAACAGAAACCGTGTTTAGGGTTATGGAATGCATTTGAAACTTTAGGGACATAGGAGGCCCTTGCTGTGTCTATGGCGTCCCCGGAACAATTAGGACAGTTCTCGTTCAAAAAGAAATTCAAAAACTTGAGCAATCTGTCAGGAAATTTAGAGGATAATAAATGTTCATCGGCAATAGTTAACATAAAAACATATATTGGTTTGTAGGGGAAAGCGATACATTTATAAAGAAATCTGATGCAAAAAGTATTGGTTCATTTTTGTTCTATCAAGTAACATGACTAGCCTAAGTAAACAGATTGAAAGATATAAAAAAGATGAACATGCAATGACACAGTTATGTCTAAAAAAATTTCCTCATATTCAAAAAAATATTTTCCTTGATAAAAACATCCCGAGAAAAAGACACCACTTCACGACGCTAGTCAGCCTTGGTTCTAAAGGTGAATTCTGTAGACATTGTCACACAATTGATGTATTATCTAACTCTTTGTAGCATTTTCTATGGATTTTTCGTTATCTTCTTGTATAAAAGTTGTCAATGGGTTATATACACAGCTTTCGATAACTGGATACTTTTTAATAAAGCCCTAGCAAAGTGATATGGTCAATTCGAAAATTCTATCGTTCGTTTGCTAGTGGGAAATAACAAAATCTTTAAAGTATTCAATTCACTCGAACTTCCTGACAAAAGGATAAGGATCTTTGTAAAGACACCAGATAACAACTAAGAATAAACCCCCCCCCCCTCCCGTCCGAGAAACAACCCTTTTTAACTTAGTTTGTGCTCTCCCAAATGAGCAAGACGTTAATCCCACTTTTATAATCTTTTATTTTCTGGTTTCACCGAATATAATAATATTTATCCCAGGCAACAATGATTTTTAATTTTTTCCAATTGGAGATAATAAAGACATGATAATATTCATGTTAGCTGAATTGAAAGTTTGCTAATATATTAGTTGAAAATATATGCAAACGATTGAGTGAAGCAAAATTCATGTTTGAATCAAAAGTATTGACCGCACCTCTCATCTTCATATACCCAATCATTAGCCGTACTCTTTCGGTTATTTCATGATCCCCTCCGATTATCAGCACTAAAACTTCTTTCAAGTGTTGCCTCTTTCCCAAACCAGTATCAAACAATTTTTCTCCAGCGAATTCAATTGCCTTTGTTAAATTGGCTTTTGTACCAGAATATCTACAGAGTTATGAGATCAAAAATAACGAATCGATTGTTAGAACAATACAATATATATTCTTGATAATGCTGCCTTTTAAATTCTTAAAAACAAATAAACCAGTTTCTTAAGCGGCCATGCAGAAACAGGGAGCGCTCTTTAATCGAAATGGAAGGGCTCTATATTAGAAAAGTTTGTAAAGCAGTTATTGCAATTCATTTTACTAATAATTGAATATACTAAACATTTTACTAAACATTTCTTCGGTAAAGAAATGAATGAGGCAATAAACAAAAATATAGTAAAACAAACTTAATAAGAAGACTATATTATTTTGACTAATAATGATATCAAATTGTGAAGACCTTGCAACATCTAAACAGTTAACTACAATCACCTCATATCTTTGATAGCCTCCTGTATGCTTTCTTCGTCTTGCTCGTCTTGAAAACTCAAATCGAGGTTGGGCTCTTTGCCGTAAGATATAAGGCCTAATTTGTGTTTCTTCGGCGACGTATGCAATGACGTGAACAACACTAGCGAGTTCTTTATTTGCTCGAAGACTGAAGAATTTTTTATGTTGGAAGACGAGTCGATGACGAAGGCGATTCTTTCGTCTAACGAAGGGAAATGAAGATTTGAGATAGTAAACTGCGGAAAGAATTAATGAAGCGATGATGAATCACTAGAACAAAATCGTCCCAAATACTAAGACAGGGACATGAACTGACGGTTATGTTACAGGCGAAGGGTAAGAAATTTCCAAATGATAGTAAGCCAAGTGTCTTATTTCACTTAAATTGTACTAAGCCTTTACATAACATTAACACTATTTTGTCAGAGCCTCAACATTAAACTGTCAATTCCTTTCTCAATTGAGAGAATTATCGGCATTAGAGTTCTGTAATATTTTTCTCTGACGTAAAATATTCATTGACTATACCCTGAATCTTCCGAATATTCTCAAGTTTTCTGACTTATTCAAAGAGATTCAAAAGTTTCGGGCTATGACACTCTTCCTCACATCTCCTGCAGTTACGTGCCTGTACTTAGAAAATATTTTTCCAGACTAAAGAGGTGAGTAGCAAATTTCAATAACTGTTACTTTTCAACTCGATCTACGCTCAAGAAAATAAATTAAAAAGTAACTGTCCTGAGTATCAAAGAGATAAAGAATGCATGGTTGTCAAGCGAAAAGCCAAAGTTGTATAGGATAATAAAACTAAGTGTGTGTATTAATGACATGAATCACGAAACAGTTGAAGTTGAGAATGTTCACTGTGTGGTTAGTTGGCAAGAAATGTCATTTTGGTATATGAAAGTGAGATATGAAAGATATATGTGAGTTACGAACTGAAATCAATGCTTTTTATTCAACTTTATAACTGTCGTTAAGAAATGTATGCATGATTCTTCAGGGGTTCGCTTCTCCAGAGCATTTCAGCCTGTAGAAAGTGTCCTAAAACCATGTTGTCTATACCTCCTGGCTATGAGCATATCAAAACATCGATGAATCGACGTATCCAAAGAATTCCTCCTTATTTACTTGATTGACCAGAAAGCAAGAGAGAACCACCATTTTTCAGTCAGCATACAGTGGAGAAGTAAGGTCAGGGCACCAGTAAAACAGATCAAGCTAAACAACGTAACGATGGTCCAAAATTACCTGCAAGTGTTAATGCTTCAGCTGTTTTTCTGCTTTTGGTTTTGCTCCAAACTAAACTTCCAGTGTAACCCTTGCTACCATTTCTTGACTCATTAGCATTGCTATTTGCAAGGGAACTTCTCAGTTCTGGAATTTTCCACCTTCGTTGCCCTTCTGTTTCAAATTTATTTAACCCCTCACTCAACTCAAACGGTTCGTTCGTCTCCATATTAAGCATGTTGCCTTCTAGCTGAGAATCAAGCTCATCTTTAGCATCAACCGCTGGTATTATAACTAAATGGCTGTTTTTCTCTTTAAAACCGTCTAAGACATTACGTTTAGTTGAATTTCCAACCGCGGTAGCAACTTTGGTCTGTTTCTCCCCACTCAGCTCGAGAACTTTGCTTTTTGACTTCAACAGAGAACTTCCAGGAACGACAACCAAATGCGAGTTATCATCAACAATGAAACTATTCTTTAACGAGCCTCGATTTTGTTCTTTAGTCTGAGAGGCTGTCAATCTTGAATAAAATTTTCCTTTTTCATTATTTATAGCTTTGATAAATCTTTCGTCTAACGAGTTCACTCCTTTCTTACTTTTGAAACTGCTTTCGTCTGTCTTTATACTTCTATAATTACCATTTTTAAAACTGTTTTGTCCAGTCGAAGTTTTCTTATTCGAAAGCAGAGACGCAATACGGAGTTTCCTGCTATTTTCCAAGGTTCTGCTTTTAACTGCTTCTCGTAGAAGGCTTCTCGCGTTATTGTTTTTCTTCCCTTTGCTCCCTTTTTCCTTATTAGAACCATTTCTCTTTATTTCCATTGTTTCTTTGAACTTTGAAAGCTGCTTTGGGGTAAATCCCCAGTCATATTTGAGTACATTTATTGGATACGTCAATCGCTGCCTGGACTGGATCTCATCAATGCCCTTGGAAGGGTCTTCTTTGGCCATCGAAAAATGTCCGTGGAACGAAGATACTGTGGGGACGTTGTAGCTCTCAAGAGTTGCTCTTAAAACGTCAGATGCATTTGTGCTTTTTATGGATATATTGTTCGAAGAGTTGCGGAGTTTATACATTTCAGGTTTCTCAGTATAAGCGCCTTTTTCATTTATCACCCAGTCGTTGTCTTCAGTAGCGGAGCTCTTGCTGATAACCAAAGAGCGTGATGCTGCATTCTCCTTTGGATTGCCACCCTTAAATGGTTTGCTGGTTTCGTGTTTCTTACTTGCTGTGACCTTTTTCACGTTGTACATATTGATAGTTGGTTTCGTCCTTGCTTGTTTTTTGAGCTGATTAAAAAGCTCAAGCTCAACCTCTTCACCACCTTCACCCTTATCTGACTTTTTCTTTCCAGGGTAGTTTCCCGGAAACAGTTGATCAGATATTAGAACTTCATACGGATTTGGACCTTTGGAAGGGGGAGCTGGCTTGAAGTAGTTCGGGGGTAAGGGCGCTGCAGCCTCTGGAATTGGCACTTTGTACTCTGGGAACCCAGTATTACTGGGCTGTCCTGGTTTACTTTGTGGCTGCGCAGGAGGCTGGCCGTCTTTCGATGGCATCGTTGGTGACGTAGAGGTTGATCCAGCAGGACCGCTGCCACCAGGTGTTGATGCTGATGGCCCGGCAGCTGAGCCTGGAACTGGTGCTTTCACTATATCTGGAGGTTTCAGTCCGTCACCAACGAGGTTGTACGTGGAATCTTTGTCTTTATTTGAGAGTGTTGAAGATAAAACATTTGTGGAAGAACCAACAGGGGATGCGCCTGTCGGGGTTACATACTGAGAACCTTGTGCAGCATGTGCTTCACTCTCGCTTTTAGGGGGAGGGACTGCTGGCTTAGCTGGACCCCCTAGAGGGGGCTTAGTGGGTGGTGGACTACCTATGGACGCTGGTGTTAATGAGATTCCGGCCGAACCACTTTTCTCATCATCCGGTTTGTTGTTTAAAAGTGCAGCCTTAAGTCTTTCCATCAGTTGTGGATCATGTCCTTCTTTAGCTTCTGCCAGCAGACTGGAAACCATTTCCGGGGTCATGCCAGCTCCTGATTTTTCCCCAGATGCTATAGCATCAATCATTGCCTGCAAATACGTTCCACTTTCAGGTTTGTCTTGGACATCCATCGTCTCCTTCCAAACGGGCACAACTCCCTCTCTTGAATCACCCTCAGTTGTGTTTTTCGCTTGCTTTTCTAAGTTACCAGAAGGCTGCAAAGCATCGGATGATCTATTTCCAGCATTTCCCTCAACTACTGGCTTCGAGTTCAAGCTACTCGGGGCTTTGTTATTAAATGTCGTTTTTCCCGTGTTCATCATCTGTGCCATTGTCTGCAACATATCAAGCATCTGTGGATTGACTTTTTCATTTGGTTTGCTTTCTTGGGGTTCTGTCCCTACCGGAGATGAAACCTTTGACTGTAAAAACTGAAGAAGTTTCGCTGGAAAAAGCGAATCAGACAGCTCTTGTATAGTTGCATAGTCTGGAGATTCTTGCTTGATGAAATTATGTTCTCCAGATCCCTCAGGTCTTTTTGGTACGTAGGCAGATTCAGGTGCCCCTTGGAATCTTTCAGGTACGTAAACAACATATGGTCTGCAATTATGATGATAATCCGTATTATCGTAACCATTGTCTATGTATTGGTGTTTATTTAAGTATACATTACGTCTATACGGAACGCCAGCAAATCTGTGGAGCGGTCTCCTATTGTGGTACACCGGGTTTTTAATCTTCAATTTATTATTCCTAGAACCAATTACGTCTCGTTCAATAAGAATCCGAGCCCGGAAGTCTTCAGGCTGTGCAAATTGTCCTCCTGGAACATTGTGCGGAGCCATGAAATGTTCTGTTATGTCTTGCTTGTGTACGAAATCATCGACCATTTTCTTTTCGGAGTCATCAAGGTTGCTATGACTATCTGATACAACGTCTATTTCACTATTTTTCTCATGAGGGTCTGGGAAGATCTCATGACGCTCACCATGGGACTCTTCGTTGTCTCCTGTATCATCATGGGGCCCACTCTCCTCGTGATTCTTGTCAAGTCCTTGAGGGTTTGCTAGTTTGTCAATCAAATGATGAGTTTCAGCATCTTGATGCTCACCTTCGTGTGCATCTGCACCAAAGTGTAACTCGTCACCGCCCTCTTCGAATCCCTGGTGAACATGGCCATCCGGCCCCCCTTCGTGATCAAAAACATTATCTTCAATGCCTCCAGACGGCTCTTCAGCAGAATGATCAGTGTACCGAATGCTGTGCCTTCCATTTCCTCGTTCGTGATTCCAGGTCTGCTCACCAAGATTATTTATATTTTGTTCAAACATGTGGCCGAATCCGTTTCCAACATGACCGTCCTTCCCGCTTTCAAATCCATGTTCAAATGATGCAACGCCGTGACCGTCCATTCCATGTCCACCCCCTTCACCCTCGTTATCGCCACCTCCATGCCCTCCACCATGACCGTGAGAGCCAAACATGTTACCAAAGCCATTATTGAGTCCATCAACCTCATCTCCATGCTCACCTCCACCGCCATGACTAGTTCCACCGCCATGCCCTCCCCAATTACCATGACCTGCAAACCCCATTCCACCTCCAAATCCAAGTCCCCCCTCATGACCTCCCTGACCCCCGTGACCATGACCCTCTCCTCCTCCATGATGAAAACCAAAACCTTGAGCTCCACCAAAGATCCCACCTCCTCCGAAACCATGAGCACCAGCATTGCCCTCGTCACCATGATCTTCCACAAGGCCATGACCACCAAACCCATGGCCTAGCCCATGACCTCCAAATCCTTCCCCGTGGCTTCTACTGTGCCCTTCGCCGTAACCCCCGTCACCGTGTCCTAGCAAATTTTGTGCACCCAATCCAAATTGACCAGACATGCTTCCAAAAGCGTCAGTGCCTGTTCCACCATGGTCACCGCCATTTCCGTGCCCATTCTCAAATTCAGAACTGCCGTGGCCAAATCCTCCTCCTATAACACCATTCCCACCGAATCCACCGCCATTCCCACCGAATCCACCGCCATGGCCGCCACCATGTCCATCACCATGGCCACCACCAAAGCCATCACCATGGCCACCACTATGGCCACCACCAAAGCCATCACCATGGCCACCACTATGGCCACCACCAAAGCCACCACCATGCCCATCACCATGTCCACCACCAAATCCACTGTCATGACCACCATTAAAACTACCACCGAGACCGCCACCAAACCCAATACCATGTCTACCTCCAAAACCACCGCCGTGCCCACCACCAAAGCGACTGCCGTGCCCGCCACCAAACCCACCCTCATGACCCCCACCAAATCCACCACCATGACCACCACTGAATCCTCCACCATCGCCATGACCATTTTCCGCATGACCAGAGTCATGAAGTCCATTTTCAAAATCATGATATTGGTTGCCCCAGACATTTCCATAGTCTTCGTGACCAAAAAAATTTTTATTTCCGCGCGATGACTGGTGATCAGTTCCTCCATCATGTGATTTTGAATACCATGGCTGCACATGATGTGAAAGTACTGCGTGAGGCCCATAGTGATGATCTCCTTCTTCCGCATGGTTGAAGTGACCACCTCCTCCCTCGCCATGACCTTCCCGTCTTTCATCCTCCATTTCTCCACCATGACCTCCTCCATCTCCACCATGCCCATGACCAAAGAACATACCTTTATGTACCCCTGACATTTGATAAGATCCAGTTTCTCTAAAAGTTGGGTCAGAATGTAAGGCATCCAAGAAATCATGCGTGAATACTCCTCCGTTGTTCCCAGAAAAGCCCATTGCAACAACATTGTCTTGTATTGGATTGTATGTGGACATTTTGATGTGACCGTTTTCTCCAAGATTATAAACAGCAGGATTGCCCATAGCATCTGTTCCAAAAATTTCAGGGGGATGCGCATGATCATGTGAGAGTGTGTCATGAATGTCATGAGAAGCATGTGGATGTGCATGATTGTGAATTGGAATATGGTCTTCCATAGCATCATTATCGTCGTGGTGATCATCCGAATCATGATCGTTATGATCATCTGAATCATGATCGTTGTGATCATCAAAATCATGATCAAACATATGATGTGAATCGTGATGATCGAACATATGGTGTGAGTCATGGTGATCAAACATATGCATCTCTGGTTTGTGGTGATCATAATGGTGATCATCGTGGTGATCGTCGTGGTGGATGGCGACGGTCGGAATGGCATGTATCGTCCCACTATGCTCGTGATGGTTGCCATGAATCCCGTTTTTTGTGGCAAACAACGAAGCGGCATGGAATGCTGCCTCTGCAGCCTGTCGTGCTGCTGCTTGAGGCGATAGACCAGCTTTAGCTGCGTTTCCAGCAGCTTCAGAAGCAGATGTTGCAATCAAGGCTCCAAGCTCCTCTTTGCCATTTTTACCACCCCCTCCAGCGGAACCACCAGCCCCACCAGTGGCCCCAGAACCACCTGTACCTCCAGGGGCTCCACCCCCAGCACCGTTATTACCACCAGAACCTCCGGCATTATTTCCGTTACTCCCACCACCATTGTTACCCCCACCATTCCCATTATTGCCACCTGCGCCATTGCCTCCTCCCTTTCCATTAGGGTCATTCGCAGCACCGTTTGGCCCACCCAAGCTGCGCAGACCAGCTACAACAGCATCTAAAACACCAGTTGACTCCATCTGGCCAACCAAAGCTTTTCCACCAGACATAATACCAGCAGCAATACCTGCAGCAAGACTGGATGCCATGTCGTTGGCATTCACGTTCTGATTAGCACCACCACCACCTCCATTTTTGCCATCACCTCCGCCACCGCTACCTCCATTTGCACCACCTCCTCCCCCTGCACCATTGCCACCTCCAGCACCACCAGCAGCTCCACCAGCAGCTCCGCCAGCAGCTCCGCCAGCAGCTCCGCCAGCAGCTCCGCCAGCAGCTCCACCAGCAGCACCACCAGCAGCACCACCAGCAGCACCACCAGCAGCACCACCAGCAGCTCCACCAGCAGCTCCGCCAGCAGCTCCACCAAGACCCAAACCTGCCCCACCAAAGGCATCTCCAGCGAGCCCTCCTGCCCCTCCTGCTCCTGCAGCACCACCAACTCCGCCTGCCCCACCAGCTCCCCCAACTCCTCCTGCACCGCCAAGGCCTCCAGCTCCACCTACGCCACCAGGCCCGAGCTGCCCGCCATATCCAGGTACAGCTAATCCTCCAGCTGCAAATGAATGTTAGTAAATTGTTAGTAAATTAGTAGGAAATGAACTAACGCCTTGTTTTGGAAACAGGCAAAAAATCTAGAAACTGCTACAAGGAGAATGGATTTTACACACTTGCGAGATTCACAGTTACTGTAATATACTTTAACTTAATTACAGTATTCCTATACATTGGACTACGTGTTAAACTACAGCTCTTTACAGATTTGAAGGCAAATTGATTCAATCGGAACCCAAAAACGTAGATGACATCTCTTTATGTAAACATTTAAAGTTTGATACATGGAGAAATGAAGCTTGTTGAATGACACTTTTGGTAGTTGGTAAGAGTAAAGACATACAACGTAGCATTATCAGTGGGGCAACATGATGAGTTAGGTAGGATGAATACTAAGGAAAACCATTGGCAGAAGGAGGAAAGGAAGAAAGAGGGAGGAAAGAAAGAAGAAAGATGAAAAGAGGAAAGGAAGAAAGGAAAAGACTTCCAAAAAGCGAACACGGGTTCATTTCATTTATCAACTGTTTTGACTGCTCAATATTTCGTATATATATATTGATAGCGATTTAAAGAAATTATAGAAACTCAATAAGAATCAAATTCAGGATAGGAATCAAATAAAACGATAATTAAGACAGCAGGCAAAGCTCTATAATTTGATAAGATGCTCACTATGCTAAACTTTGATAAAATCTTACAGTCGGTACTAAACATTCCCCCCCCCCCAATACCCTCAGAGCCCCATATTCCATCCAGGGCCTTTTCTGCAAAAAGAAATAACCTTAAGTGCAATTTTTCTGCATGACTAATTGCAACATAAAATTCATAGTAACATAAAACAATCAACCAAACTATCTTGCAATTGATAACTTTCAATTTACTTCTTCATTCAAAATTATCTTTGAATAGGAAAGCAAAAGAACAACATTAGCTAAAAGTAGTTCTTCAGTAACAGATGTTTCCGTTCATCATTTCTCTCCACTAACAAATAAATTACGCAGTGAAAGGTGGCCTAATGATCTGTAGACCAATTTTCTTGGAAAATTTATTCACTTTCCTTGATATTTCCTTTTTTCACAAGCGAGAATGAAGATTGACCAATGAGTATCAAGAAAAACGTAAACAAAGTGAAGCGCCTGTTAATACAACCACCACAATACATTGCGCGTTATCGTGAAACGACGTTATTATGCATACGGTCTATTGGCATTTCCAAAGGTGAAGAAACATATTATAAGCAGCACAAACCTGCGACAGGCAGAGATGCCGATCCACCTCCCTCTTGCGCCTGTTTAATCGCTTTGCTTCCAGTCAGTGGCCTACTTTTTCCAGTGTCCTCTTTTGGCATGAATTTATTCCCAGAGGTGTAGTTAAATGTAGCCCGATTCCTTCCTCTTGGCACAAGCACTGAAACTTTGTGTCTCTTTACAAGTGGTATCAATAGACCAGTTATTTCTCCCCCTGACGGCCGATTAAACAGAACATCTCTTTGCACTGCATTCTCTTTCTCCTCGTCTTGCTTCTTTCTATATGTAGCCTTGCTGCCTGATTTACCTTGAGCCCCTGGCCCGCCCTTAGTCTCTCCACGTTTCGAAGCAATACCCAGAATGTTATTCAAAGCTTTTTGCTGTGACGTAACTTCCGTATCACTGGAACTTCCACTATCTGCTGCTAGGTTGCTCCCTCCCAATCCTAGCAAAGAATTAAGGCCACCACCTCCGCCACCAGCACCGCCACCACCGCCACCACCACCACCTAGACTTCCTAATGCCCCTGCTCCTCCTAAGCCCCCGCCAAGTCCACCGCCTAAACCTCCACCAAGTCCTAATCCAGCCCCCGCATTTGCTAATGCCCCTCCTGTGAGGATACCACCAATTCCGCCTCCAGCCATGCCTCCTCCACCACCTGCAAAGTTTGCTGCCATGTTGGCGTTGTTGAGCATCTGAGTTGCCTGACTGACACCTTCAGCCGCCTTCAATGCACTTCCAAGAGCATTCCCAGCCATTTGTCCAATAAGAGCATTAGAAGGTCCACCGCCGCCTCCAGCACCACCTCCAGCCGCTCCGCCACCTCCCCCAGACGGTCCTCCGATTCCAGCGGCAGCCAACATCTTGGAATTATCCTTCATTGCTTGTACTTCACCAGCGAGTTTCCCAACGGTCTCTCCAAGACTGCCAATCTGATCAGCTATTTTCTGTTGAGACGCAGCCATCGCAGGTGCCATTGCTCCACCACCACCACCACCACCGCCTGCACCTCCCCCTGCACCACCCCCAGCAGCTCCACCGCCACCAGCAGCAGCGCCACCACCTGCAGCACCTCCCTTTTCCACCTTTGCAGCAACATTAGCAAGTTGGTCCTGCAAGTTCTTTATTCCTTCTTCTAGTCGATTTTGCCCTTTTATTTTCTCTGCTTCTAGCATAGCATCTTCAGGCGATGCTCCTCCGGCGCCTCCAAGACCTCCTCCAAGACCCTTACCAGTCTTATCCTTCGCAATGTCTGTTATTGCCGAGTTTAGGCGGTCAAGAGTAGCGCCAAGCAATGCTCCTTGTTTGATCTAGAAAATAAAAATCAAATTATACCATAATATCAATTAAAAATATTATCCTCAGAATGACTTTGATTTTAAAAGACCATGTCAATAGTTTGTCACCCTGTTTTAAGTTATTTTGTGCATTGCATGTCAAAGTTATGGTAGTAAAATGACATTCTGAAAGAAACACAATATTAATCCCACTTCATCTTTTGTTCATTCCCTGTGGACTTGGGCTGCGTTTACACGATACCGTATTGCTTTTCATACCGGATTGCTTTTCATATCGGATTGGTCTCAGCTATCCGATATGAAAAGCATACCGTTTAGACTGCGTTTACACGATACCGGATTGATATTCATACTGTTTTCATCCTGTTCACACGACAACGCTCCGCTATTCACTGTGCAGCATACTTCTTTTGTTTCGATTTTTAGCAATGTAAAATTCTGGTGATTTCGTTAGTCTACTGAGGAGAGGAAGGTCTCGGGAAAAAATTTATACTTTAGTATAGAATATGAGTTCTGGCCAGTGGCATAGAAGAAGAGAATGTAAGCAGAAGGGGGAGGCAGAAGTCGAATTGCACCCTGAATCGGTAAAGGCATATGCCAGTGAATGCCTCTTTGAGAAAGGGATTGAAAAGATGTAATATCGAATTATGAGAAGTATATATGATAAAATAATGAATAAAGATAAAATAGTTCTTGGCGTACGTTACCCGAAGGGTAAAGATGTAGAATCCGTTGATGAGAACTTTCCTTGAGATTCAGAACGAGGTTCCAGAGTGAAAGCGTATCGGATTCACCCGTTTTCACGAGATGGAATGTGGTACGGGACGTATCGGATCACTTTTCATACCACTTTCACAGCGGAGTGATTTCACTCCGCAAAAGTGGTGTACGGGACGTATCGGATTAATGCGGGGCCGTGTAAACGGGACCCCTATCCGATATGAAAAGTAATCCAGACATGAGCAATCCGATACGTGTAAACGCAGCCTTGTCGAATGCGATGATCCGCATATAAATAAAACTCAGACTATTGAAACCTCACAGTTAAGTTGCTTTAATATACACAATTTTCATCTCCATATCATCAATATACGTTTCTGTATTAATTACTATCGTCGTTGCATATCATCATCATAATCATCACCCTTTTGCCTTCAGCATAGCAAACGATCTAGATAGTATGCAAAACAACCCCAACATCTGCAATCTTAGAACTGGAGTTCCGTCTTTTGATGTTGTTTTTTTGCTATTTTCATTGTTTTTGTTGTTTGCTATTTTCACTTGTGATTTAAATCGATTAAAATATCTATCTAATATCTTTCTTATTCACAATCATTTCATATTTGGTTCGCATCTTATAAAATATCAAACGTTATTGACTCAGATCATCACCTTTGCCAATAAACTTCATTCCCCCTGGAGCCAATTATGTATATTTGTTTATTGACGATTACCACATTTTGCAAGTATACTTTTTTTAACAAAATTGCTATTACAAGCTTCTCCTATTAACAATCAATTTTGTAGAATATCAGAATTCATTCAGAGCCTCTTAGCAATTATTGCCTTCAGTCACAATTTTCTCTGTGAAAATCTTTATACTCCTTGAGGAAATCATGTGTAGGCCTTCAATACAAATCGCATCGATCAACGGCGTTTATAGTATTTTGTGATAGTGACTATGATTTTATGATAGCGGCCCATTCAATTTGAATATTACATGATACAAAACTAATTACCTGTTGAGCCTGTGCTGCCTGTTGCTGCGCTGCCAATTGTTGTGCCAATGCCACCTCTGCTGCTGATGGTCCCTGAGGCTTTGACGACTGATCAAGTCGTGAGTTGATAGTGTTAACGGCATTTTCAAGTTTCTGTAACGAATTGGCGACATCCTCATCTAAGAAGAAGATTTCAAGATATTATCATTTGTGTTTGATATTTTTAATAATTTTTTAAGTCTTATAAAACATATTAATGAAGAGCTACGCGTGTTAATGCTGTATACTTGACAAACGTTTGTCGGGTCTTGAACTCTTATAGAAACAAGAAAAGAACCACGATTGGTTGAATTGCAACCAGAAGATACACTTTAATACTATCAAGAATAATACTATTATAATATATAGTAATTATCATAGTAACAATAAAACAATAAGCAATAAAACTTGAAGAATTACGTGAACTTCCAATTTTCCAATGTCATAATCTTTATTATGTTCACCAAATTCAGAATTCGTAGCATCAATATCAACAGGGAATTTACAGAAATATTTGCTTTTTTATCTGGACAACAAGGGTGGATTTGTACCAGAACATGTTATTGAGCAATGATAGTTACATCAAGAAGCTCCGACATCAAGTCTAATGTCACTGTCTAAACTGTCACGTGTCCTTTACAGTAAGTGGAGGGTAAGAATCACAGAGTCAATAATCTTAAACCTACAATTAGGGATCAGAACAGCTGAAACCAAGATGCCAAACTATCAAACAATATTTTTACCGTAATGATGACGGTATTCCTCTGTTTCATTGTGTTCATGCTTTGGCGCTTTGTGTTTAAACTTATTGCGTTCCCATCGCTTTATTTGGGGCCCTAAAGTCTGTCTTGTGATCGGTGTGAGCAAGAGCAACCTTTGTGGGATAAAGCTGGAACTATATGGCAAAACATTATTCAGCGTTGTAAGATCAACAACAGGCTTTCGAGCGGTAAATGGAAACTTTAAGGTATTCACAGGAGCTGTTATGCCAAATTGCCTCGTTCCCAATCCATTGGCGAATGGCAGAGACAGCCTGCTTGCTTCCAAATTTCGTAGAATATCGAATGATTTTTGTAGCGAGTCCAGACTCCCCAATGACCCTGCTAGCCCTGC
Source organism: Rhopilema esculentum (assembly GCF_013076305.1). The sequence continues at coordinate 1,184,634 of NW_027019301.1, forward strand.
AGACTTTGAAATACTAGCTGTTTTTGCGCGACCTTTATGCTTTTTCCTTGAAATTCTTCGTCTGCCTTCCCCAGTCACTTGATCATGGGCATGTTTGCTCTTTGGAACAATGCTCACATTATCTGATGTAATTTTTAGAATATATCTCTTATCACCGCGCACATTGCTTCTACCGACTTGTGAGGTCGTATGCTTAATGGGATGAGTTACATATTGTTTTTCATGGGTTCGTCTCGTCTTTTGTTTACTTGTCTGGTGCTTTTGAATAGTACTTTTTGTAGGTCGGTCAAAAAAGTGTCTGGTACTAGTGAAGTCCTTTCCCGTTTCTAGTATTGTCTTTTTGAAGCTCGGCACTTCAGCTGGGACAATGGCAGCGACAGATGGTATGCTGTGGGTAGGGTGAGCTTCTGTCTCGTCAAGATGTCGTGTCTTAGGAAGAGCAACGCTCTTGTCGTTCATTTTCACAGTTTTCAATTTGGAAAGAAGCTTTCCTATTGAGAAGAAACATCTCTGTCATCTTCGAAGGAGCTTCAGTGTTAGGGGTTAGGAGACTCGGAAAAGGGAGACTATAAAAGCTTGGGGCTGTATATCAAAATTCTTATAACTGGACAAATCGTTGTAAACAAACAGTTAAGCTGCTAATCAGGAAAGAATGAAAACTAGAAAGTACAAGGAAAAGAAGAAAAAGGAATAGAAGAAAAGAGGAAAAAAGGAACCAAATTAAGGAAAATAATAAGAAAATAAAGAAGAAACAGAAGGAAATAAAACAAAAAGAAACACGTAGTATATTATCGAAAAATTATATGACGGTACCTCCAAGAGCCGATAATTCGCCCTCCTTTCCACCTTCGATCAGCCCACCTTAAACAAGACAAGTATGCAAAGTTTTTTGGCCATTGAAAATTAACATCAAACCAAAGCAAACAATAGAGCTTATACCTCGTACGGATCAAAGGCTTTCTTGTGCTCATAAAAATTTACAATACATTACTACGAAACTAGAGAACAATAACGATACCTCAGGGGACATGAAATTTCATAACAACCCTGTGGCCATTCAAAATCAAGTGAAAATACTTTCCAAAAATGATACTAGGCGAGACACCCAGGGAGGGTAATTATAAGCTAAGCGAGGCAATCAAGGGGGTTTTAGAACAAAGATAAAAGTAATGACAATCGAAAATGATCTGGGCTTTACCTGCACCAGTTGTACCTCCACCTCCAGTTAATAGACCGGAGGCGCCACCAGCAAGTGCTGCGGCTGCACCCCCTGTGCCCCCACCGCCAAGAGAGCCAGTCCCTCCTCCAACATTTCCACCAAGTGTTCCACCTGTGCCAAGCCCCAAGGCTTCAGCTAACGCACCGCCAGCACCAAGACCCTGTCCTCCACCGACACCACCGGCGCCAGTGATGGAACCGCCAAGTCCCGCTCCACCACCTCCAATACCTAGTGCTCCTCCCAAAGCGCCTCCGACACCTAACATAATGAAAACCACTTTAAATAATAAAAATATCATTCTCGAGGACACTTCAAAATCGGTTACACTTCTGTGACCTAAGACTGTTGTTTATCCTGAGTTGAAAATTGAATAGCTTGTGACTTATATTTCAAAACCTGCCTTTTGAAAATTTTGACGTTTGCCCTGTTGTAAAATAATACAAATTTTACTAAACCGACTTTCCAGATGCTGTATTGCACAGGAAAAAGCAAGCTTATCTCACTAAAGATGTACTGATCGAGAGATTGGTAACTATTACGGTATAGCCCTATTAAGTTGGACTCCAACGAATGTCCCTGCTTAGCGAATGTCCCAGTACAGTAAGAACGTTCACATGACGGGGAAAATCTGTCCCACTTAACTAAAGTCTCCATTTCCAGTATGCTGTATGTTTAAATGTTTTTATAGGCATAGAAGGTTTCTAATGACTAAACAAAACAAAGAGCAGCGAAACAAACTTGTGGCTTTGATAGGCGGTAAATTTCCTGAATCAACAAACAGTAAAGCTGAATCGATTTTACTTTTTCAATGACAGGATCGTGATGTTGCATAGAACGATGAATTCGACATAAAGCTCGACATGAAATCTTTCATAAACAAAAATTTGGATGCAATAACACAAATTATTCCTGATGAAAGTTTCATTCACTGTAAAATACCTCCTACAGCTCCATCGACTTTATTAGTTCCAAGAATGCCAGCTAGCAAATCACCAGAGAGTCCCCCGGCACCAGCCGCCGCGTTTAAAGCCACGCCACCGTTGCCTATTCCAAGCGAAGAAGGGCCTAAAAGAAAGTTATGCATACAACATCAACTTTTGCTGAAACTGTGTTCGATACGAACAGTTCGAGGAACATAATAGCATTCCTCGCATTCGAGTTAGTTTTATCAATATATCATTAAAAAAATGTTGCAGATTTCAGATTGTGAATGTCCTAGATACTAACAAATATCGACTACCAAAATAAAAGATGCATACAAAGACTTTGAATCGGTTTCTTTCGTTACCATCCATACGATGTTGTTAAGAATGGAACATTCTCTCTAGCTAGCGATTGAATAACACCTTCAAGAATAGGTTATCCTGAGTTAAAAGTAAGCCAAATAAAGAGCTTTAATCTATTGAGAAGCCTGTCTTTTTTAAGATGCAAAAGAAGCTCAAACTCACCAAGCCCCATTGCTCCGGTTCCTCCGCCGCCTCCTAATCCGCCAATTGTGCCAGTTTGGCCACCAAGCCCAGAAGCCCCAGCCAACCCTCCAATACCAGTATTGCCGCCAGTACCGGCCAAGGCACCAGTTACAGCCCCGCCACCAGCGCCAGCCACGCCGAAATTTCCTCCACCTAGCCCAGCCATACCGCCGCCCATCGCTGTCCCTCCAAGGCCAAGGGCGTTAGCTGTGCCAGTACCAGAGGCACCAAGATCACCCAAATCTCCACTCAAACCACCAACATCTAGGGAAAACATAAATCATTAAGAATGATCTATGATGGCAACAGCTTACTGGCAAAGCAGGCAAGAATTTTTGTTCAATTGGGCAAGGTCAATTTGCCAGTAGTGGCTGCAGCATTATAATCTCCTCTGGCTAGAGAGAAGACAATTTGAATCCAAAAGCGGAGATTCAGCTTTGTTTAACAAACAGAAATGAAAGAAATGCTGTCGAGGGAAAATATGTCATCCGGTTTATCTTAACAGGAGGAATTAGGAGCAAACTTGAACTTTCTATAGGAACAAGTTTTCTACAGGAAGATATACCAGAAAAAACTTTACATGATTTTAACAAAAGGTGCTTCAAAAGAACTTTCTTGAACAAAAGATTCAAGCCCAATACGTTCGTCCAACAAGTAATTAGATGAAAACAAAAAGCAATGTCTCAGCACTGACTCTCAAAAACAAAATAGCTTCAAAAGGGACTTACTTCCAGGAACTGGACCACCTGCTCCACCTGGTCCCCCGAGGCCAGGTCTTCCACCTGTGTTCCCGAGAATAGGCCCAAGATCTCCTGTTTGCGCTGCAGCTAAAGCAGGAACGATTCCTCCTCCTCCACCACTATTCGGGGCTAAAAATGATCACGTGAAGAGTGAAAACCAAACAAACATGCGAAGAGTGAAAGCCAAATTTCACAAATTTTTTACGGTGTTTTTTACCAATAGCAAGGCAAAAAACCGACTTTTCTATTTTTATGAAAGGCCCCTTTTCACTGTAACGTTCTAAGTAAAGTTCTGAATAGAAAAATTATTTTAATTGATAAACACTGGCTAAATTTCTAAATTTCTATGAAAATTTCACATTTAGCAAAAGGTGCAAGATTAATGTGCGCGATGGAATAGCAAGATTTTTTTTGAATACCTAATTTGGCAAAACTAATGAAATCTCCTGAAATTGGTCGAGAGAATTTCCCATCTGGGAACTGCACCCCAACAGACATGCAATCCGCATTCCCACTTTGGGCGCCAGTTACTTGAATGTAATAAGACTTTGCACCACCAAGACGAATTGAGATTGACGTCTGCTCCTCGGGATACCTGGAATAGCCATTCATGATGTCTCTTTAAAAGTTCATAAAAGTAAATATAATTGTAGCAAAGATCAGTTAAAGAAATAGCTAGTATCATTTTTTAAATAGAAACTTCTTCAAATGCAGGGCAATGGGAAAGAAATAGTCAGTTTATATCATAAGTGCAGGGCAATACCGTTCACTGTTATGTTTATTGGGGTTTTATCACTTCTCTATAGTATGATGATAATAGCGATATTCTACAGCAGTGGTAGGGTGAGTAAGTATTATTGGAAAATTTCTATTTAAAATGGTAAAAAATTGGTCGCTTCAAATTTCAAAATTCTCCAATAAACTTAAAGAATCAAATTAAAAGTGTAATGAGATGTTTTTTCAGTATTCCGTTCATTATTGTTTGAGCTTGTTATGCATAATCACTTTCAGCGTCATGGCAATCATATAAAATCACCTTCATGTGATTGCCATGACGAACAGTTATACAGTCATGAGGAAAGTAATGTATTGAGAAGAATCAGTAATGCTCACTTGTCCCACTGATTGTGGCCAGACCACCTCCTTTGCGAAATGATCCTCCTTATATGATCCTTTCCCTCATCCGGACTCATGTATACGTCACATGCATCATCGCAAGCACTGAAGAAATTATACTCCCCATCAGAAGGCGCAATAAACCAACCATACATCATGTGACCGTAATGGAATCCTTGGCCACGTGGGGAATCCATTCTATCCAAACGATCGCTGAACGAAGGCTTGTCCGGGTATCTGTGATTCCGGTACAACGCTTCAATTGTCGTCTCGCCGTCCCGACGGTAAATATGACGATAAAAGAGCCAGTTAACTCCAAGCGTGGCTGTTTGAAAATCAAAAAAAAGATTATTCGATACACATGTTCTAATACATTGAATTTAAGAAATTATTTACTAATCAATCTTTCTTTTCCTGCTTCATGGATACATTTGCTAATGGATGTTTTCTACAAAAGATTTTTCAATATATTTCATGTTGTTTTATTCTGATTGACGTTTTGTTGTAGTCATCGTTATCAAAGAGCACAAACTTGCTTTAAAGATCCTCTTTAACAATAAAAAACCAGGCAGTTGTATCATTGATTGTCACGATTCGCTACGTAAGAGGTCTATAGCTCCCTTTATAGGTCGTAAGAGGTATAAAAAATGTTCCCTTTGCTACAAGGAACGCATCTTGTCTTACAGATATCCCTATTGATACGATAAAACAACACCAATCCCATGATTGACAATATTATCTCTTATTCTAAAAAACAAAACAAAGGAAAACCAGCTTACAGATAACTCCTCTTTTTGTTGTATTTACAGGCCTAGTCAAACCAGGCACAGGTTCTCTAACAGTCTCCACCGAAGAACGCCTTCTTTCCATCCTTGATCCCCTGTTACCATCCACACCTTCGAGTACTCTATTGGCAGAATGGTACTTGTATACAACGATTTTGGCATTGTCTTTTCCCTTAGAGAAATCAAGAACCACCCTTCCTTTCCCTCTAAACTTCTTTGCATAATCTAGCACCTCAGAATCTTCATACTCCTCTGGTGTTTCTTCACTATGTCTTTCATCATTCTGTGATGGTGTAGGCGACTCTTCGTGCTTCATCCCGCGCTCAATTCCTTCATCTCTTCGTTTTCCATCTTCCTCTCCTACCTTCTTTTCAATTTCACCCCCATCTTCCTTCCCCTCTGCATCCTCTCTCTCTTCTGCTGCAGGCCCATTTTCCGGTATTTCGTATAGCCCTTGCCGTAGCGCACTTGTAGATGATCCTTTGTTGTTCGTACCATCATTATTGTCAAAGCTTTCAGGAACCTCGTAAAGACCTTGCTTTTTTATATCTTCTACATCTGGTTTATTTCCAGCATCGTTGCTTCCATGATAATCGTAAGACCCTTCTTCGCTTTCTGTTTTTCCCATAATAAAGGTCTTCCCGTTGCTGGCATAAACGCTGCCACCATGATAATTGTCTTTGTGGTGCTCTTTGATACGGTGAGGCAGATTGTCTCTATTCTTTGGGGAAATAGGCAGTTGCTTGCTGCCTATTCCTGGAGCTAAGGAAAGGATAAATAACATGATTAAGGTGTCACTATCACTCTGAAGATTGTACAACATGCAGTAGCTAGCGTATTCTAGAGGTACATGTTACTCCAAAGCTCCTTGAAAATAGCTTCTCTTGATACAATTTATTTACATGCATCTTTATTATAGCATTACATTATACCGCACGCGGTCTAGTATATTTATGGGATCCTTAAAAATAACATAGTAAAGTCATTTCAACTCACAGAAAGCTTTATACGTAATAACTGTGTCAAACACTTAGATCATAACAAGTGTGTGTGACATCTCTTTATACAGTAGAAAGTTCTTTATCAAAAAACAAAAGCTTTATTACAGTATCATCGGTAGTATGCCTAAAAAGTTTTAAAACACGCGTTTGTCTCTATATCATCCGCGCAAATTCCTCTGAAAAATCTGCATTACCTTTTTCTTTTAGCTTCATTCTATTCAACAAATACAATAATTAATAAAATTTGATTCTGAAATTGTATGTTTCTTGATTTAGAGGACTTGAGAGCATTTTATGTTCCAAAATTCGTTTTCTTTTCAAAACCAAAACGATCACACCCTGTTCCCGGGAATATGAAAGTGGGAGAATTTTAGTTGTTGAAGGACCAATTCTTATGAAATAAAAGCAACAAAAATATGCATCTAAACTAAAAGTAGACAAAATGCAAAACGTTTAGAGAAAACTTCACAGATTATTCTTTCAACTAACTTCGTGATCTTTTTTGCATCACATGACGTCATTTGATGATTATAAATAGAATAAGTATTAAACGAACTTACGGAGTCGAAGCATTTCGCTCGGAATTGGAAAGAGTGATTTTCCATTTGGCAACCTAACCCCTACTGATAGGTGGTCGTCCCCTGAACCTTCTAACATGTCAGCTTCGATGTAGTAAAAATGATTCTTTGCCAGCCATGTCTTTTCTGATGTCTGTGTATTTTGATACCTGATGGGGAAGAGAAGGGAAGTCTTCAATTAAAATTGGGACAATAATACGATTGTCTTCAAGAGGAAAGCCTGTTGAATCCTCAATGTATCAATTCCATTCCCAATAAAGACAAAACTACATCTTGAAGCATATCGAATTTTCAAAATTTGTTTTATTAATGCCATAAGATTTGCTCTTTAAAAATTAAATAATGATGTAGCCAGTTAAAACTGTTTCAAAATTCATTTCAGGATAATTAAAGTTTAGAATGAAATGCTAATAAAATATTCCGAGCATAAGGATCTTTGAAAGTAAAACTAACAATCAATCGTCATATTTCAGGGCCAGAAATTAAAAAATGTTTGCTAACAATGTTACATCAAACTGTGAATGTTGATAGTTTCGGTTCGGCGAGCATCGCTTCTGTGAAAACATATGGCGAAACTCACAGTCAGGGGCTGGCATAGCCTAAGTATTAAGATTTTGATATTGCTTTGAATTAGGCTAGGGCAAGTATCTTGATAAACTGCCATAAGATCATTCTTATTTGCTAAAACAACCGGACAGCTCGCTATCACCCTTTCAGAATTTGGCCTTGGTCTGGCAATGTAAAGTTTTAGTGCCAAAATGCAACTTCTGACTGATGCATAATGTACACTCCCCTCGCAAAAGTATTGCACCATCTCGAAGGAGGGTTAATGTTTGGAATGGTTGAAAACTTGACAAAAGTGCCGTCATTTTGAACTTAAGAGTGCAACAATTTTGTGAAGTGAGTGTAAGGTAAGCAAGCTAAATGCTTCAGTTCCAACTGAAGTAACTTACTCGTCAAAGCTGCCTCGCTTAGATGCTTGCACCTGTGAGATCAGCCTTCCCTTGTGCCTAGGCTCCTCATCGACGCTTAAAAACAAGTCACACATTTCGTCACAGGAACTGAAGAACTGATATAATCCTGTCTCAGGGGCTTTGAAGTAGCCTCGTATTCGTTGGCCATAGTCATCAGCAAAGTTTATGGGTGTGTCAAAATCTTGAATGATGTCAATCAAATCGGGGTTGTTTGGATATTTTGATGTTTCGTATAACGCTCGTATTTCACCTCGGGCTGTTGGTGTGACATCGTAGTATACTTCTCGAAGCAAGCCAGGAAGTGCATGGTCTACAATAGAAAAATAACCAAAGTTGCTGATAGGAAATAAATAGAATAACAACCCCAGGCAGAACCATTGAGACAAACACTCCAATACGTGTGGGATAACATAAAAGTGAATCCGACACTTACATTCGCCTTATCATTTAGAGTTTTAGAATAGGTTTTTTAATAATAGGAATATCAAGATTTAACCAAGGGAAGGTGTGCAGAAGCTCAATGTTGTCTATTAGAAATTGTAAATATTTTTGTGAAAGGTATGATGCATTTTTGGGCATATTCATTGGGCTGAAAAGACCAGCAAGAAGAGTTGAGCATTAAAAGGCAATTCGTTCACATACGTCAATATGAGTACCGTAAAAAACATCGTTAAAGTCAACTCATATCAAACGTCTAGCTAGCAGCACTAACCAAGGGACGATGAAGACATCGAATTCGATGAAAACTTCGAGTGTTTTCCCTGGCTTCTCGATTTAGGGACCTCGACTCTAGCGCCACTTGTCAGAAATGGATTGTTCTTCATCTCCATATTGAGAACTAAGCATGGAGAAAAACATAAAAATTAACTTAGAATAATCGATGAAGAGCAAGAATTGAATTCGAAATCAATGTAACTGGAGTTGAAAAAAGAAGCTCAAAAGGCCAAAATTTGTAATTAGCAAAACTGATGCAGAGAAAGACCAGATTCTGCAACTATACGTACATTGGAGGAGAGAATCGTATTTCAGTGACTTTGAAGGAGTCAAATGGGGTTTACCAGGCTTGGCTGAAACGAAAGAGCGACATCCACGGTGACAAATGTTCAATAGCACGTTCGTTGGGCAGAATTTTATAAAATCATGAGGTAATGAAGATTAACAGAAAGCGACCTATTGTACAGTGTTGGTTGATGTATACGATTTCAGATTGCAAGCTACTCGATGTTCCACGCTTAATTCGATCATAATTAACGAAATAATTACAAAATTAAGTTAAACAGCATAATTAAAGAAAATTAACATTTAAAAAATGTAAGGAAACATACCCGTGGGCACCTCGCTTATTATCTTTTTCAAAACAGAGTGAAGAACCATTGCTTGCTTGATTTTTTTCAAATTTTCGTCATCAACATCTCTTCTTTCCCTCGAGTTAGCTGGATGAAGAAAAATGCACACATTGATACGACACAGCTATGTTTCTCAAGCAAACCATTAAATCAAAGCGAGTTTCCATTTGAGCAATCGAGGTTTAAATTCGAAATTAGGGAAGATTTGGGATCTGATTTGTAACATTGGCCTGTACTGGACCAAGGTGCTACGTAACTTGGCTAAAATTCAAGAGAATGTTTACCTAAGCAGCTGATGAGAATGAATTAGAGACAGGCCTATTTTTACAAAAAAATTATTCACAAATCGTTGTGAAAGTATCGTTAACTAATTAAAATTAGTTTGCCAAGGGTGTTATGTTGTGCTTCTACATACAGCGTAGCAAAGCCGTATTGCGGAGGAATACAGTTTCCTTCAGGGCTCTTGTCATAAGCATGTTCAATACAGATCTATTAAGCTTGAGTTCGCATAGCTTTTGGCAGGGAGGTAGAAGCATCGAGACACAAGGACACATTGTTCTTTTTACAGAACTGACCTCCTGGATTAGGCAATCCTTTCTTCTTTACAGGACACTTTGCAAAAATTAAATCGATCGCCACTAGCAATACGTATTTGGATCAGGCAATACTTAATACCTTGATAATACGCATTTGGCAAAATACTTCAAGGGATCATCGGGGCGGGGCCTACAATCAGCTATGTGGCTATGTGTATATGTGTGTTATAAGTGATTTTGTGTCAAGCAAAATTATCCGTGTATAATCTGTTATTAATTGACCGAGATTCATTATTTCAAATGGCCAGTACAGACTTTACACGAACGCTCGCCATAAACTAAACATGTTCCCATCACTTTGTCAAGCAAATGAGATGATTCATTGATAAACAAGTTAACATTTTACCATTTTACCATTAACACGCCCGCTGACTAAAGGCAAATCAAAAAGGCGCTTTTTCACTTTTGTTGGCTCAATGTGATAAATACGCGGGTAAAAACGCGCCATATTTTGATTATTTTGATCGGTTGGCACTCTGATGAATCATGGACCAAATAGCCTCACGAATGCCAATATGACTATCATTAAAACATAGAATATGGAAAGATTTTGTTATAGTATAAAAGAAGCTTCTTTTACTCCAAACATCCGTATGTCGTCATTCGTGTCCTTTTCTATTGCAGTGCAGCTTTACTTAAGAGCAATGAGAAGGAGAAGTAGCTTCGTAGGGAAGACTCTCTGAATTGTAACTTTGAAAAGCACTAGCAAGATACTAGAATTTGCTCGAATTACACAAATTTATGTGTTGAATGAGAAATATAGAATAATGAAATGATAAGTTTGGAAAAATTATATTTTGGAATAAGCAGCTCTTAAGTTGCTGTTTGATAACTGCATTTCAACAGTAAAGATGATGGATATCCTGGGATAATTTCGAGGCAAACAAAGTGATCAAGTTTTTAGAAGTCAGCTCCTTGTGTAATTTGGTCATTGGGGTTAACAGTCAAATTTTCTTGCTCCTGGCACTCGTGTATGTTTAACGGAAGAAGTATCTTATCAGTTCAAATCATGTTCTGAAGATTGCTAGCCAGTGTTACAGACCAAAAACTATTAAAAATTGCAAGACCATTTACGCTTTAAATGTTTTAATGAAATGACTGGCCACGTATGTTGTATAGAAAATTGAACGGTGAATGCCGTGAAGTGTAGGAAGGGACTTTTGATGTCTCCAGGTAAAGTTTACTCACGCAGTTAAGTCAATTTCTATTGATTATGATTCACATAATGGCGTGAGCTGGAAATTTCACTATTCTTTTTTCAGACAGAAAGAATCGGAAAATTTCGAAATTTGTTTTTGGCTAAGCCTTTGAAAAGAAAGTCATCCATAATTTTTGAAACTATCATTGAATAGCTTTTCTGTGTTTAGCTGAATTTTCCTTTTTTTCATACTCCAAACAAATTTACTGTTTATTCCCATGTTTAACACACGACTCTAAAATGGACGTCAAATACACGTTGACTCTAAAATGAGGGGTGTTAGTAATTTGCTTAGATCACGAAAGATTCAATTTCTTTGTTTATCAGAAAAGAATTTTCAAAAATACTCTTCGTATCATGTTAACATAAGAAACATTTCTTCATATAGCTTGATTTTCTTGATTGGACTTTACTTAAGATTAGTTGATCTTCTCTCTGGTAGGTTGATAAATTTAAATATTTAATCAGCAACAAAGATCGTCTTATAAAGGTGATTCTGAAGTAAAAAGGAGATTAACGGAAGATTCATATTAGCGATGGGCCTTGAATAGAGTATTCACCGCATAACAGATCAAGTTTCCTTTACTTTCGAGTTTCGTGTTCCGCCATCCAGTGGCATTACATTGTGCAGGGTACAAAATATATCATTTTAGGCCCTGCTCTTTTAATGTCAGAAAATGCCTTAATACCAACGGCTAGCGGTAAATATACCAATAGGGAGCGCTCATGTCTAACTTTCTGTGACATTGAGGCATTTCAAACATGACAGAATCATCTTCCAAAGAATACTTTGCCAATATACTAACCCACCTTTAACATTTCCTTGGCAAACTTACAAAATCGACCCTATCGAAACCTGGGGGGAAGTGTCACCCAGCCCCTCGAGGCAATATCATTAACATGATAGATAATAGTGCATCCAACATTGAAAAGACAACAAAACAATAAACAGTATACAAAAGTGTGTCAAAGACCTCCCAAAGCCATTCGATATAAAAGAATTTACTTCAAGTTCTTTTCTTTACGGTGTCTACATCATAGTATGGATAATTGCAAGAATAATGCACAAAAATGAATGAAGTATGCAAATTACAAGATTGGAGCTGATTAATCGGAATAAATTACGAGTTATAAAAACTATATAAATTTGACATGTATTTACAATGTCATGGTCGGTATCTAATCTAAATGACAACTTGACTGGACTAGAAACATTTGCTATATGAAGTTAACATAAAATGCAAAGCATAACAATAAACAGAAAATATACCAATTAAAGAGTTATGAATAAAATTTATCAGCTGTTGTACTTGTTAATTAGTTTGCGTTTAGGTGCTCTGACAATTTCCAAGGTACCTTTCTGAAATTGCTTTGATCTTTGATAATTAAAATTCAGTTTTTCGAAATTGCATTTTATCCTTTCGTTTTCTTAGATACTAAATAATTTTGTGGCTACATTGAATTTACAGAACCATCACATAATTTTCAACCAATCAATTCTTGAACATTATCAATAAAGAATTAAAGACATCATTTGTTCTTAATTGTGACAGGCTTTTCTCAGAGTCTAAAAAGTTTGATGTGAGACCTCAACGTCAATTATGACCAAATATCAGCGTAATGATTTGATTTGTGGTTGACAGAGTAAAAGCCTCACAAGTTTCTCAGTCCCGATCCAGCAATAATTCGTCGTCAAACAACAACACACGTTATAGATTTTACTGTATTCGCTTTGAGGTTATGTACAATGATACCCAGATACTAGGTCAACAATCTCAGTGCAACATCAAAGAGGCATACTACCAGATTCCGTCATTATCATTAGGTTTTGTCAATACGATGTGTGAATGCTTAAGTGTTTATGGAAGTTATCGCTAACTCTGCTTTTTCAAAATTGCAGGATTTTCCAGATCAACGCTCGGTAAAATTGACAGCCTCTCTAATTCTGGCCAAATCAACTCTTCCCTGCAATTTTGAAAAAAACAAAGTTAGCCACTTACAGACTAGAGGGGTACTTCCTAACTGCCTATAAACCCAATATTTTTATGAGGACGCTTTGGTGCCTAGATGTCGTTTATGAGGACGCTTTCCTGAGCCCATTCACTAATCATTATGCTTTTATTTTGATGAAACTGGACTCGTCATCCAAAGGTAAAAGAAGCTGCATTGCCACAAGCTTTTTCATTCATAAATCTGCTCTATGGCCTGAAACGACATGTCTATCAGTGATATTTATGAGGCTATATTTGAAATCTAAAATATTTGAAAGTAAACAGCCTTCTGATAACGATTTAGCATCAGTTGATGCGTATAAAGCAAGACTAGGGGACTTTTTAGTTACAGTACTAAGAGGATATATGCCTCAATTCAACGCGTGGTGTTTGAATGCCCAAGAACGATTTCCTCATATAGCCTATGTGCAAAAGTCAGAAACGTCACCATATACATACAGGTATGCAGATTATAGGTACGTTTGGTGGTTTACCATTGAGGCTTGAAGGCTTGTTACAAAATGATTGAAATTATCGGTCCGAAACAATATTATGATAAAAGAGAATGTGCCTCGATTTCTGTATAAGAGTAGCATTGCCGGTCTATAAAGAAACATCCGTCCATTTTTTACCACGAGTTAGTCTACCTAAGGTTTCAGCCCCCACCCCCTCCCCAATCAAATATTTCTATTTTGCGTCTAAATGATGTCATTTCTTGATAAAAAGATCTTACGCTAAATACTATTTCCGAAAATGAATTACTCTTTTCCTAAAACTTTATTATAGAAATCTCTGGGGATACAAGAACATAATAAAGCGGAAGGGATGCTCTAGAAATCCTACTTCGCATGATTCGCATGGAATTAAAAATACTGGTTTACCTGGTATAAAACTAAATGTAATAAATGTGCTTGGATATGCTGCGGTTATGATAGGCCCCCCCAGAAAGGTTATAAAGATATACGGAAATCAAGCAATTCCAAAGGTACACGGAGATCAAGCAATTCCAAAGGGAAACTAAGTGTTTACAAGGCATTGAGAAACAAAACAATAACAAAGTTTTACTTACGATTGATTTTGTGAGTGCGTTTTGAGTGATGCTTTCCTAACGTTCTTTTGCTTCCAATTGTTTCTGATCGTTTGGAGCCTTCAAAAAGAAGAAGAAGAGAAAAGGTAAGTTCTATATATTTTCAAAGATACCCATGGTATCTCTACTTTGTGGGCCCCCACAGCAAAATCTTTTCTCTGATGATTCTGGTATCCGTTGTGTGAAAAATGAAAACCGGGCCCTAAGCCTGCACAATATCTCAATCTAATAACTAGGGGGCCAAAATAAAAAAACCCCTAAGGGCCCAGGTTGCCTCCCCCATCACTGGCAAGAGTAAGCTAAAAAGGTTCCAGCTGGTGTGGAATCTAGCAAGATATAGGATGTATCAAGGGCTACCAATATTCTGAAAATGGATACATTGTCGGGATTCGGTCAAGAACTTATGAAAAATCAATCAGAATTAATCAGATATATGTGTTTTTTATATAATGAGGTTCTAAGATGTTGGAAGGTTTTCCAAGCTCTAGGAAAATTTGTCTAGAGGTGTTTGTAGTACTAGTTAAAGAATTATTAGACAAATAAATCTTTTTCAGGAACATCGAATAAACGGAGAAAGTTTCAATCTAAAAGAAGAGAAATTGGTGGAAATCATAAGATAGTAACAATCAGAAATCAGTTTTTTCTCAACTTGAGTTGAATAAAGTCAATTGTCAAACAGAGCATATCGCAAGACCCATTTTCCTTGTCTAGAAACAATGCTTTACTTTCAATATGATTCTTTAAAATTAAATATCTCCGTTGAACATTCTTGGAATTGTATTGCCGACTCGGTCCGCCTATGGACAGGTTGCAGGAAACGTATACACCAATTCGACTTACGACCTCCTTTTGGAAATTTCTCCAAACTTAATTATACGACTTTTTTAAGCTCAGATTTGGTTTTATGGTCATAATTTTAGGCGGGATGCCATTTTTCATATTGTTTCAGCTTGTATTTTAGATTTTACGGAGAAATGAAGTTTGAAAACTTGTAAGGGATTTGACCGCAAAAATCGTTCCGGGGGAAACTTTACCCCCCTAGTCGCCAATCACGGTCAAATTCTTTATAAAGTTATTATCTTTGTGTCGTCATAAAATCAATATCGAGAGCAATATGATAATGAAAACTTACAATTAGACTAAAATCATTGCTCTCAATCTGAATCTGAAGTCAAAAATTTTATACAAATAAATTTTGAAGAATTTTTCAAAACGAGGCCGTAAGTCAAATTGGTGTATTGATTGAATGAAAGTGCCTCTCTGTAATTTATGGATAAAATGTTTATTAGCCCACTGTAATTACTACACAAACCTAATTTTTTACTTCTACCTACGATAATATCTAAAGGCTAAGCAATACCCTCATTGGAAGTATCAAACACGTACCCTTTTCGCTTCTGAATTTTACACGTGGCAGTTCATGTTTCTTTGAAACCGTGTTCAGCCTCGTTTGCGTGATGAATGATGCAGGCAAAGGCCTAGCCATTCGTCCACTTGGAAAGCGAGCACCAACCGACAAATTGTCACTACCATCTCCTCGCTTCACCATGATTGCTTCAACGTAATATGACTTCATTGGTTCAAGCTCGATCTCTCCAGATGATTGCTCATCGGGATATCTGATTGAAAACAACAACAACAACAATTCTCAAGAATAGTCACACATAGAATGTCGTCAAGGTTTTGGACATATATGGCGAGATGCTTTGTCGAATCGTTTTTGCAAAAATAGGCCTTATGCAATTACTCCCCATGAACCGGATCAGAAACATTTTATCGTATTTTAACATATTCCTTAACAAATAAAAGCAAGGCTATTCAAAGGATAAAATGCGAATATTGTCAGTTATGTTACAGTATGATCATATTGCTGTGATCAAACAAATAATTGCATTAGAAAAATCTAGGAAGAAATAAAACTGTTGTGAAAAGGCATTTGAAAAACATTGGCCAAAACCCCAACTTTTCGAAAGGATGAAAATTCCGAGGACTTACTTTTCAAAATCATTATGTCTTGTCCCTTCCATCTGTGATATTATTCGCCTTTTGTTTGACGGATTGTCATCACTGCTCAGATAAAGCTCGCAGCTATCTGAACACGAGGTGTAAAATATGTAGTTGCCCTTCTCCGGTGCTCTAAACCAGCCGTACAGTCGCTGACCGTAGTCTTTCCCTGAATTTTCTGGTGCATCAAATGTAGTTAAGACACTTCTGATGTCCGGGCTCTCTGGGTACCGGTGGCTTGTTACCAGACCATACAGATTTTCAGCTCCATGGCCCAGGCCTTTGTATACCTCACGGACGATACCCGAGCGTGCAACTAGAAAACAAAATTTGATTAGCACGAAAACCAATAAGATACAATTTAGTGTGAATGAAGAAAAGGTCACTGTAGCAGGCTGCTCGACAGGCTCCAAGGAGTTCTTGCGGCAAAAAGTCGAGTAGCCTTCACTGATTTACGTGTATTTATTGTTGTTTATTCTCGGCGTATTGCAGTGTTTCTTATTTGCTACAGATACATTTTACACGACCTGATGTTATTTCAAAGAAGTATCAGAAAGTAAGAGCATCACGGGAAAAACATAGCAAAATATCGTTAATACCCGCCAACTCGACAAGCATTAGGACAAAGATGACAGGCGAAAAATCAGATTCTCTGAAATAAACTCTTGTTAAAATTTGCTAAGAATCGAAGAACTACCATCAAAAATTGCTGATAGAAGTAATTGAAAATAATTTGGAAGTGATCTCAAATATGAGTATCAAGTATAGAATCAATCTTTTTGTATTAAAGGTTTTTAGTAGACAAATGCTGTTTGGAATATACGGTTAACTTTGGACATCTAAAAAGCTCTTTGAGAAGAAAGAAAAGCTCCAGCGTTAATGACTTCAAAATGGTGCTTTCCCTATTAGAGAATATCTATTTATTGGTTATGACAACTGACATAATGACATTGCGACTGGCAGAAACTTCTTGCAAGGCATTCCGTCTAGGTGATGACGTCATCGCAGCAATGGCTACGCAAATCGTGTGTTGGTCAGTGTCCGTCGAATTGGTAGTAAAGTAAACTCGCCAAAGTGTATTTACCAAAAGTGAGAATCTTAGGATCGTGAAATCATCGAAAAAAATCATTTTTAACAATTCTATAAAAAGTTGGCATTAAATCTGTGCTTTTAATTTGAAAGTTGTGAACAAAGCATTGATCGTTCGTTCTAACCATTGTTTTCAATTTCGAAGCAGCATTAATAAGCCACAGGGCTTGGGTGGGTGGGGTTATGGAAGCGTAGGGTGCGACACTCCCTTCAATAGAAAAATTATGTTTAAAACTGTTATAGGCGTGCCATCTAGGGGTGATGTGTTGGTGAATTATCTATCTTTAACGCAAATTAACAATGGTTCGCCCAATTTGTTTGCAAATGGGACAACAACACCCCCTGGAGCACATTGTTTGCGATGGTCCTAGTCAGCCATTTTGGATACGATGTGCATGTTATCAGTTTAACGGGGCAAATGACACACAAGATGATGGTACATTAATGAGCCTGATACAAAATTCTTATCAGCTTTGGATTGAACTAAAAAAATTCCATAAAAACCTTTTGCAGTACCAAAAATATTCATAAGAAACGTCGAGCTTGTGAGAAAAATTTGACTTTTGAAAACTTTTGAGCTTTCGAATTTTCGTTCACTGAACCGCAAAAAAAATTTAAATAGTGCTTTTAGTGAAATATGCCTTAACGGCGATCTTTTTCACTGACCTTTTCAACAAAAGGGCTACCGTCACTGAATGGGGTAATGATGGCAGAACATCAAGTAAAAAGTAAAGTCTCAGCATAATCTGCTATGCAGTCAGTCTTGTCATCATGTCAGTCTCAAGGTCAATGTAAACAAAGTAAACTTTTTGTTATTGAAAAAAGTGTTAGAGTAAGATGTTAGTTCATGATGTCACAAAGAGGTTTGTTAGTCATGTCAGTAAAATTTGCAAAAATACCTTGCAAAAAATGAAGATTTTGAACGAATCCAAGCACTAACAGTCATTAGAAAATTCAGCAGATCGAAAACAACTCTCTCTTACTTTTGTCAATTATGAGTCAACAATTGAACATATCTTTGACGAAAGCATTATTTCATTGCTATTTTTCATTTACAGAGCAGAATTTTCATTCATCAATTCCTCAGTTAGCTGTATTGTTCTTTCATCATTACAATCTATATTAGATGCTTGGATTCTGCTCAAAACCATCATTACAAATCCATCAAAGATCGCCACATTTGACGTTGAAGAAGATCTCTCCTGTGGCATTCTTTGACGAATTTGTTGAAATTTCTGCTACTCACAAGCCTTATGTCTTTTAAAGTGTCTCTTCTTTCTGTTTTTTTCATGTCTTTCTACAACGGTCTTCTTTTTGCTGCCCGGGCGCCTATGGAAACTCCGTTTTTTACCAAACCCGAGTCCTCGTTTGACTCCGCCACCTAGTATATTAAAGGCATTTCCCAACGTGCCAGTGCCTAGCAACCCATTGAATGCCGTGTCAACAGCGGCTGCCATTTCCGATCGAGATGCTGCATTAGAAGCAGCTGCTGCTAATTTTCCGGCTGTAGTACCAGCCGCAGCGCCAGCAGATGCGCCAGCACTGGCACCTGCATTAGCACCGGCAGCTGCAGCCCCGGAAACGGGTCCGGTCATTGTAGAAACAGAACCGACAGGACCGGATCCTTTATAAGCTGGATGGAATACAAAATTTGGTACATCGATAACCAGAAAGACAGTAAAAGTACAAACAAAAATATGAACAATCTTATGATATTGTTGTTGTAGGGATGATAAAAAACTTATTCAAAATGCTAATTAAACCAAACATTGAACACTGTTTCATTGAAGATTCTTTCATAAGCACCTACACAAACACGTTTACTTGGCACTCCTTCTAACTGTTGATATATCTTCCAAGCTATCTTGACTAAACGTTTAACAAATATCACTTGAAAGGAATAAACGTTTAACCGTTTTTGGGTAAATGATAACCGTTTTGTGATACTCTACCGAGATAACATAATTTCAATAAAGCAGCTTTTACAAAACTTTTGAAGTTTTTTGTTACGGTATTGTCAATAAAGAGCACGTCAAAGACCATCTCAGCTTTGAACACTATCTTCTATGTTTCCTTCTGTAAAGTTTTAATCAGTCCGCAGCACTGTTTAAATAACATACAGGATGTCAAAACCATGAAAATAGATGTAACTGAGATGACCCACGATGACTGAATAATTAACATGACCACATGACTAAAGGTTTTCTTCATTTCATCGATCAACAAAGAAAATTGGTATAAATAACCATCTTTTAATTTAGTAAGCCAACATTGAGCCAAATTTAAAATAAAAACTAAAACCTTTAAAAATGGCAAAAAGTAACTTACATCCTAACGGAAGTCCAGAAAGTGCACCTCCGCCACCGCCGCCGCCACCACCGCCAGCACCACCACCACCTCCTGCCCCTCCAGCTAAGGCACTCAAGGCATTTGCAAGATCACCGCCACCACCACCACCGCCAGCAGCTCCACCACCACCGGCAGCTCCACCGCCAAGCCCACCACCACCGCCACCGGCCGCAGCAGCGCCACCTTAAAATAAAAAAGTTTGATAAAACATTTTGACATAAGATTGAAACAAGCTCCAGTGTTTGGAATTCATTTTGGAATAGTTGGGAAAGAACTGAAGCCGAATATAGAATGAAGGTTTCACAAAAAGGTGCGACTTCGAGACGCCGAAAATCGAAACCGTTCAGTGATATCCTTCCGAACCAGATTCAGTATTTCTTTAAAAAAACTATAATGGAAAGAAATTCCTAAGTTTTTTAACATGTCATGGATTGGTAGCTCTTGGTAACCTTTCAAAAACTAGTCTTAGGAAAAAATAACTATGTTCTTGGAAACCAAGAAAATTCTTCGAAGTATGAAAAATTGGTCTTACCGCCAGCTGGCAATGCACCCATGAGTCCAAGGGCTGCTGTAGCTGCGTTGGCCGCATCCATTGCAGCCTTATTTAGCGTCTGCTGTGCTGCAGCTTGCTGTGCAGCGGCCATTGCTGCTTGACTTGCTTGTTGTGCCTGTGCAGCGGCAGCAGTTTGCGCCATAGCTTGTTGTGCTAAAATTATTTATAATACATGTCAATGAACTACAGATACAAATTGGTTATAGATACATATACTATATGTTATAGATAACGATACATGATACGGTTAGTGTTATATAAATTAGATATCGAATATTAATATTTTACAAAATAACAACATAAGAATATAATAAAAACAGGCGTGTTTGTTTTTATCAAACAAAGTGTTGAAATAATCTACAAAGCTGGAGTCGGATTACGCTACAAACAAAGATTGGACCATGGTTTCTATCCTTTTCATTTGTGAGATGTAGTACTTTATTTGATGCAAAAAGTAAACAAGGACACACTGTTACTTTTCTACAGAAATGGTGATAAAAGGTGAATAATCTAATGGGGTTTTTAAGTTGGGTTTCGCTTGAAAATTAATGCTTAGTTTTTCAATTAACTTTCTCTAGAAAGCAAATCAAAATTTTTTGTTTTCAAAAAAAGCATGTTCTTGGTAAAAGAGAACGCTGATTTTTCTAAATTGATTTTCCTAATTGACTCTGTAAAAATGTCTATAGAAAGTTTTGCAGCTCAAGCTAGCCTATTATAGAAATATGATAAAGCATATTGTCGGGAAAATCCTTTAGCAATTTGGTTCAGCAGATGATAAAAGATATGGCCTAGGAAAGGAATAGCTATGGTCTTTTAGACTTAAGCAATACATGTATTAGCGATGTATGCAGATGCCAGGATAAAGATGGGTATTTGATAAGATATTTGAAAATTCAAGGGTACATACAGCAAAAACTAAATATGCATTCCAAGATTACTTCATATAAAGATACAAAATGTACAAAAATTACATCAACTATGCATATGTCAACTAAAAACTTAAGGTATAAAGAAGTTCAAGGATTAAAAAACTTAAAAAACTCTAGAAAAAAATGTTTATGGTTTTCATAGAGTCCCATAGGTACCCAAGCATTCGAGCAAGTTTCTTTGGAGCGGTTACTTGCAAATTGATCAGAGTAAATGGCATTTACCTGCCATTGGGGAATTGTGGTGCCAAAGGAGGCACAATTGGCATGGCATAGGGCATTCGAAGCTGTGGTGCCAAAGGTGGTACTATTGGGTTGAACAGGGGGGCGGGGAATAAAGGGGGCGGTATTGGAGGGGGAAATAAAGGATTAAAGGCTGCGTGCGCGATCGTTTTGATAACAGGAACAACGACAGGCTTGAAATATATCGGTCGCCTTCTCTGTTCTTCTTTTTCTTGCAGAAAAGCCATAGCCGCTGAAAGAAGAGAGTTAGTGAAGCTGTTATGGAGCGTTAGTAAAGAAGTTAGCATAGACGATCAATATCATTCTTAACTGCCAAAATGATGTTGTTATTAGAGATATAAAGCAAGTATCGTATTAAAGACATTGGAGGGATCGTGATACAAATTAAGGGGCTAATGTTAGCAATATCTATAGTGGATCTTCAAAAAAAGTTACTAGAGAGTGTTAACTTGTAAGGAAATGTTAAAGAAAAATTTCAGCAATAGATAATGAGAGCTTCTCGCCGCGCATGTGGTCACGTAACCCTTAAAGCACATTAATACTGGATCGCGCAAAGCGGTGTTTCTTGGGAAGTTCCTAAATCTGATGACTCCCTTCTGTACTTACCACCTTGTGTTGCTGATATACGAAGATTCACATTAATGTTTGGGCCTAAGGCAACAACTGTTGATCTTTTCCCGTTTATTTGTAGCCCAGCGCCATTTTGTGCATCCATGGCAACAAAAGTAACCGTATGCGTTCCTGCAACAAGAAATAAATGGAGCCTCGCAACGACAATCAAAAACAAACAGTCCGTTGAGTCGCACCTCTTTCGGAACCAACAGAAGGTCAATAAATTCATGTCACTTCTTTTGAAAATGTTCAACAAGCTAAAGACACTGTTTTCAGATAGAGTTTAAAAGTAGCAGCTTGCAAATCTTTTTCAGTATTTGTCGATGTTTTATACCCTTTTCCGCCGATTAGACGAAACTTAATTTTCATTTTATCAATACTTACACACGAACACCTTTCAGCTAGAAAATTTACAAATTAGCAATTCATTAACAATATGTGTTTAGGGAAAAAGCCATTGCATTCTTCTTTGAAACTTTAACGCTGAAAATCAAGAAGGTACAGCAATTCTGCTGGCGACGTTAAAACATTACTTGCTATTCAAAAGTTTCAAAATTTCCAACACTCTTTGGCTTTCATGTGGATACTAAATATCTAAATGTTTACAAATGGAACATGCGGTCGGAGCTTCGTTCGTCAGCATTGTTATACGTCAAGTCATGTTAAACTTGATACATCGTTACCAGCCCCCAGTTAACTTACCATGCGAGCAAAGAACAGTCTGCGACGTCGATCCAAATGGCGGCAACATTACATTATTTGGATAACAGGTACTTAGCATCAGTCTCGAGGCTCTGGCGTAATCACTGCTTACTCCGATGTGTACTTCATAGGCTGAAACAAAGTCGTGTCAAAAGGTGGTAATACTAACTGAGACATATAACATCTAGGGAAACACCATCAAGCGGAGCACCTAGGCCGTGATTTTGTGGAAAACCAAAATTCATGGCTGCTGACGAACTTAAAATAAAATACGCAATAATTACTTAACTTTAATAAGAATATTGATGAATATACAAATAATTTCAATATCTTTTAGTGCTTGATAGGAATTTTCCTAAGTCAGGCAAAGTACGACCATCACCTAGTCCTAATATAGAGTACCAAGAAAATGTTTAGGTGCTTTGTAAATAATAAATGAAATCTAAAATGCTTATTTTCAAAATTTAACAATTTTTTCTCAAGTTAACACTGGAGCAAAAAAACTTTAATAAACAAAGTTTCGTCGAGTTATGTAATCCATGTTTTGTCAGAGTAACTCGTTGAATTGATATTGTCGAGTCAGTTCATCAAGAAACGCTTCTATTTACCAGTTTCAAGTACAAAGAGAAAATTGCCTGAAAGTGTAAGAGATTATTCCAAAGAATGTTGATGCAAAAAATGCAGTTTGTTTTCACAGTGATAGTAATTTAAGTGAAAAAAATGTGTAAGTGGTGTCTTTTGCAGAGAAGATATTTTGTAGAGTGGTCAAAAGATAAAGAAGCTGGGAAGAAGTTTAGGTCTTTCAGTGCAGCTAATATGTAAAACATGATGTGTTTCTCGAAAGTCGTACAGTGTTGGGTTTGGTTTCGATTAGTGCTGGTGAATGATTGAAAGTTGACGTAAGTTGACATGTCAATCAGGATGTGACTGTCTTTGTCAGTTATTGGTTAGGCGTATGGTTGGTTAGATGAAAAGAAAACATTACAAGTATTAGTGGCAAATTAGCTACCTCCATGAAGGCTTTTGGTGGTAGCATTTCCAACACCAAATAAACCCTCGAATTGGTTCTTCTCCTCTTTCTTCTCCGTTGGTTTCTTCACCTCCAGTCTTGCCTTCGTTGTTGGTGCAGGCAAGGGAGGGGGTGTTGGTTTTGACATAGGTGCTGCAGGGGCTGCAGGGGCTGCTTGAGCTAGGGTTGTCACTGATGCTAAGTTGGCTATTAGACATTAGTGAGAAGAGAGACAGATTTGTTAGTTCATGTATTGGATCATATTAATGTAATAGTTAGCATAATTAGCATAATTAGTTTAAGTTAAACCGTTAGGTGCATAAATGGGAAAAAGATTGATGTGTTTAGATGTTCAAGAACTGGCTTTACCGGAAAGTGGATTAGCGTTGACATCTCACGGCATTTTAATTCATAATTTCTTAGAAATACAATTGTACTTACCGTTCAGTCAATCATATTTGAATTCATCGCCCTGAAAAAAGCTTTGGCTCCGAATGTCTGATTGTCTTCCGTTGCAAAGCGTTCGGAGCATTAAAAAGTGCGGATTCTCAGCGCGATGCGATACATGCTTGGGAGTTTGAATGCTTGGGTACCCTTGGGACTTTATTCGTTATTAATTTTTAAAAAGTGTGAGGCCAAAATTAAAAAGTCGAGGTGATTGAATGATTAGATATTAGCTCTGTGAGTTTGTAACAGTCATCGTAAAAATTTCAATTGTGTCTAAAAGTTTTGTCATAATTTGTTCGTTCTTTTGTGAAATAAAACACAATATATTGATATAAGCAAAAAACAATATATAAGGCAATGGAAGAAACGCAATCATTTTCTCACCAATCGCTGCGCCAATATTAGCTGCAGCAGCTGCACCGCCAACATCACCAGTTCCACCGCCTTTTCCACCATCACTACCGCCACCACCTCCTCCTCCTTTTCCACCGCCACCTCCGCCTTTGCCACCGCCGCCTGTTGGGAGAAGATTTATTAATTCGATGGATGCTTTAACCTCAAATAGTTTGAGCTAAGCATGCTGTTGAATAAAATATAAATAAAACCATCTGGTAAAAGTCTTACCTCCGCCACTATCATCACCACCGCCACCACCACTATTTCCTCCACCTCCACCACCATTTCCGCCGCCACCACCGCCACTACTACCGCCTCCACCGCCAGCTAGAAAATGAAAAACATTT
The DNA here is from genome assembly GCF_013076305.1 of Rhopilema esculentum. The sequence goes on from NW_027019301.1 coordinate 1,209,411, forward strand.
TTCTTGGATAACTGGCATTGTTCTTCACAATTTATTCTTCAATGCCAATTGAAATTAACTTTGAATTCTAAGAAGACTGCAGCAAATACATTCTAGATGCATGGCACTTAAGAAACCAGATTATTTCTTTTCACAATATTGCCTACTTGAAAATGTGATGCAGATTATAGGTATTAAATCAGAAGTTACGTATTTGAGTCATAAAAAAAGATCAACGTAAAATTTTTATGGCAATAATAAATAAACACGTCAAATACCTAAAATGTCAAAAAATATCTTAACATTTTTATACAAAATTATATTGCAATGAGATCAGACGATTTACATTTTTAATTTCTGAAAAACCTTAACAAATTGTTATTGCGATGTAGTTTATTGCAAATCATCACCTTTTTTACTTAATGGATATCGTGTGTAAATAAGATTAAATAAAATGAATAGATATATTGTATAAATTGTATGTTTTTAATTGAGTGTCCCTTGAAAAATAGCTTATGCTGAAGGGAAACTCTTCTGTGAAGATTCATATTAAATAAATGAATTTTATAAGTAGAAAACAAAATTTAGGTATATTTTAATCAGAAAGCTGATTTTGTTTAAATATTATGTCTGGTTTTTTATTTGACAAATAAAGCGTTAATAGTTAAAGTTGTCAATGGGCAGACGAGAAGGTTAACTTACCGAAGCCGCCGAAAGCAGCCGGAATCACAACTGGTAAAGACAATTAGTTACAGGTTAGTATCGTTATTATTAGTCTTGAACAATAATGATTAGTGTATTAATATCAGTATTATTTATCATGTCATTTTATTAAGCAAAAGAAAATATTTCTGGCGAAATATTCGACATGACATATACAAGCGTTCAGAAGATAGAAACATGAATATATGTGATATCTTATTGACAAAATAGTTGTATTTAATTTATAAACGATTAAAGATCTTGATCATTTCGCTGAAAAGCTTTCTTTTTTGAATGTGTGAACTGAGCTCAGAAACACACAAGTTGAAAATGTGCAAATTTGGTCCCTCATTGACAGGTTGCCGAAAGCTTTAAAAAAATATTCCCTAAAGAACATTACCACTCGTAACCTAAGACTTTATTCAAAACATTGAAATGTGAAAAAGAGATTGGTAAGAAAATACCATTAAATGTCCCTTACCAGTTCCTCCACCACCGCTGTTTCCACCGCCGCCAGAGTTCTTTCCGCCTAGCAAGGCACCAAGGGCAATAGCTTCAAGCGTGTTTAAGCCACTGGCATCCTTTCCGCCGCCACCACCACTATCACTTGCAGCGGGTGCTGGTGCCGGGGCAGGAGCTGGAGCAGGAGCAGGGTAGGGTATTGGGACGACACTTGGGCCACTTGCGCCACCGCCGCCAGCATCACCACCAGCGCCAGCGCCAAGTAACTTCATTGTGTCTGAGTCGAGCTGAAGCTGGACTTTGATTGGTCCTCCATCTATGATAATGAAAAGGAGTTTAGAACAGTATACAAAATTAAAAAATCAAGCAGGATTAGCGAAGATACAGTAAAATTCCCTCAATTAAATACCAATTTTTCAATTTGCCTGAGCCCAATTTCATTTATTAGAGTCCATTATCAGTATAATTCAGGAACAACATTTTTAGAACAATGACACATTTAAAAATTGGTAGCCTTGATAACACAAAAAAACATCGGCTTCTGTTGCCAAAAACTTTGGCATGAATGTTTGAGAATAAACCTTTTATCGATTTGATCAATAGTCATTTCCTTTTGTAAATAATATTGTAATTAATGTTTCTTGAAAATCAACCTGTTGAAGGGCAACCATCCTTAAAAGAATTAAATATGAAATAAATAAATATGAAAAATGAAATATATTGATGAAAGTCCTTATTATAACATAGAAATACCTACCCCCACCTCCCCCTGCACCACCGCCGCCATCACCTCCACCACCCTTTCCACCGCCACCACCTCCTCCTCCTCCCTTATCATCTCCGCCTCCTTTTCCACCGCCTCCACCACCTTTGCCACCACCACCGCCGCCGCCTCCACCGTCATCATCGCCGCCACCTTTCCCGGCGGGTACGAGTTTCATCGGTCCATACGGCGTGCTAATAACTTCGCCTGGCACCATGGATTGTTTGTGCTCAATATCAACATGGTGGTATTCATGGTGAACTGGCCCTTGCACATGTACCTGTCAAAATAGCATTGCTGTTGGTGCACACAAATACAAAAATGGTCTACTGATTTATGATTAAAATATTTCTGTAGGGAAGGGTTCTTTTATCACTTTTCCTTTTAAAACTGCCGTCGGTTTCAATCTTTAATGAACTGTATTTGGATATCAACATTGAAGTCAAAAGGAATAAATTCAAAATATGAATAAATTCAAAACAACGAATAGCTTTTAACAAAAAACTCCCTATAAAGCATTCAAAATTCCACCCCCAGATTCATTTGTGGTGTTTACCTCACCAAGCCAATGACATTGTTTACTTCAATCTACTTCCTCGCAGTAAAAGGATGCATTGAGTAAGGGCTAGTTCACTTTGCCAAGATGGATAAGGCCACGTTTGTCAAAGCCACAACGGTTTTGAAACTTGACGATGTTAATGAATACCTTTTTGACACCCTTATGAAAACCCTCATATAACAGCTTCGACATAAAACCTTGCCGCACTACAAAATCACATAAAATATATTACCAGACTGTCCGGCGAATAGAACTTAAAAGCTTTAGGGGATGTGGTTATAAAGCCCTAAAAATGATTCTTTCCTTTATGCAACTTAACTAGGGCCAGAAGTTATTTAGTATATTTTCACAAAAACAAAGTTACTGGCATGCCTGCAAATTTAGAGACAAATAGAAAAAGCTCTTTTCTTGCCAAAAGGTAATGTGTAATGGTGAAGCTCACAAACGTATAGAGCGTCTGTGACGTCTAGGTTAGCGTCTGTCTGTTCTAACAATCTTCTTTTAATGATAATAACAAAGTAAAATAAGAATATCAATGCAAATTGAATAACACAAAAGCCTTTAAAGGGACCTAATCAACAAAGAGCCTTTGTGATCGTGCGTTTAGTCAAAACAAAACAGTAGAGTGAGAATTATAAACGTTGAGGGCTTTTTAAACTTGCAGCAGGCTAAAACCAAAGAAAATTTGCAGTCAGTGTTCTTGCAGAGGATAGAACGATGGGTCAAGGGAAATGTTTAAAAAGAATTAACAGGCTCTTTGCAAGTAACCCAAAAATCAATGTGTATGTGAATTAACATTTCTCGCAAATTTTCTGTTTTGCATTCACCTACAGCGGTTATGTTAACTACATTTCTCTTTGTTCTCCCAAGCCTACTGCCAGTACCAGACAATTTATACAGGAGTCAGATTACTTTCTGATCATCAGGCTCCGTGTTGCTCAGGCCCTATAAAGATCTGGATTGTTTTGTTAACATACCTCTGGTGTCTCGAGATGCATCACTCCATCGTGTGAAGGCACAAGTCGCAGAGGACCTAAAGGAGAATCAAGTACTTCAGGTCCATGAGGTCCAAGTGTCATGTCTCCAGACGGAGTGTGTAAGACAGGGCCATGTTCACCGTCACCTGTTGGGCTCCAGTGGCTTGCCGGTGTCAGGTCCATGAGTCCAGCCGGAGTCAAAACAGTTTGGTGACCGTCATGCCAGCCGCCATTGTGGAAGTCGTCACTATTAGCGTGGTGTCCTGTCACGGCAGAAGTCGGCATAAATAAATATTTGTGTCCGTCATGTCCTGTCATTACGAAACCTTGATGATTACCGTCCGCTAAGTTAGCTGCGTTACCCCAGTGATCAACCAAATAGGGGCCCTGTTTCCCGTTCACGACCATCGTCATTCCACCCCATCTATTACCGTCAGACATGAATTCAGAATAGGGGTGATTCATTTCTTGCCAACCACCGAGTTCGCCGTCATGGTGGCCGGCAAACCTAATTTTACCGTCCATGCTTATTTCGAATGGAGTGCCAGGGATCCTGTGGCCATCATTACCACCAGTACCATGCCCGTTGAACATAGAAACGGGAAAACCAGGAAAACCAACCCAATGATTGTCATGGCCTCCAAACGCATTACCTCCATTGAGAGCATGACTGATTAATGATTCAAGGCCCTCCCCGTGACTCATGGCATTTAGTAGATTCTTCAATGTCCACCAGGCAGGTCCGTCAGAATGATCATTGCCTCCATCGAAACCATGGTGACCGTTATCACCATCAAAACCTCCAATTGCACCATGGCCAAATCCATCATGACCCCCGTGGCCTCCAGCTCCCAAGTTATCTCCATGCCCCGTAGACTCAACCAGGTTTGCTAGAATCTTTACACCATCACGGAAGTCACCATGCCCCACAATAGTCGCCAAGCGCCCTAGAGCTGAAGCATCAAGACCGACATGGTGCGAGTTTAGCAAGCCGGCAAGGCGGCCTATCTCGGGGTCATGGCCAAATCCTTCATCTACATCGGCACCATGATCTCCAAATGACACCCCATAACCATTGGCTGGGGAATCAATCAAACTAGAGAGAACCTCTGCACCCTTGTGAGAATTGCCATGTCCCACTAGCTGTGATAGTCTGTCGACCATATCCTGTCTGTTTGAGCCAAAAATGTCTGACAGATGATCAACAGATCCATGTCCTTCATCGGCCCCATGTCCCAAATCAGACCCGTGCCCCAAATCAGACCCATGCCCCAAATCAGAGCCATGCCCCAAATAAGACCCATGACCGCTATCACTTCCTGCAAAATGGCCATCAATGTCATAACCTCCGTAACCGTTAACTGGACCGTAGCTGACAGAGGCTCCTATAGGACTGGATTCCCTGCCTTCTCCGTGGACATGTACTCCCGAAGGAGTAGAAACGACACCTGAACCCGTTCCCAATCCAGTATGATGTCTGCCCCCAGTTCCACCTATACTATTTATGACGTCACTCATTAAGCCGTGCCCGCCACCACCATGTAGACTACCCAATGTGGCATCATCTAGTGGTGCAATAGAATTATCCAATGGAGCATTTACAGTGTGACCTGCACCTGGGAATCCTGCCCCCTGGCCTTGATAAGCAGTAGCACCGGCATGCTCAACTATACCACCACCAGGGCCTAAATAAGTAGAATGTCCGCCACCAGCTACACTCCATGATCCCCCCGTCAAACCATGTGCGTCAAGTCCTGTTCCGTACAGTTCGTCATGTCCTGTCAGGGAGTCTAGAACAAAAAATTTGTACTGTTTTCACAGGGAGGACATGATACGGAATTTAAAGAACAAGACGTTGGTCTCTACGAAAGCTCCGTACGTCGTTAAAGGTATGTTCTACATAGTTAAAGACGAAGAGTTAAGGGCAAAACTGTTACTATGTGAAATTTGAAGCCTTGCCAAAAATGCTCAAACATTGAACGATAAGAGTTTTAGTACACTGGGGTTGCAAAAGTATGGAAGCGATGCTTATAATGGCGGCTCACAAAAGCCAAGGGCCCAAGCAGATAAATTTCGAAGACAAAGCTTCTCCCAAGGTAGGAAATATTTGCCAATAGATTTGGAATAAAAATTAATATGAAAGATTATTTTACTTCAATGCCTCAGAAATGTCTTGGAAAATATCATCGGAGGATTTGTAAAAAGACGCGATAAGATACAGGCGAATTTCAAGAAGGATGAATTTCGAACTTGATACGCACACTTTTTGTCTGAAAAGATACTCTCAGCTAGGGTGTCAGGCTGTAGGTTATTAATAAAGATGCCAGGTGAACAATCCCAAAAGCCTTCGTTTAGTGATAAAATTCAGATGACTATATTTACCAGCTACAATGGTACCTTGAAAGTAAAATGAGCCAATCAGCATTAAAAACAGTCTAAGAAAGTCAAAGGTAGTGCGACTCATCTGGTGTCGTAATTACTAGAATCATCTTCTCTGTATGCTTCAAATCTCAACAAATGTTTTGATCACCTTTCTTCGAAAAAGCAACACTTCACAGCCATCTTTTATGAATACCTAGACAATATTTTCATAATATTTTTTGAAACAGTGCTTCAAAGTTCTGCTAAATATTTGCCTGAAAATAGCAAACCAATCATAAAATACTTGGTTAACCGAAAGGGCGTAGAATGGCGAGCGCAGTTTTTTCGCCACAAGCTATCGTTTCTAGGCCCTTCATCTCGTAACCTCCATTTTGAAATCAGTCATCTAAGGCCCTTACCAACTGTGAATGGCCCTTTTGGCCTGCCGTTTCCATACTTTTACAACTCCAGTGTATATTTATATTGATTTAGCACTTACCATGTCCGTTGCCGCCATGTCCACCGAATCCACCTCCGTGGCCACCAAATCCCCCACCATGACCACCAAACCCTCCACTGTGCCCATCAAAACCACCACCATGACCCCCATAACCACCACCGTGCCCCTCAAAAAGCCCACCATGGCCACCAAAGCCACCTCCGTCGCCGCCGAAGCCTCCTCCATGACCACCAAAGCCTCCTCCATGGCCACCAAAGCCTCCCCCATCGCCGCCGAATCCTCCCCCGTGTCCACCTAGGCTTCCTACGACCCCAACATCATGACCTTCTATTCCTCCGTGTCCAAATGCGGCACTTAACCCATGACCAAAGCCGTGTCCTTCTACACTATGTGCACCATCAAGACCTCCGACTATGCCCACGTCATGTCCGTAGTCACCATGCCATGAAGGTCCGAATCCATGACTTGAAAACCCTGCATCTAGACTTCCTGTCATTCCAATGTCATGACCTCCCATACTATGTATCCCAAAGGCTGTACCAAAGCCTCCTCCGTCACCATGACCATCTCCACCTCCAAAGTCGTGAATGCCTCCACCGAAACCATGCGCATCACCATAACCACCACCAAAGCCATGTCCATCAAAACCACCTCCTGCAAAGCCATGACCTCCAGCGCCATGAAATCCCATTCCAATGCCACCGTGACTGTGGCCTTCGATGCCGTGCACGTCAGAGCCAATACGCTCAAACCCAGGACCAAAATCATCGTGGCCAGCCCAGCCATATCCATGGCCTCCAGCATAGTTTGAAATCAAAGAATCTCCTCCATAGTGGCCACCAACGCCACCATGCATTGAGCTCTGGTAGCTGATTGGGTCATCAGCAGTAACACCTGAAACAAAACGGGACAACTGAAAGCTCCTCCTCAGTGCGAACAACGATGTCAATGCAGCACTGCAGAGATCGACAGTAACATACAGACACACGTACTCACAACATAGCACAATGCATATTCAGAAAACTAAGGCTGAAAGTGCTCATCATGTGGTTATCCACAACTACCCAGTGACTGTATTTTGCTATTCTAAACCAAAGATGATCTGAATGTAACAAATCCTCTAGAACATTAACAACATTTAATATTTCAAATGGGGGAAATCAAGTTCTATTATTCTCTCTTGAGGAAATGTAAATGAGCTTGTTAAGTGGCTTTCGAACTACAGATCCACGAATCTGAGTTTCATGTTCCTGCAATGAACAAGCTCTCAGATTCGTCACTTCTCTGTAATTCCAGGCATTAGAATCACGAGGTGTGGTCAGCTCAAAAGGAAAGACCAGAACACTGCTCAATAACCATAGCTTCGCAGTGTCCTAAAAACTACATTCAGATACCAGGCAGTGGCGGCGCCAGCTATTACAGAGCAGGATGGTAATGGGCGCGGCCAGTGGGACCACGCCCATTCTGCTTCGTTTCAGTAATTTGTACCAAGTTAACTTTTCATAGGAAATTTGATCTACCCCTACCCAGAAATTACCCCCCTCCCCTCATACCACCCTTTGGCACCGCCACTGAAACCAGGTGCAAACAAATACACATAGAGCGATAGGATGAAGTACAGTCCTTAGACTGCGATTCTCTTTTTGACTCATGTATAAGTTATTTCGATTATTTTCCTATATTATCTTATATTCCGATTATTTCCTTGATATGTCTATATTTTCATATCGATATTGATATGTCTGTATGTCTATATAATCAACCGAATGCTTAAAAACTAGATTTCTCTACCTGCGCCAAAATCACCGACACCATGAGAACCTGAGGTTAAATGATATAATATAATGTTATAATACTTAACATTAGTATATTAGACAAATTTTGACTTTTGATGCGTTAATCTGAAAGCAAACTAAGGGCTGAAGGATCTTATCAATGATATTAGTCTTATAGTAATATTGTTAAAAGTACAGAAATTTACTAATTACTAATATAGACATATCAATATTGATAGAGCATTTAATGCATTTCAAAACGTATACTGTTTTGTTAAGATATATTTTGACGGGAAGGTTTATGATCCCAGGGCTGATGAAAAGTCGAGACGGGTAGATCGAGCCCAAAATTAACAGATTAGTTGTATGATTAGAGAGGTACAACAACACAACAACACAACAACAATTAAATTGAATATTAGGTAATGAACATTGCAGCCAGTAGAGCCTTGGCTATATATGCTTTACATGAAATAAGATGTACGCTTTGATGTGTAGTAGAATAAGACAGTTTCAGGATGCAACTCACGATCACCAGGAAACTGACAAGCTTCTCTCTATGTGGCTCATTCGTAGGTGTTAAAAATGGTTATTTAACTTTTAGCGGTTACTGTATCTATCTTATTCAGGTATATTGCTTAATTCGTCAATGCTTGATTGTATATGATATAGAATTTGCTGCCGACGGTAAAATTGATATATTTAAGAAAATAATTGCAAGGCCCCCAAAAGACTAGAGAAATAACAATATCCGAAAATAATGGCAACAGTTTCCTTTAAAAAGACAAAAAGCTTGTGGGGAACTATGAGTTCTTTAGAGATTTTAGGAAAGGAGTTGCGTTGGAAACACAAAATTTCAGGGATAGTCTAGAAAACGGAAAAAAAGTCTCTAGAGAAAACAATGCTCTTGGAAACATGCTTGTTTTGCTTACCATCTCCGCAAAAGCAGGATCTTTTAACTGTTCCTAAAGGAAATGAGATTACCACTTAGTTTAAGAGAAATAGTTGAAAAAATAAAGCGAAGAGCAAATGGCGATAAACCTTAAGAAAAATCGAAAATGCGTCGAGGCTTAGGTCTGATACCAGAAAGAAATGCCACTCCTCGATAAAGAACTTATTTCATAGCAAAACAGTATTCAAGATGGAATCTATTTACCTCCATTTTCGGACTTCACGTGAAAGTGATAATGCCTTTTCGTGTGGATTTCTGCAAGAAAATAAAAGTAATTTTTAGATTGATACTCGTTTGTATTCACTATTGACTCTTTTTTCGCATACAAATAATGAAATGTGAAGTCGGTTACTGTCTCATTCTTCGAATTTAATCCATCACAAAACTTTGATACATTTTATATGAAGGGCAGAGTTCGACTCACTTCCTTTGCTGTCTCTAAACCGAACTTTCTTTCCTTTCCTTACTTTGTACACATGACTTCGTTTGCCTGGATTTCCAGAATCTATCAAGACAAAGAATTTAATGACGAGCTTTGTAAATCATTTGACAAACCTTATTTTTACCGGCATTGCAATCAATAGATTTAGCAAAATTCCTTGCAAATAATCTTAATAAAGAGCGATTGGTTTAGCTGACTTACTTGTGTTGTGGAAAATTCACTTAATATCAATTATAAGATATTTTCAGGCTCAACAGAAGTTATAAAACCAAAGTCATTTAATATTGTGAGAAATATTGTTGATTCATGTGATCAAATCATGTGATCATGTGATTCGTAATCAACGTCTTTCTACCATGTGATCTTCATTGCGAACGACAGGTGTATTGCGGTAGCAACCTCAAGAACGAGCTTAACGACAAGAAGACTTATTTTCTAATAGAAAACCTAGAAGAAGTTACAGAAAAGTAAATTTTGAGATATTACACACCTTGATTTATTGAAAAATACAACAAATTAAAGGTTGAAGATAGTTTTATGACAACGACTACTGTTTTGTGGAATTATCTAAAACATACTTACGTGCATCGTTACTATTCCCTGTAGACAAAACAATAACAAACATGAAATGAAGCAAAAGGAAAGGTTTCAATGGATTGAATGTAGCACATTTTTTTCATTTTACTTCAATTTGATTAGCAATTTCAAGTGACGAATTTCGTAAAAAATACAAAACAGTTTCTCTTAAACTGTTACACAATTAAAATGCATAATAATAAATATCAATAATTAATATCTTATATTAACATTAATATTTTTTAAGGTATTCATAGGCATAAGTATATCTGCAATTAAATTTAAGAAGAAAATACAAGAGTTCCCAGAATTAAACGCAGAGAAAGATGTCAAGGAGGAAATATTCTTAATGCAAAGCTTCTTAATCAACAAGTTTAGGATTACATTCCCCTTGTTATAAGTTCAAATGATGCTAAAAAAGATCATTGAGAAACAATAAAAACTGAAGTTAGACCTGTTTGTTGCTGAAAATGTACTAAAACCAAAATTATCTTTCCAGTTATTTCTTCATTGGATTAAAGTATTAACATGGGAATCTTTTCAAGGAAAACATGTAATGTTTTGTTTTGCCAAAGACTCTTAACTGTTACAAAGCATTACTATTACCTTGACAGATGCAATCTTTTGGCATAACTGCTTCCTTTTTAGCATTCTTCTGGCCTTTCAATCTCCAATGTGCAGGCACTGCTGTTCGCTCTAAGATTTCAAAAGCAGTTTAAACAGGGATGCATACAAAGAGAGTGCAAAAAGATGGCAAACTTCTACATCATTTGGCGTTTCAAAATGTTCTTAAAACTAACAAAGAGTCTCTAAGTTTTCTCGGGAGGCAGATAAGAAGATAGAGATTTTGAAGTTTTTAGGCCAAGTTTTCGAAATAACTGAAAAAGTGCATTGCTGAATGCCGTGTGCCAATATACAATGTTAGAAAAGAATTTTGGTGGATTGGAAGCCAAAGAGAACCGTGTTGAGGCATTTTGCATTGAGCTATAAAAATTTCGTTATCTTTTATAAAAATCAATTAGCTAGGTAACTTACTTTGAGCCAAACGATTATTTTTGTCAACGACTGACTGATCAACAATGTCTAGCGGCACTAAAAACCCAGTTATCTGCAAATCTACAAGCAAAAAAGGCAATTCAACTCTGTGATTACAATGGCCTTGTACCACGATGCGAGTAAATCTGGGACACACTACAAACCTATTTTAAAGTTTCTCATGAACACTGTCACAATCGACTCCGTTTACTATTATACGTGCAGAGTTGTGGCTGCAAGTGGAGTGTTACTGTACATAGAGTTTAAAATAGTTTTGTAGCATGCTTGAGAAAAACTTTTTAATTTCTGTGTTATGGTACATTAGACTAAAATCTGTCAGAATTTAGCCAAGAACATCATTGTAAAAGATTTCTTTAGATAAGGGTCTACAATCTATTTTTTCCCATAACATTTAGTTCTTAGTTATAAATTATTCATAAGACAAAAATGCTGGTACAAGAATATGTGGAAGGTAAAACTGTATTCTTCGTTTCATAATTAACAATGTGGATATTCATATCATATCATAATTATAAAAAGAATCATTCCACTTTTCATTGAATTCGCTGAAAAATAAAACAACAGTTTTCTTTATAGAAAACTACCCTTGTCTAGCGACATTGCTAAACTTCAAATGGTGATTCTTCTGCAAAACGTCTTTAAAGATTTAGCCATTTTAATCGATTTCTAAATTCATTTTAAACGGGGAATGTTATGAATTGCCTACCTGACACATTGTCAGCAGGAATCGCCTTCATTTCAAATTCCTTTCTTATATCAACAGGCTTGTCTGCAAAAAGGAGAGTTGCAGAAATGGATTAATCTTCAGAATGATAGCAAAAATGTAAAAAGATACAGGACGCATTCATTTTAGGTATCAATATGTGATGGGAATATCCTAAATTAGCCCCAAGACTATCAAAGCAGGGTAAAGAGGGCAGCTAAAGAGATTTGATACCGGCTTTGCAAAATGAGTTGCAATCATATATCCCACAAAGCTATAACAGAGGAAAATCTGGGGCAGTTTTTTAGTGGACATATTACAGTTGAGAAGGCCATTGATTCTGCAAAATATGACACCAACTAAATTAGCTGCAAAGTATTTTTCCTAATGACAGTAAAAATTAATGTATTTACCATGAATTCGTAGCATCCGCCGTGTCCCTTCATCTACCGCCTTCGGTGAAAGGTGCATTGACTCTTCGTAGGCATGTGCCGATTGATCATGTCCAGGCTCTGTAAAAAATCGCCGTAAAACTAATACTTATTCTCTCAATATGCTGATCAATCACTCTCACTTGATCAATCAATCACCCTCACTTGATCAGTCAATCGCTCCAATCAATCGATCGTTTATTCGAGTAAATTTTAAGCGTTCTTATAACGGGTGCATCCAGCATTACTCTTTGGCATCAATGCTAGATGATTAGCAACAATGCAAGGTACAGTAAAATGATAAGTGCAGAACAATATTACGTCAGCAAACAAAATTTAAACAAAATCATACAACACATGCTTCGTGATTGTGCTCCCTTGCGCTCCAAATAATAGTTCTATAGCACAGAATCTTAAAAATTTAACCACTGGGTTACCACAAGTATCCTTGACAAGGCCACTGTTTCTTAGAAAACACCTCCTCCACTCTTCCTACTTACAGGAAATATCAGAGTGGCACGGTACAGCAAAGCATATTTCTTGCATCCTTAAAAACCGTGTTCGTCTAACACTCACTAAGGATGCAATATAGCCAAAAAACAAACTTCACACCCAGATGCTGACAAAGAAGGCAACAAAAGCAAATAATCAGAAGAATAATTCAAGAATTTAACATAAGCAGAACAAACCTGGAGTCTTAGATCTCTCTGTCGGCTTAAGGTGGCTTACTAATGACAGTGCTTCCTTGTCATCTTGTTCACTTTTGATTTCAACTGGCAAAGGGTTTTTCTTCGCCTTGTCTAAAAATTAAGTCCAGGACGATTTTAGAGCTTTTAGCAATTTCTTATAGCAATTTTTTTGGCTTGTTAAGGCAAGCGTTATTTGATCTTTTGATAATCAAAAGCATTATAAATGAAAGATATGAGGTCCAGATAAGGCGAATTCTTGGTTAAGAGCAAAGAATATTGTTAATTCTACAATCCCGGACAAAATTGTTGAGACAAAATGCAATTTCTGCAATTTTCTACTTTATGTCGCCCCTATAAATTCGAATCCCCCCTTTCCCCCTGAATCAATGTTGGAATTGTAGCTCTATCATTTCTCCTTCAAAATCGTGCATGAAAAGTCTCAACCATTTTGTCCAGGGTTGTAGATGCTTCAATATAGGTATTATGAGCAGGGCCACCAAGAGGGCGGCAAGGGGGCCAATTTCCCCAGGGCCTCGTGGTCCAAGGAGCCTCCTTAAGTAATGGATTCAGTTAAAGAATTAAATTTAACAAACGTAACAAAAGTAGGCCTGAAAATAGTAGAGCGTTTAGTCAATGGCAAAAATTGACTGGAAGAAATTTCTTAAAATTTATTTACTGCCAATCTTAATGGGGTGGTCGCGAACTTTTCTGCTCGCTTCGCTTTCAGGTTGCCTAGTCTTTCGCTTTTCTCCCAGGGCCTGTGAAACCTCTCGGTGGCACTGAGTATGAGATCAAACTAAACAGGTTTGTATATAGAAGTTAGCAAGAATAAAACTTTGTAGATTTTAGCAGTGCGACTCTTAGTTGCGTGTCTTAGGGTTGCAACACTTAGTTGCGTGATGATCGAAAATAAAGAAAATCTTAGAATAGCTATTTAGAACCGCTCTGTTATCACAGCGAATCAAATTCAGCTATGTCCATTTGGCCTCGAGTGCTTTCCAACAAAACAGATGAAAGCAATCTGCAATAACTTAAGTAGTATATAACAAGTCGTACCTTTTTTGTACTTAACCACAAACTTTATGTTGTCATTGACTTTGGAAAGTGCTATTTTCTCTTCTGTTACCTTTGGAGTAACCTCCTTTTCTTTGTCTAAAATTAAAAGTGTGATGCTTGATTTAACAACGAAGTTTCATATTTCCAAAACAGCATATTTACATAAAACAAAAATCAACATAAACAGCGAATTAAATTGTGAAGTTGAAAAAGGTCATAAAGGTGGTAAGGTCTACTAATGGAGAGTTCTATCAATAGAATTCGTAATATACTTGAGTCCAGTAAGTGGCTGAAGCTATTATTCTTGATTGTTCGCCTTGCTAAAGAATATTTAAATGCCTACCAGAAGGCTTGATAAGGGCAAACAAGTATTGCGCATTTTCGATAGTATTTCCTCCATTACCAACGCAATGAAGCAAGCAGTCAAAATCACCTCCTTTCTAACGCTCAATCCTTGCCAAGTTGTTGGAACACTTGAGCAAAGCTGAAGCTTTTTTTAACCCCCCCCCCCTTTCCCCTACCCCCCATTACAATCTTGCTCAATTGGGCTGTTTTGATCCTGAAGGTAAAAATTTCTTCACTGAAAGCTGTACGAAGGTATTGAGAAAATAAATCAACATTGTGTGGGGGGAGGGGGTCGAAATTTTTGAAGCGGCAGTGATATTTTGGTAAGGTAGTTTTAGACTTGCTTTGTTTATTTGCATGCTGCAATGGGAAGGCGTTCCAGTTATTTTTGGCAAGGATTGCTGTTTTTTCACCAAATTTTAATAGCTTTGATCTGGTCCAATCGGTTTTTTTCAGAAAGTTCAATCTATAACTTTCATTTTTAAGGACATGGATCGCGTTGTTGTTCAATCTTTAAAATAAAGCTTTTGCAACAAAGCAGGGTCATTTTGAAGGCATTGCTCTCAGCTCAACCATTTTACGTTGTCTAGAAATTGACCAGTTCTTTATAAATAAACAAAACACACCCCATTAAAACACTAAAATTTTCTTATGCTGGCAATATCAAGGTAATTTGCTGGCTTTGGTCATACCTTTCGATGCAAACTTCTTAGCAACATCATCATTTGAAAAACTAGTTAGTCCTATTTCTGAAAACAAGAATAAATTTCTAAGTTAAAAATCGAAAAATTTGACATAAATCTACTTATTTAATCTGCAGACAAAGTTTGCATGGTTAGAGACATCTTAGCAAATATGACCCCAAGTGTAACAAGACATTTTACATGAATTGTTTATTTGCTTTCAATGAATAGCAGACGAAAACAATTAATTGTTTTGATCCACGTCATTCAATAACAGGGTCTTTTCTAGATCATCTTTAGTCAATCAGTTGTGCATATATTATGTGAGTTGACAGAACTTGTTTACAACCGAACGCTATAAACGCACTTGATCATAGAAGATAAGATTGAGCTTAACCACCTAACTGAAAAGAGTAAAATATGTACATAGATAATTTATAGTAACCTTAATTCAAAAACAACCCTTTCAAAATTCATATTGATAAATATACTGTCAGAATAGATCTTGTTTGGCTCTTTTTTCTGATGCTAGATTCATATTTATATGACCAGACACTTATTTTTTGAAAGCAATTTTGATCTTTCAATGCAAAATACACTTCGCTTAAGCAGTTTTGTCTTTAGTTACAACAAGAAGTGGCATTTTAGTGAAAAATTCAACTGGGAAATTAAACTTTTATATTAAAGATATAATATTCTTTTGTCTGCAACAAAATTACGTCAATGTGCATGGAAAAGCCACACCCCCTCCCTTCTGCCAGTATGTTAAAAAGCCCTCGAAATTACAGTTGAATTTCGTTTAGTCGGACCTTCTCTAGCAATCTCCGCCGGTCTTAGCAATATGTAACTTGAATAAGGTAAGAAAATCCTTTTGAATCAAAAACTAGTCCTACTTGACAGTTCCGGCTATCCGGGGTACGATTTAACAGGATTCAACTGTAGAGAAACTTGGATTTTACAAATAGAAATGGCTGCACAAGACCCCTCTTTAAAATGAATAAAAAGAGTAAAGTTTCGATTAAAAAGATGAACTATCATAGTAAAAAATTAAAGTATTACCTTTATGATCTTCTGCATAATTTCTTGAAAGTTGTAAAACAAAATACAGTAGCAGATTAAAACTATACAACAGCTGCATCACTCAGTTGAGCTTGTCGAGGTATCTACGATGCAATGAATAATCAAAACATCACGGGTGTCTGATGATGCATGTTGTGATAGGAAGAATTACAACAAAACGTAATGAGCAGTAGGTATGACGTACTATGGCTAGGAGACAAGGTTGATTTTACAGAATTCGACATGGCTAGACACGAGGTTTGTTACTGGGAATATTTTCAATGGAATTTATGAGACTCTAGTGAGTAATTAAATTAATTTTCTTAACAAAAACAACAGTTAAATACTACGTTTATACATAAAAATGTTTCAGCAAAGTATTGATTTTACTATGGATCGAGTGAAAACAGTAAAAACGTATTAACAATAAAGTTGAATCTAAAAACAAAGTTTTCTCGATGCTGAGAAGAAGCTGAAGAGGTATGAATCGTCGATTCCAGTTGTAAATACGCCAAAGTTTGTCTGCAAGTATTTAACTTTAAGTAGATCTTGACAGAAAATTGATGTTATCTTAATAGCTTTGCTAGTTAGGGTAAAAACTAAATCGACAGTAGCTAGCAATTAGAACAAAGAGATTTTGTAACATTAATTCAAGTTTTCATTGACATTTCGTTCTGGCGTTTGGCAAGTAACAGTTCATGGCAGACATCAGAAGTTGCAAATCTTGGTTCCAGGATACGATTGAAGCTCTTAAACTCAACGTTTCAAATAACGCGATGAACAGCCATAGTCACAAAGCAATGACACAAATCTATCATACCTTTTTTAGAATATCCCATAAACTTGTAAAGAAATTTCTGCATGGCCTGATCACTGGGACATTTGTGTTTATTTGTTTAAATGAATCACTAATAGCTTCAAATAATAGCAAAGTTCAAAATTCGGATGCTCTTCGATCGATCTCGTTCAACACTGTTCGAATTATGATACCTTTATCTTCGTTATCAAATTGAGATAGCCAAATAGACAAAACTGGTCACGAAAAGGTTTGTTTTGGCGATTCTATGGCCTATTACAACAGCAGCGGCCAGTTAGATAGGAAAACGATCTTATGACCCCTACAATCGGGGCAGAGCAAAACTATAAAATATTGTATTTCATGAAAGAATACCATATAATAAACAGCTATCTGCATTATCGTTTGGATTCAATCCTTGAAGGAAGTTTGTTTAAGGAAAAGATAAGCAAATACCTGGATATAAGATCATTTGTGCCAATCCGTACGATAACTACATTTCTTCAGAAATGAAAACAAATTTCCATTTCCAAATACAAAACCTGCAACAAAATTCAATTTTTCCTTTATGTTTCGGAATAAATTCTTGATTTTTCAGAGTACTTAGAGCAACAAGAAGAGACGTTCATACGTAAGATTTCGGACATGCCAGTACATTAGCAAGATTCAATGAGACCACTGGGTATTGACTGACCCGTAACGGTACCATGTCCAGGTCAAAATCAAAACCAGTATTCATAAGCAGCTTCGTCTTCTTGTAAAACTGTACAGTATAATGCAAAGACTCGTTGCTTAATACTTTTAAAAAAACCTAAAAGATTACTAGATTGTGAGTTCAAAAAGGATATCGTATTCACGGAAATTCAAGGTGGCTTTTCGTGCTTAGGCATCTAGCAGGTTCATTCGTATTTGTACTGTTGAAAAATATCCCAAGACGTAAACATTGATTGACAACCACTGGTTTCAGTGTCGTAATATCTGAGCAACATAAACATTAAATAAACATATACAAACCCATGACTTTGTTACATGCACTTCTTATTCGAACGTTTTCTGCATAACAACTTTTTCTCTGATGGTTAGGTTATTCAAAAAAAGTTTCTCCTCTTCGGATATTTTTCAGAATTGTAAGTTAGTCCAATGGTACTTATTGATAACGGAAGTTATTAGGCTGAGCCTATGCTCAGTGGTGGTAATATCTGTAGCGAAAGACTTTGACAGTCACTAGTGGTTGATGCTGTTGCCTCTAGTTTAATGATTGTGCTTCATGCCAAAAGTTCTTGTATTATCAAAATAATGACATGAATTCACGGGGATTTCAGCAGAAGAGAAGCAAAAAGCTTGAATTTGAAGATGAATACTGAAGGCATCAAAAGAAATTGCTAGATTCAAACGAATATACTATCATTTCAAGGGTCAATATAAAAACGCGATGTTGTCATATAAAGCTGCCCTGGAGCTTTACAATTTTCAATGGCTCAATTTTCAAACTTTCACAACTGGAAACTTTAACTTTTAAAGATAAATGAACCGGACCGAGTAGAACAATAATGCTGGATTAACAAGCAGCATTTTACGGTAGCTTCCACCAACCTGACTTATCCTAAGAATAAAACTAAAAACCGAATTCTAAAATACAATACTGAACCCATCTGAAATGAGAAAATAAACACAGTGACCTAGTACCACTGCATGGAGGACTTTCATTCTTGAATAGCTGGAAATCAATATTGAATGATGTTAACAAACAAGAGGAATGTGACGTAACACGTGACGTCTATTGAAAGATAAATATGAAATAGAAATGCATACAATTAGACTTTACTGATAATTGCATTTTTCTTGACAACTGCTCAGTGCTAGAAAATGGGATGACACCATTCGCAAAGTAGTATAGGCTTCAATCTACACCGTTAATGGAATTCCCAGAAAATTCGTTCAAAATATGAAGTGCTGCTAATCATTTTAAGCAGAGTTTATTTGAAGTGAAAAGAAGCTCTTGGGGGAATTGCTAATGGTGAGCCTCTTTGCCTGACAAATCACCCATGATTTGATCTAGCATCCATCATATGCGAGCCGGTGAAAATCAACATTTGCATTTCAACATCCATGAAAACTATGTTGGAAAAAATGGTCATCCGTGAAAGTGGAAGAAATTGAGCTTTTTTGAATGATGGGCTAATGTAGAAAAACTCCTTGCAAAAACTTGGATGTTCCTTGTTTAAGTTCTCTACTTTCTATGCCAAAATTATGTGTCAAATCAATAACACCTCCCCCCCCCCCCCCCCCCCAACCTCCTTTATTTCCGACTGGCTTGACCGACCGACTGGAAAGTTTGTTTTTATGCATTTTCCACTTCTAGCTTCAAGAGAATTTTCCTAGAACGCTGCATTAACTTATAGGCTAAATTGTGAACCCAGAGTGACCATGTTTGTGCTTTAGGGCTATGCAGGGCACGAAACATTAATTTGTGCAGCATAAATGACAAACTTTCGCGGCAGCAGAAGAGCAAACGATAAACTGGTATTGATATCGATAAGCCCGGGTGGTTCTGTTGTGCTACAGCAGAGTCAAGAGTCGATGCATTACATCTATGCTTTAATCATGAATAATTGATTAAGTGATCAAGATTTTCTAAAGATCAACTCCTAGAACCTAAAGGAAGGCGGTATAGCTAGCACTTAACATACTGTATAACTAAAACTCATCGCTGGGAAGGAAAAGCCAGAAATTAGGAAATCGTATCTGTTCTTAACAAAAATGGCTGAATACCAATAGCGATATGTGAAAGCCAGACCAGCCGCAATGAAGTTTGTGTACGTGTTTCTTTTCCTGGTAGCAGCTTTGTTATCTTGTAATGCGTTAAACAAAGCAACGAAGAACACGGTTCAGCAAATTAGTCAAATCTCAAAACGAGTGCTAAAAGCAATTCCATTAAAAGGAAAAACATTGCCTCTGCAAAAAACTCAAGCGAAGGTAGAAAGGCCTAAACAAAACAAGGCATCAAATGCAAAAAGATGGATGCCAGCTAAAAAGAATAATGTCAAATACGTCGCGAAAATTGCAAATAACAAGAAAAGATGGATGCCGGCATTTGCTGAGATGGCTCAGAATGATATGGAGAGTACTATGATGTTTGATACAGGATTTGTAAGTAGTGATCCACGGTCAAGTTTCCAGGAGGCTCAACAACAGCACGCCGGTGAGTTCGGCCTACCACAAACCGAAGCAGCACAGCAAGGCCTTCCTCCAGAGCAAAGTTTTCTTACCCCCGGCAACAATGACCAAGAAATTGGTCTACCAGGGCAAGCAGTTGCTGGTCGAACACAAGATAACCAGTTTCAAGCGTATGGAAATGAAATCGAATCGTTCACTAAGGAAGGCTTAGACGGGGGTACAAATTCAATGTTTAATAATTTTGATGGCTTTCAAGAATCTGCACTAAACAGCCCTAAATATCAAGAAGGGGATTTCATAGGAGGGCCAACGATCGACAGTTCTGAAGGTAAACAAGCAAATTTGTACGATGCTTTTACGCTAGCACCTGGAATGGCAGAGAATTTTGTAAACCCCGTGAAGGAGAACAACGGTGATTCCAAAGTATCAGGAGACGGCAAAAAAGATAAAAGTAAAGATGAAAAGAAAAAGAATGCGGAAAAAGAAAACACAAAAAAGGAAGAAGATGAAGAAAAATCAAACAAGAAAGAAGAGAAGGAAAAATCAAAAAAGGAAGAGGAAAAAGCAAAAGGAAAGAATGAATCAAAGGAAGGGAAAAAGGGTGAAAGCAGTGCGAAGAGCGAAGCCAAGGCGATTTCAGGAGCCCAAAAGGAGAATGTAGAGAGTGAAGATACAAAAGAGGCTAACAATGACGAGGAATCTGGTAAGGAGGCCAAAGGTCCAGGGGATAAGTTAGAAAATGCTGAGAAGGAGCAAAAAGATGAAAAGGTTAAAGGAAAGGAGGGAAAAGCTAAGAGTTCGGCGGCAAAGGAGAAGAATGTGAGTGAGACAAAATCCAAGGAGGATAGCGAAAAAGACGACTCACGTGAAAAAGATGACAAGGAGCAGAACGGCAAAGCAAATTTTGCAAACAGTGAGAACGAATCAGCACAGGTAGAGAAAGAAGAAGAAAGGGAAAAGATGAAACAAATGAAAAAGAAGATGCAGACGACCAAAGTAAGCAGAAAGAAAGTAAAAATCACAAAGTAAACAAGAAAATAAAGAACGTACAAAAGGAAACCAAGCATATCGAAAAGTTTTTCAAAGAGGCAAACGCTGTTGAACCGAATATTGAGCAAGGTAAAAATTCGAAAAGTGGAGATGAAGATGATGATGATCAGCAACCAAAAAGAATTTCTAAGAGTAAAGAAAAACAGGAAGTGATAAATTCTCAGAAGGAAGAAGAGGAAAAACCAACAAATTCACAGAACAAAATGCAAAAGCAATCGCAATCCTCTGAGAACAAAGAGCGAGAACAGAATGCTGCAAATTCGAAGCAAGATTCGAACGAGGTGTCTAAAATTGAAGATGAAAGTCGAATTAAAAAGCTGAAGCAGAGAATCAATACACAGAAAATGAAGAAAACCCGCGGACGTTTACAACAAGACGCTGCAGAGCGACAAAAAATAACACCAGATAACGGAGGAGCAATGATTGACAGTTCGCTTGCAAGCAATGTCAGCCCCGCTAATGCACATCTTGGCCTAGCAGCGGAAGGGCTGAGAAAACAGTTGGTTTCCAATCTAAGGCACGCTCTTATGAGAAATGTTGCAGCGGCAATTGCTAAAGGAACAACTACTAATTTGCAAGAAGAAAACAGTGGCGGGCAAAGCCAGGGAGTAATGCAAAATCTGCAACCGCAAGGAAACAACGGAGGTAGTGCAGCAATGAAACAGGAGTCACAACAAGGCAATGAAAAGCCAAGTAGTACCAATGGACAGAGCAGTTTTCAAAATGGAGGCCAGAAAAATACACAAGAGAACGAGGCTGGGGCAAAGGAAGATGCAAACCAAGTGAGTGGCAGCCAAGATGAAAACCGGGGGTCAGATCAATCACTTGTTCCAACGCTGATGAAGATGGACAAGCAAATGCTAGTTAATACGATTCTGAAACTGATGAAGAAAAACCAAGGGAAAAGTAATGAGAATGGCGAAAAGGAAGCCATGGAGAAAAATGAAAAAGAGGAAAAGGAAAGTAAGGATGGAGGTGCAATAAACCAATCATTTTCTAATCAAGCTGAGACACAGCCAGACTTGGCAACAGCCTCAGATGGAGCAACTGGCCATGCAGTTGATCAAGAGGCTGAAGCTAAAGATACTGATAATGCAGCAAGCGTTGACAAGGAAAGTCAGGCAGCAAGTGCTGATGAGACAAAAGTAGAAGCAAAAAACCCAAAGATTGCTTCAGGTACCCAAGAAGAAAATGGGCACAGTGAGTACACTGCAGTGCCAATTAAGTCATCGGGCGATACGAAATTCTATAAATTCAAGAAATTGCAAGGACAAAGCCATATAAAGGGGAAATTGGCACGCGTACGCGAAGGTGATGATCCATACGCACAAATTGGGCTGGTGGACCCTGCTAACAATGACAAGATGCCAACACATCACAAAGCATCAGCGCTTAAAGAAGATATGGAAAGCCAGCAAGCAAAAGTATCAAAATTTGTGAAAGGCGGTGATGATGGAGGCAAAGAAATGACAGACAATAATGTAGACAATAGTGAACAGAGCAAAGAGGCGTCTGGTCAGAATCAGGAATCACTTAATCAGGAATCAAACCAATCGAATCAAAGATCTGAGCAAGCTAATGGTCAGGAGGCAGAACAACAATCTGATGGAGATCAGGCCCAGGGACAGGCTAATCAGGACCAGCAATCGAGCAATGATAACGGTGATCAATCAGGCAATCAAGGAGGCAATCAAGTGGGCAATCAAGAAGTAACAACTAATCACAAAACTGACCAAGACGCAGCAATTCAACAAACGCAAGTACAACAACAACCTGATGGCGTAACCACGGTAACAAATATAAATGCTGACACACCAAAAATGGTAGCACAGCTGATGAAAATATCGCAGCGTCTTCACGAAATCAATGACAAAAAGGGCGAACAAAGCCAACAAAAGGTGAATGATGATCAATCAAAAACAATCAGCAATACTTACAGTGACGCGGGTATCCCGCAGAAATCCCACGACGATGCATATGCGTCGATTGGCTCATTTGATCCCAACGTGAAGAAGAAGGCAGCTATTGGCAAGAAGAAGACTGTAATGAACAAACAATTTGCTATCAAACAGTCAACGAGCAACGATAACATATTAAGTAAAAGAAGAATATGATTAATAAATCAATTACGAAAATAAGAGCATATTCTGTAAGAAAAATGCTCACGAGCATTATTAATAACGATGGCTGTCCAAATCGTTCTTGTCTGTTTCATGGACAAAAATAAAAATGAAGATCACAGAATATAAAAAGCAATTCACAAAAGATGAGTTTTACAGTTGACAAAAGAAACAAAAGTAGAAATATTGTGAAGCTTCTTACACTACTATCAGATAAGGACGTCGAAAATATGTACACTACTTTTTTGAATAATTTGTTTCGAATAATCCAAGATTAACAACGAAACAATGAAAAGATAACGGGTAAAACAAAATCGAGTAGAAGTGATAACACAAAAAATTGAAGAATCCAATGAAGAAACAGTAGGCAGAGATTGGCTGATTGTACTTTAACTCTAAATTTTAATAAAAAATGCAACATGTGATTAGATTTTTTACAATGATTTTACTTCTTATTGAAACTGATAATTATAACGACCAGAAATCTGAGTGTTATTTATTGAACTTTCCTTCTAAATGGCTTTGAAAAATACAAACATTTGAGTGAGCCTTCAGAGTTTAAAATGTCAGAACATAGATCGAAAAGCTGTAGTTTACTCAAATGTTTGCTTTTTTCAAAGCAGTTTTCAAATTTTGTACCACCAAAAGTTTGTTTGAACTTTCTTTTTGTTAATAAAACATTACAAACCAATTCAAATTAAGAAACAGTTTCTTAACCAAATTGTGATCCCTTTCAAGCATATAACAGTAACAAAAATAACTTTAAACGTAAATACTAAACTACTTTTTATAAGTTTAAAAGCTGATTGACGCCTGTAGAAAATTTAATTGCATTCTAAATAAGCTTTGCCACTGAAGCAATCAAAGCTGATTTGAGAAAGGCCTTGGAGGATTTTCAATGATGATGTCAGAATGATTTTGAAAATGGTTTGCTTTATTGCTTAACCTGCATGTTTAGGGAATTCTTGCAAAAAAGCTTTCCGTGTTTTTTTGGGTTGTGAGATATTTTTCTGATCGGCTCTCTTATATTCTTGATCTGAATGGAACTTTTATCATAAACCTTTGTGTGGCATGCTACTATTGAAAAAATCTTATGAACAATTTATGAAGCAACAATTTCTTTCATGAAAAATAACAACGATTTTCAACTTCACTTTTAAAAATAAAACAACAAATTCCTCTTTATGAATTTTCTTTCACAAGGTGTCATGCAAAAAGATACACGCATTTTAGTATTATTTCCTTGGTAGTTGTATATTTTTCGTTGCTGTGAATGACCGTCAAAGCTGAAACTCGTGAATTTGTTCACTACAGCAACAGTCAAAATTTCGCAAACCTTTTCATAGTAATTCGGTGATATCTTGTTCTATTTAGAAGGTCTAACAGATTAAAAGTAAACCAGAAACCTAAAACTTCAAAAAGGCAAGGCATCTTTCTGCCGTAACACAGATTCAAGCAGTGTATTCAATAATTCCTTTTACACTTAATACTGCAAGTAAATGACTTAATAATGTGGATGACAAAATAACAAATTTACCGAGTTCGTTGTCAGCAAGCTGCAATCACGCTTTCTTTCCAAATTCTTTGCAGAAAAATATAAGAAAAAACTTTAGTGTGTCTCTAGAAATGTTTTGCTACCCAACAGTGGCCAGCATGGGCGTAGCGTGCGGGGGTGTGGAGGGGTGTACGCCCCTTCAGCTTTCGGAGAACTTGTCGGTTGACTTAAATTTATAACAAAATATTAATGTAACAAAAGAATTTCTGTCGGTAAAATATGGTTTTGCATCTTCTATAGACCCCCCTCCCCCCCAGCGAGAATTGTCATGCGACGCCACTTGTTCCCGGACGGGCTTTGGCTACCTCCCCTTTAGCCCCGTTCCCATTTAAGAAAGGTAAAACAGTGTAAAAGTCACTTCTACTTTTACTTCTACGTATTTAATCAACAACTTCAATACTGAAGGCTCTGTTGATGTAAAGAAAAACAAAAACAAACAAATACACAAAAAGTTAACAACAAATAATAACAAATAAATAAGTTAAGCAACAGAGCAGCAGTTCCGTGACTAAGATAGTATTTATCCAATGTTGATATTTTGCCCTTTGAATTTTTTTTCCTATGAAATCAAACTGCACTGCAACCGTACTTATTTATCTGTTACTGGTTTCTTTACGATTTTTCTGTTGAAAATTTTTTTATTAAACTTGTTTGGTCTTTTTTACATTAAGTTTTTCTGTTTTATTAACTTATACTAAATTGCGTTTTTAAAAGAATTGATTGTTTTTGAGTCAATCACTGATTGTGGTAACATATTCCACGCTTGAATTGTGCGGGGAAAGTACGAAAAGTTATAATAATCTGGTCCAGTTCCTGAGACTTGATATGCTTGGTCATGGCTTTGTCTTGACTTCCTGGAGGATGGTTTCATGTAATTATCTTATCAGCTGCTACCATTCCATCATGGATTTTGTAAAACATTGCAAGTCTCTGTTTTGTTATCCTTTCCTCCAGGGTTTCCCATTTCAGTTCTGAAAGCATATCTGTAACACTCGCGAATCGATCATGTCTATTTAAGACGTAACGAGCAGCTCTTCTTTGTACCATTTCAAGCATGTGGATGTTCTTTTTTGTGTATGGATCCCATACTGTTGTAGCATATTCAAAAACTGGTCTTACAATTGCTTTTTAGGCTTTTGATTTCAGTTGAGGCGAGTTTATCCGAAAATTAATTTTGAGAAAATTAAAGGATCTTGTGCCTTTGCTGGCAGTGTGACTGATATGTTGATTCCAGCTTAGATCCTTTGATAACGTTAATTTTAGGTATTTGGCAGACCTAACATGGCATAGACTTTCCCCATGGAGAGGGTAATCGTATATCATTGGTGACCTGCTTCTTGTTATTGTAAAAATTTGACATTTCTCTGGATGGAATTCCATCTGCCACTTATCCTCCCATTGTGCCAACTTTTCAAGATCATTTTGTAGGCTTATTGAATCTATTTCCAAGTTAATTGTTAGATACGCTATTGTGTCATCAGCAAAGAGTCTCACTATCGAATTTAGTGTCTTGGACAGGTCGTTTATATAGAAGAAGAATAAACATGGACCTAATACTGAGCCTTGAGGGACCCCAGAGAGGACATCTGCCTCGTATGAGTATTCCCCATCTAGCAGCACTGTCTGTTTTCTGTTCATAAGAAAGCTGATAATCCATGCATTTGTTTTACCACTAATTCCATAGTATTTCAACTTTTCCAACAACCTTAAGTGACCCACCTTATCAAATGCTTTGAAAAAGTCCATTATAAGCACATCTGTTTGTTTTCTTTCCTTTAGATTTTTTAACACATCTTCTTGAAATTCTATGAACTGTGTTTCACATGAAAGTTTGTCCCTGAATCCATGTTGCAGATTATACAGAATGGAATTAGAAGCAGCATGAGACATTATGTTGCTAACAATAACATGTTCCATGATCTTGCAGACAATACAGGTAAGAGATATAGGGCAATAATTACTGGCCATTGATTCTTTCCCTTTCTTGTATACTGAAAGGGGGAAAAGCAGATACAGTGGAATCCCGTTATAACGAACCCCTAATATAACGAACTTCCCGGTATAACGAACTAAATGTCTTGTCCCTTGGATCCTGCCCAACAAACTTCTTACAAATTTTCTCGGTATAAAGAACCCCGGATTTAACAAACTCTCGATATTATGAACCAAATTGTGGGTCCTTCATCATAATTATAATCATAATTAATTTTTCCCTTTGTTATTGATACTTAATTATTTTTGGCGTTCATCTATCATTTTCTCTTGGGGGAAATCATTTTTGTAATCGGCTGATGATACATTTTAAGCACTGGATGATAGACTCAGAGCACGAGATGATGCAAGTTTGACCGCGTCAAAAATTACGGCGAATGAGTACATTGACACTTATAAGCACCTTGATACATATGAGACATTGGCAATGAGTGACGACAAAACTTTATTGGGAGACCCAGATGGAATGCGTAAAGAAATAGACAAGTAAGAATGTGAAGTAATCGAAGACGTCATTCAGCCGCCACTGGAAGTGAAGCGATACCAGCTTTGCCATGTCTGGTCACCAAATTGTAAAAGGAGCATAAAGATCTTCATTTTCAATGACTGACCAATAGAAATATTTGACTTCAGCTTGGTTTTTGGAGAAAGTGTGCACAGAGGTTGGAGAAAGCCTAGGCAAGCCCAACAAAGGTATTGTTAGGCGTGTACTGCGAAAAGACCTGAAAGACGTTTTCTCCCGGTTTAACGAACTCCCGATATAACGAAATGTTTTCTGGTTCCCTTTCCGCTGTATTTGCAAACATTTTGTGCTTTAAATCAAGTGCAAACAGCATTCGCTGGTAAATTTTAATGATAATATTTAATGATAATTTAATGACAAAATTCCAGTTTAAAAATTGGCAATTTCACGTTTAAACACAAAGTGATTTTGAAAACTCGAAAAATCATGTATAAAGTATCTTTTTGGGACAACCTTTTCCGAAACCTTAAGAAAAGAGCTTTTTTGAATATATCTTAATTATTTGTACCATTGCAGCAAATAAATATCCGCACAATGGCAGCCAACACTGTTTGATGATTTTGAATTCACTTTCAAATTCGCGAGGTTAGATAGCTTGATGAAGAAAGGGGGGGGCGATTAACTCAAATCCTGTAATGATGCATGAAACAGACGTAAGATTTTTATTCATAGGTGCCGTAATCTATTTTGCGATGTTTGGAGATTTCTTGTATTCTTCAGATAGAGATTGGCAATCTATATCGAGGTTTAAAAGTAACCTAGTAGAAGAAGTAAGTTGCATAGAGACTTCAAGGAAAGCTATACGTTATCTCCAAAAATCTCTTCTTTTATATGTTGCCTTAATACTGTGACAAAAAGCTGATACTAGACCGAAATTTCGATATCATATACTCAGCAGCTAAGCTCTTTTTTTCTAAAATGAAATCGGAACTTGTATTTCTAGTAAGGAACTTTGATACTGAGGAAGGAAAGCAGAACATATGACAAAGTCATCACTAGATGTCAGGAAAATGACGTAAAACTTTCGTGATGACAATCAATGAGGAGATTCCGCCCTTTCCAGTCCTCGCTGTGTTTCCCCTCTGGTACTTAGCTCTGAGATCCTGATTTGCAACAGGACAAGTGCAAAAGCCAAGTAATTAGGGTGATAGCAAACATCACATAACAGGTCGTTGGGCAGCAGGTCAGTGAAAGCGGCTTTGATTGGTTCATTGGTGATCTATTGTTAATCATATGCATGAGTTCTTGGGCTTATCCGCTTCACGGTTTCAACGTCTTGTCCAAGACGTTTTTGCTGATTAAAAATACAAATTAAAGTAACGAAATGTTGACATTATTACAGAAAATACAATTATTATGAGAATGATAATGGTTTAATGTTAAAGAGAGACAAATACGCAAAAAGGATGAGGTTAGTGAGAATTTTTTATTTGCGTTACACAGTGTAATGATGAGTATCAATGGATAAATTGTAAACAGGCTAAATCAATAGCTCGTTGAAATGATACATTTACGGTCCAGGATGCACATCTATTAACGAAATCATAAATCGACGTACCTTCAGTTGCATTTTAAACTTCTTGCTCAAATTTGCCATTCGAAAAATGCCTCAATCAATAATATTGCTTCTAATTTGATAGGAAAAAATATTTATATGCGATGGCAATTGAGAAGACTTTAACTGAGTTTTTTATCCTTCTCGTCCGAGGTTGAGCCTAGCAAAATCAAGACACTACTCAATATTCTGAGATTCTGTGCAGGTTTACTTAGGCCATATAAATCAGTTGCAACACCCACTGCACTTAAAAAAGACCTAAGAGAGCAACGTATGCTGTCTTTCTCAAGATACATTAAGTTGATCGAAATCTATCATTTCTAAAAAAGCAAACATTTCAAACTTAATTTTTGCATTTTCAAAGCCTTTTTGAAGTCTTACAACACCAAAAGATTGCTTGCCTATTATTTTGAAAATTTCAAGCACTCAAAGACGCACTCGTAGCAGTAGGCCTAGGTTCCTTATATACCCTTCCTGGCAATATACTAAGCCAATATCTAAATTTTGTCTGTAGCAGCAGTTTGTCCTTAGAAGCTGGCCACTCTGAGTAAGTCATTATATAAGTAATCCTCTGGCAGGATACAATCTAAGTTAATAAAACAACTCACTACTAAAATATCGAATACTATTATAACAGTTTGACTCGACTCTAGATAGATGCTATGGGGAAAGTCATGTATAATTATTTGGTACATTTCGCGTTCAAACTTGCTTCAAAGATATACCTGTGAAATTTCCTTATTAGGGTCGTCGTAACTGAATTTCATCACTCCGGTTTAAGATAAGAGTTTGCAGACGGGGTGGGCGTTGGCTCTGTAGGTGTGGCATAAGTACTAATTCTTGGTAAAGCGGAGATTCGGTAGATTTCCCGATAATAGCAGTGGCGATCTGCCAACAGCCTTTGTTGCACGAGGGTGTACCCTTGCCTTGATGGCTTTGTTGTTAAATACTCCTATCCTACAGAGAGCAAGCAAAATCAAATAGAATTAATCCTGGTTAGGCCTTTTATTACCGAAAAGTTCAATTTCTTGCTTGGAAAAACTGATGTTCAAGACACATATTGTGCTTTCTATTAAACAGGGCTGATTGCAAACTAGTGGCATTTCTAGCCTGTGTTATTGTGGCAGCCCATACAGATGCAAGTAACTTAGCAACAGAACAAAGGACAGTGAAACTAGCACAAGGGTATCAACATACAGCCAGGCCTCGAAGGACAGAGATTAACCCAGAAAATGTGACAGTCTCAAGATTCAGTAAAAAAACACTTATAGATATAACGGGATCTGAATTCCCAGAAACAAACTATCAACAGCCGGAATTCTTTTTTGATACTATGCACGACTTTGGTGATTATGACAATGAAGAAATCTTGAAACAAAGTGAAGGAAGGCTAGATGGCGACACCACAACTTCTGGCAACAGTAGAAGTGACTTGGCAGATAGCAAGCAAAATGAATTATCAAGCTTCGCATCCATTACGCAGGAGAATTTTGATAATGATCAGCTAGAGGCTATCGACCAAGCAAATGAACAAGCAATGGAAAACCGCGGGAATGACGAGGAGACGTATCGTTATGATGATGATGTTAACTCTTTTTATCCAACAACACCAGGTATGTTGAACTTAAGAAAACAATGGGTTACCAAGGAAGATGTGAGATTTTCATTTTTGGAAGATTAAGTATTACGCTGTATTCAATTTTTTGAAATCATTTATTTCCATGGATCTCATTAAACTACACAAAATAATTTCTATCACATTTTCCATGCAATACTTTCATTGTTTTCTTCCCTCCAGCAAATGCAGGAGCTGGTTTAATTTTTCTACCTGGCCAAGCTGATATTGCGAAAAGAGGTTGGAAAGTCATTGCAATGAAAAGATTTAGTGGAAGCAGTGGAACTTGGACTATTAAGCTCCAAGTATGGGATTGGAGGCGATATGTGACAGGATTCAAATACGAATGTAAGTGATATTACAAGTTGGATTATTCCTGACAGGGTGCTATCCCTGAGTGGAGTTGTAAAGTTAGTTCATTTGGGGTTTGGGCATATCGGGTGAGGCACGGCACCCTGAGGCAAATTTTTCGTATGCAAAATTTTTCATTAGAAAGGACCTTAAGATTTCGTATCATATCTCACAACTGAAATGGAAAGAGAGTAAGGAAGTCATTTACAATCTGTGTATTGTGAGTTCTACACCTTGTGTTATTTCATTTTTTACAACCTGTGTAATTTCAACAAATAAACTATACATAACCTTAAAGAACTAGAACGAGTTAGCACGCCTCAAATGAATAATGCTGAAAATGAATTTTTAACAAACTAAACAATTTTTTCAAATACAACAAAAAGTGTATGAAGCGTAAGATCATAACCAAATGTTGAACATTATCATATATTATATATCACTGGCTAAAACAAGCCGAAGGACGAATCGTCCTTCCCTTTGACTAATTTTGATCGAACCTTGGCTTATAGTTGTTGATTTTTTTCATTATCACATTGTATTGTTATTTATTCACATTTGTTAGAAGAGCTACAAAAGTTTTCGGTTCTTCATTAGATGACTCGAGGGTGTTATTTGAAGTGTAAGTCAAGAGAAAGCGACAGAATTTTGCACAAGCACCAGATTTAACCAAACGTTCATGCTTAGGCAACTATATACATTTAAAAATCATTTTATTTACAGCTGTAGAGTGGGGAAGCGTTGGCGTTCTGGTCGATGGAACGATATCAAAACACATGTGGATGGTGCAAAGAATGGTGTATAATATCTTATTGATGTTTCGCAAGGGGTCAATGTTGAGTGTGGCATCTTTTGGAGCCAGCGTCAAAATGGTATTCAATTCATCTGCTTTTAATCCTCATTAGCATTACAGAGATTCTAGCAACACATGTTGTCTAGCGCTTGCTGTACATAAAGCATTTGTTTATATACAATAGCAACATGCTCTTTGAGTCACAAAACCGATACTTCTAATTTGGATAACAGTGCTTTTCAGCAAAATTATATTAAATGTAAGACAAAAGAAAAGTGTATACCAAACTTTAATCGGGATTTTTATAATGTTTAAGGGATGTTTTTGAACTTAACTTAAAATCCAGAAGCAAGATGAATGATATCTATACCAGGAAAAACGCATGTCTATTTATGAAGCGGGTTGATGTTAAGAGAACTCCTTATTACCAGATCAAAAGCAGTGTCCAATTTTACTTCAATTAGGACATCCCAGTAAAATCGCTTTTATGAGAAGTAAGAAAACACAAGACTAGAGTTAATAACTCTTATGTTAAGAAATATAATTTCATATATAGTGTATTATTTTGATTTCTTGTTAATGCTTAACTATATGTTTGGAATAAAAGACATTTCGGCCTGTAGATCTATTAGAAAAATGCTCTGAAACTGATAAAGGAAACGCGAAACCAATACTGCACTGCAGTTTAAAATCTTCTTTCGCAATGACATTCACAATCTAATACAAATCAACTATTATCTAGGCGACAGAATTCAAAGCATTTTCAGCTGCCGCAGAAATAAAAACTGTTTGTCAAGGAATTGCATCAGTAGAAGGCAGAAAGATCGGAGAAGCATTAGAGACATACTACAAAAACTTCCAGGGTGTAAAGACACAAAAACCAAAATATAAAATGGCAATGTTCCTTATCGTGAAAGGAGCCACAATTGGCAACGTTGATCTTTTAAAAAAATACGGCGAAATGTACAAGAAACTTGGCGTTACAATTTACGTCATTGGCATTGGGAGCAATATAAATATGGAACAGATGCAAATGGTTACAGAAATGGGGATGATCTACCAGGCGAAAAACTACGCTGCTGTCATGACAGGAGCAGGTTTGACAGTTGGAGGGTCTGCAGCTGGAAAATCCTTGCTTCTAGGATTGCAAGGAGCTTGTGGTTCATGTAAGACATTTGTGATTCATTAGTTAGAAATACAAATATTCTCTATGGAACCATTACTGAGAGAAAGCATAAGCAGGTTACACGACCAGTGCCGGATTCGAATTCCATGGCGGCGTCGCAGGAAGGGGGGGGGGGTAGAATCGGCAGAATGGATTTTGTATTTCACCGAATTTCGAAAAATAATGTTAGGGAAGGGTGATATTTTTTAAAATGCATGCTATAAGATGTTATTCTATGGTTTCAAATCTACCTTTTCGTAACCAAAACATTAAACATAAGCGCTATCCTTTGGTGAGATCGACGTTCCCTGTTAATAGATGTCTTATGACAGTTAAATGTGTCTGGCTCAAAATTGTTTGCATTTTCTTTTTGTTAGATTTTGGAGCGAGAGCTGGAATTGCTGCTGGTGGCGGCGGCAGTGGTGGAGCTGGCGGTGGTGCAGGCGGTAGTGGCGGCGGAGGCGCTGGTTCAGGCGGTAAGGCAAAAGCTGGTGCCTCTGGATCTGGTGGTGCAGAAGGAGGTATACAGAAATTTTTAATTCAGGGGAATCCTTGATTATCATTCAATATAACCTTTTATATTTGTATACAAAATATGTTTCTATAACTCATTGAAGATATCAAAAGGTTTAAATAAATTCATGCTCAACTTGAAGTTTGGATAAGGATAAAATTTTGCAAAGAGACATTCAAGCAGGTAAATGAAATAAGATGACAAATAAAATAATCTATTTGAAAATAGGTTGGTAAACAAACAGCTTTTTGCAAATTATGTTAGATATTTTTAATAAACGCCAAGATTTTCAGCTTCTTTCATTTTGATAAAGGTTGGTGGACATCTTCTTGGACATGGACAAGTCATATTTCTGGAATTCAGTATGGAAGTTAGTACTGAAAAATACTGTTTCTTCTTCACTATTTTTACTATTAAACACTCAAGCAAAGATTCGAAATTTTAACAAAAGCTATTCCTATCTATTACATACTTCAATTGTCTTTATCCTTCAAAGCCATATTTACAGATATACTAAATGTTAAATTTCAATAACTTTATGAAAAAAAATTCTATTTATAAGATCTGATTTATAAATTTTTAAAAATAGGATTTTCTAAAAAATTCTATATTTTTTCATGCACTGGTCTTTTCAATATTTTTAAATGAAGAAAAATATCTAAGAAATTGGTCATCACTTTTTATGACAGGTATCAAAAAAGCAAACATTGGTTTTGTAATTGATGGATCTAATGCTGACATGATAACTTTCTTGCAAAGATTCGTTTTCAACATGATCATGATGTTCCAACAACAAGGTTCTTATGTTACTATTATGGTTTATGGAAGGGACCAATATCGGTTGGCACATTGGAAATCATTTTCAGATGCTGGTCAAGTTCAGGTAGGCATAACTTCAAAAAATATTTCCTTACCGATGAACAATGAATATTTTAAAAGGGACCAAAAAGATAAGATGACATTTAATTCTAGCATTAGAGTAATTATACAACATCCTTTAATAGAATCTAAAAGATGTAGAGAAAGTGTTTTGTGAATAAACGGCCATTTTCAGAACTTCAGTTGTAAGATAAAGAAAAACAATCTAACAATGTTGCCTCAAAACAGTTCAGTTTTCTTCAAACCACAACAAGCATTTAATTTCAAATTTTTACTAATAACATCTTTCTGCACAGCAAACCTGCACATCAATTCCATATGTGGAGACTTCAATCAGAAATACAGCAAAAGCATTGACAGAAATAAAGACTTTGTTCACACAACAAAAATCAGCAAAAGCTGAAAATGCAAACGTTCTGTTTCTGCTGATGACTGGCAGTTCGACAGACAAATCAGGATTGACAGCCATTGGTGGACAACTGAAGAGCCTTGGAATTAAAGTTGTGGGTATTGGAGCTGGGGCACAGGCAGCAGGAGTAAAAGCTGAACTTGGCATGGTTGCCACTAGTGAGCAGTACGTTCGTGCTGGAGCACTGAGTGCAATTGTGGGTGGTAGCAGCTTTAGTGGTCTGGTTAAAGGTCTCATAGCAGGTATGACGGCTTTTTTGTTAATAAAAGCATACTGTAATTCATTAGAATAAACACGCTTTGAATGAGCAATAAACATTTCAATATTTGTCGAATTCTGAGTAATCGATAGCAAAGAGGTAGGCACATTGGCCTTTGTTTGGCTTTCTGTGGAATTTAAAGCTATATCTCTCGAGGACTTGAATAGAATCGTTTTTCATTCTAGCATTTACTGTTTTCGTGAAAGTTCTGGGGTTTGGATGTGTCATACACATACACATACGCCTAGGGGGCGTGTGGACACTTTGTTATCTTCTTTCCTCCACAACGTTGAAATTTAAAAACTGATGATTTTCAAAATCATTCTCCAGTACTAACCTCGTCACCAATTAGGTTTGTTTTTCTTTTGAAGCAGTATTCTTGAACTTTATCCATGCTTTGGTGACGTTGATTCATAAATAGGCACATTAGTTGTAGGCCATCCTCTCACGTCTCAACCAGTACTTCTAGCCTTACAAAGATTGTTTTACATCGTTAACATCGATATCTAGCTTCTATAAAGAAACTGTTGAGCACATACAGTGAGGAATTATGGCGTCTTCCCTTGAATGCAAATGCAATACATGGTGCATCCGCGCTGTGCCCACTTCCCATGGTACAGGCTGTGGACATTTCCCGCCAAACCAATTTCAATCAAAAGGAGGCTACGTGCATATTGCAGATCATTCTACCTTCAGAAAATTGAAATCTGTTTAAATCAAATGCATAGTCAGGGCCTCCGATGAAGGGGGCCGAGGGGCCATGGCACCCCTCATTTTTTGCAAAACAATGGAAATTTTTAAAAATTCTTTTGCTATGATTATTAAAATCTCTCAAGGCCCCTCCCCCCGCTTATATGAGAGATCAGATAATCTAGTTGCTTGCAGTTTTTGCTGGGTGTCTTGATGCATGTTATTGAAATTGATGCTCATTTTTTACTCAATGAGAATTGCAAACGGTAGGCCTAGATCAACTAATGTTGCACCCTCCTTGGGTATTTTGACCAAACCTTTTAGAATCTTAACAATTTCTATCTTCCTTGCTTCATTCCACCTATCAAAGGTGGTGGGGCCATGTGCTCTCTGGATAGAAGCTTTTGCTAAATTTACAAATTTTTCTTTTCACTAGATATTGGACAAGGAAGTTCCGTGAATGTTGATTCTGGTATGTAGCCTACAATCAATTTCAAACTTTTCAAGCTTCTAAACAAATTGAATATGTTATATAATATTCAAACAAGGTCGGTTACGATAGAGGGTGTGAGCGAGTCATATCACAGCCCCTGGGAACATGGAACTTTTTCTGGCGTTATTTGACGTGCTGGATAAAATGGGATGCAAAAAAGCTTTAAAAATTTCACAAAATCAATTTTTAAACTATGGTTCTTGTACCCAGTCCTATATTGGGTCTTGCACTGTAACTTTGTAACTATTCTAACTGAAACTTGGTTTCCTGGCGTAATCTGAAGTGCTAGATAAAGTGAAATGTAGACCTAGTTTTAAAACTTCACCAAAGGCTCTATTTAGACTGAGGTACTTATACCTAGTCCATTGCTGGCTTTATGAACCTCCCGGATTCTTTCATGAACTTTTTTGTTTTTAAATAAATCTGCAAATATATTATATTTGTGTAACTGGTTAGAAGAAACATAAAGATGCCAGTAAATCGAAGCTAATAGATAATTGTTGATTAAATTTAGGAAGCTCCAGTATGATTTCAGTACAGAAAGAATGGAACTGGGCAGCTAAATTCAAGCAACTGAAATATGGCTGTAAGTACCAATTCCACTTATATGACAACATACTGACCCGTAACTAGTAGCTTAGCGAGGAAGAAGCAAGAGAACCAAACCACCCCTCAGTGATGAACACAGCTAAAAGTAAAGCAACAATGAATTTTGTATATTATTTAAACATTGAACTTACGAATCATTAAGACAAAGCCCACCTTAAATCAATCACAGCACTAACTCAATAATTTGTTCTGCTTCAGTCCTAGCAAGAGCCAACGTAGGCATTCTAGTTGAATCAGTGGCACTCATTAACTTCGGTTTTGTTCGACGGCTTGTTTACAACATCGCTAGAATGTTTGCACTCTCTGGCAGCTACTTTTCCGTCATTTCATACGGCACAAGCATGTACAGAGTATGCAATTTCGTACAGTTCAAGAGTGCGGGTGAAATACAGGCAATGGCGATGAAGATACCCAAGGGATCATCAGGACAGGTATAAAAAGCCAATGAAAAGGCATCGTTTTTTATCTGATGCTCAATAAGTAAACTTAAAAAAAGCACAGTGAATCTTCAAAGTTGAGCAAAAGCTTTCAATTTTCATAGAAAAAGAGAAATTATTGAGAACAGACAGCATTTCGATATTGCAAATACATTAAGATACCGATTTATCGACGTTTATCTTGATGGTATTATCATAACTTAATTTGAATAAGGATTTTCAGGCATTTTGGTTAACTTCGCCATAATTTTTGGATCTTTAATATCTTTATATTGAAGACAATTTCCCGGATGTAATGACTAAAGTTCTGACTTTGTATTTCAGGCCTTAACAGGCAAAGCAATGAAATTCATGGGAGAGTCATTCAAAGAGGCACCGCCTGGCAATCCCAACATGCTTTTCGTCATCACTCAATCTGGTTCCTCCGATGATACAGCAGGTCCTGCTGTACAGCTTCGAAAAGACGGGATCAAAGTTATAAGCTTTGGAATGGGAGAAAAAGTTGACGCTAAACAGCTCACCTTGACAGCACACTCTTCCACGCTGGTGTTTATGGCGAAAAAAGAGGCGCTAGTTACGTCACTTTCCAGTTGTCAGAGCGCCACCGCTAGAGGTGAGATCTATAATGTTGTTTTAAAAGTGATGTCAGTCATGAAAGGAAGACAATCTGACAGCAACTCCAGTTTCTGCCAAGGCTAAGGCCATCGCTATAAGGAGCGTGAGGGATGTGAAACTTCCCTTGGAAAAAAAATTCCGTTGCAATTTTCAAACTAGTTGGCTATTACAGGGCCGCCGGAGCCAGGGGGGCCACGGGGGCACAGGCCCCCCTGTTTGCAAAAAGTATAAAAAAGTGCCTTTTTTTGAAAAATATATTGCGTGTATTTTTTCAATGCCAGATATTCTGCCTTTAGGAACTAAGTAAAATAACATAACTCTGGAGGTTGTTGGAGGACCATTCATTGAAAATTCCTTAAATGTTTACTTGGTCTTGATGCAAAAAGCGCAAGCTCCTGTGATGAACAATATCAACTGCGAAAGAGACTGCCAGTTCCGCGAGAAAATTTCCTTAGTAGGCTTAAACTCTCTAGTATGTCTTCAGCAACAAACGCATTAGTGAAAGGTCCCGTCAAGTCCCCGGCGGGCACAGTCAGTTGGTTCAATGTATATCAATGTGTGTGTTCTTGAAAGTAGAAACTGGAGCCCTATCTCTGATTCTGGGATGCGTAAAATAAACCCTATTCTGTGACTTTGCCAAAATTGTGAAACTCTTTACACTAAGAATATTCAAGCTTGAGCAGGAATTTTTGATACCAATTCATGTTAGAACCATTATTTTTCTTAAACTTATGACTAGGCAAGTTAAAAAACAGAGTTCACTAAAATTGATTTCAACAACAATCCCTTGTGGCTCTTGACATATATATAAACAAAATCAGACATCTGCAAAACTATAACTGCAACATATTGCTTGCTTCACAACATTGTGTTCAGTGCTTTTTATGAAGAAATTAAAAAGTTGTGTCCCTGCAATGAGTACATGCTAACAAAGACTTAAATTTCTTATCTAGGATTAGAACAATATACAAGACTAGACGTACTGCAAAATTTGTTGTACTTCAATATGCCTTTAATTGATCTAGAAAGTTATCTGCAACATCATATCTATAAATTCCTGCCCTTTTCGTGTTTCTTCTGACTGATTAAGAATGCAACCCAGTTTTCAAGATTCTATGTCCCAGAATTCTAGCTTTTTTCGAGTTTTTCGGAACTCACATGTAATACGTTTTACCAACAAACTGAGCCCCCCGGGATCAAGTTTAAGGAGAGTAAAAAACTTGTTTCGTTCATAAGACTGACGAGATAAACCTTATCAATGTTGCAAGTGAAATTTGCTATGGCAGTGAAGAATGTGCCCGCACCTTCAGCCGATTGCGTGAAGATGGCTTAGCCATAAATTTGTTTAGCTTTTAAGAAAAAATTCCATGGAGGCGAACGAATTTGTGTAAGTGGGGATGGTGCGAATACCAAGGGGGGCGAAATTGTTTAAATATGAAAGTGAGAAAATTAATATCATTATTATGTCCAACGTGTGTCATAATTTTTATAATTGTCTAAATTACAGTGAAATCTGTACCATTTTTGGCACTTACTAATGTTTCGGAAAAAATATTTGTGCCCTTTTTATTCGTTTTGGCCCCCCCCCCCCCCCACCGGTTCAAAACTGCGTCCGGCGGCCCTGTATTATAGAATGGCGCATCCACTTTGCCGGTGTATATATGCGTTTTGGTACCCTATGCAAAAGTGTAACATTGTGAAACGCAATGTGTTACAAATCATGTTGATTTATCATGGTGTGATGTTAGGACACAATGTGCGTTACAAATGGAACACAGGCCCTGGGCCAAGTAACTCTGAGACCAAGACTAGATAGATTTGAGACCTCCTACAAAATTTTTGATAGAAGGACTTTGATTCCCTGCATTTTTGCTATAAAATAAATCCGACTAATTATTCCAAGTTTCTTATTCTGCCATTGTGAAACAATTTTTTTGCGTAACCCAGAATTTGAAAATGGCTTTGAAAAAAGCAAACATTTTACAACATACTTAAAGTTTTTTCGTCTGACACTCCTCAGAGCATAAAACGTCAGAATAGGTTCCGAAAAACATGTTTGAAAAATATATACCCAGTTGTGGATCGAAATAGGCCAATCAGAAAAACGCAAGCACAAGACCGGTATAGTTGACCAATCAGTGCCGCGAGCCTGAAGAAAAATTACCAATGGAGTCCAAGAGAGAAAACGAACTCCTTTTGTCTACACAATGGCGGCTTTTTCGTTTTTATGTAGATTGACTCCAAAACTGCTAGATGGAAGGACGACCGGGCTCTGCCAATTATCCGAAACATGTCTTCATTATAGAGTTTTGCACAATCTGGGTTGTCTAAAAGATGTTGACCAATGGCAGAATCACTTGTTTTAACAGTGTTTCTAGACCTACAAGATCGAGGAGGCTGTTCTCTTTGAGGGGCAGTTTTGTTTCGTACGTTGGAAGGAACATGCTGTTTTATCCTATCCCCCAATCTTTGGGTTGTGCGCCCTACGTAGCCAGAATCACACTGGCACGTAAATTCATAAATGACGGAACTTTTTTGTTTGGTAGGGACGCAATCCTTTTGAATGGATGGAAGGGCTCTCCTAGTGCTGTAAACAATCCGAGGATTGACAGCAAAGAAACAATTGGTTATGGCTTGCCTAATCTGACTCTCGAATCGCAAGGAAGTGTTACCAATCCATGGTAGTTTCAAATAAACTGGGC
The DNA here is from genome assembly GCF_013076305.1 of Rhopilema esculentum. The sequence goes on from NW_027019301.1 coordinate 1,249,740, forward strand.
ACTTTTGCGGACCAAACTTTTGAACAGCCAAAAAACTTGCGATCTTCTCCTTAGTATAAGATAAAATGACGTCTTCAGGATAGCCGTTGTCCAAGAAGATCGTTTTGAGTTTTTCCAGTTCAGCGTGCAGTTTAGATTTCGAGCAGATCATAAGTGCCCTATGTACTAATGTTTTGACAAGGTTGACTTTGCGTTGTTTTGGGCAAAATGAATTCCAGCGTATGTACTGACCGGTAAAAGTAGGCTTGCGATATACACTGGTAAGAAATCCAGTGTTAGACTTTTCGACCAAAACATCTAAAAATGGTAAGGAATCATTTTCTTCCTTTTCAAACGTAAACTGGAGGGCTGGGTGTAGGCTATTTAGGTGTTTTAGAAAAATATCACACTCAGCCTCTGTTTTGAAAATGTTATATGTGTCATCCACATACCGAAAATAGACACCTGGCTTTTGGTCGTAGTCGAACAAACGCTCTTCATGAAAGCCAACAAAGATATTGGCCAAGGCAGGTCCCAGAGGGCTACCCATAGCGACACCATCCTTTTGTTGGTACATTTCATTGTTAAAACTGAATTCAACTGAACGTGTTGCAGTTTCCATCAGTTTAATGAATACTTCCTCTGGGAATGGTGGGCTATTAAGCTCGCTCCGGTACAAAGCGTCGGCACATATTTTGATGGTCTCACTCAAAGGAACATTTGTGAAAAGACTACTAATGTCAAAAGAACACATGAAAGATGTTTCGTTTTCGATGTTCAAGTTTTGCATGAACTCAGCGAACGTAAAAGAATCCTTGATGCAATGTTTTGAATATTTTGAAGAACAGGGTCCAAAACTTCAGAAAGCCACTTAGCCAGTTCGTGTTGTGCTGAGCCAATCATAGACAAGATAGGTCTAAGTGGGACGTTCGGCTTGTGTATTTTAGGGAGGCCATACATTTGTGGTCGTTGAGAGCCCGTGGGTCTTATCCTATCATAAATTTCTGTAGCCAACTTTTTTGCGTTGACCAGTTCCAACAAACGTTTTTGGAGTTTCCGCTCTAGTTTGGCCGTTTTGTCATGTGTTTCGACATCACCCAATTTAGCAAATTTTTCTTTGTCGTGGAGAATTACCTCCATTTTATTGATGTAGTCCTTTTTGTTTAAAATTACCACTCCAGACCCTTTATCAGGTTTTGTAATAAAGATGTCATTGTTAGCCCGTAGAGATTTTAGTGCTTGGAAATGTTCTCTATGCAAAAGAAAATCTGAGTGGTCGATGGGAGAGCCGCTGTAAGCGTACGCCAAATCGCTTAGTCGTGCTCGTAATTTGTTAAACTCCAAAGGGTTAGAAATCTCGTGCTTAGCAAGTTGAGCGTGTAAAATTTCGAATTCAGCAAGAGTTCCTCTCTGTTGATTGTTAGGGGTGGGATACAAAATTCAAGTCCCTTACATAAGACAAATGTTTCAGTATCAGAGAGAGAATAATCCGAGAAATTAAAAATATGTTTTTTGGTGTCGCTCAACATGCCACCGAAACGTTTCCTTACTAGCAAGCCAATACTCCTATTGTGTTTTTCCGTGGTATGTTTTAGTGTCCGCTGGTCAATTTCAGAAATGTAGCGGCAAAGTCGAAAATTGTCAAGGAATGAAAGAAATGGACGCGTTTTAGACCATTGGCGTGTATACAGGCATTTTAAGTTCAGAACATTGGTTTTTCTTTTCTGAATCTCATTTCTATTCTGCCATTATAACCTTTTCTAGTTTGTGGAACTGTTGCTGGTGGTGCAGATTTTGGTGCTTCGGGGAAATCTGGGATAAAAGAGGGAATATTGGCAGGTAAGATGTAATCGCATATTTTAATACCTTTGAAAACAAATTATCAAAGTGAAACTACTAGAAATGAATTGTGATTTTTTGTTAGCATGCTGGTGTTAATTTTGAAGATACATGTCTGGTTTTGCAACGATAGTGTTTAATCTTGCGTGATGAGAAATCGAACAACTCTTTCTAGAAACTTAAAGGCATTTGACATGCATAAATACAGCGAACCCAAAAATAACGTGACCAGAGCACGCGCGTTTTTTTGAAACTACTCACGTGAAACCATTGTGCGTTGTCCTAGGGCTTCGCCGATTTGCAGAAAGGCGGAAACTGTCACGTGTTTTTCTCTGTACGCAGTTTGATTGGTCACTCGCTGGGGGTGGCTGTAAGCCATTTTTACCTGTGGCAAATGCCTTAAACTCAGACTTTTGTCACTATTTTAGAAGTTAAGAGGCTTTTTCAGTTCAATTTATGACCATTTTAGTTAATTGAAGTTGGTATAAATGCTTTTTTAAATTAGGTGTATCAAAGGCCTTTAGCGTATTTGATAGTTCAAACAGCTCTGCCTATACTTTACTCCTACTAATTGATGCAGCGTGTACAACGCTGCCTATCTGACATTGAGCACATTATTGAAGCTTTGGTAAAAGAGCAATTTTCGTGATATTTTATACAAAATGATTAGAAACTTGTGATATAAATCTATAACTAAATGCATAAAACATTGATTACAGCAAGCTATGCAGACATTGTTAAAAACTGGGAATGGAAGACACAAAACGTTGCATTTGCTTACGGAGGTAAGAAACAATGACGTAATAGTTAAGGTTTTTGCTTTATCAAAAAGTGATTTGTAGGTTTTCAAGATCAATGGCGAAAAAACTAAAAGTTGCAAAAATGTCTTAAAACTAAAAAACGAATTTATAGGACGTTTCATTCAATCTCAAATTTTAAACTGTTATTAGAATAAACGTAATGTTGGTTCTTGGTCAGCTCGTTGTAGATTGAAAGTTCTAACTTCTTAGAGCTGTTGAAAAGAATATTCAATTGGCATTTACTCATTTCAAAAAATCTTTTAAAGAATGTAAATGCATCAACTGTAGAGAAAGTATGTTCCTATTGTTGATTAATATTGTGTCTGTACACAAAAATAGTTGCTGAATGATAACAAAGTTGTTGATAAGAGTAATGAAATTCCATTAAAATCATATGGTGACTAGTCGTAAGGGAGAGATTTCTTTAAAATGATGTAAGTGCTAGATCTGCTTAAATTTATATCACTGATTTATGCTCCAAACACTTTCAAACCTCTTGAATGAAGAAATCTGCAAAACGATTGACTTTTTGATGGTTAGCATCATCGAAGTAGCATTTATGAATAATTCTTCGATCATCTCATAGCTTGCAAGAAGGCAAAGATCGCATTCCTCGTCGACTCTACCAACCTCCACCATTTTGACGTTCTCCAGAAGCAGGTATACAACATGTACAGACTGTTTGAGGCTGGAACGTCAGTTTCGATAGTAACATACGGTGGATCGACCGATGAGTCTTTGATATCGTTCCGCAGCTATCAAGACCTTACAGTTTTGCAGATGGCTTGCCAGTCTATGGGTTATCAAGGGACGAAAGGCAGGAAAACAGGTGCTGCTCTAACCAAAATGGCCAGTGTCTTTGGAGGAGCATCTGGAGGTGTTAAGCAGTTGTTATTCCTCCTCATCACCGGAAAATCTGATGATGACGTCGTTGGGCCGGCAAGGAACTTAGTCCAGAAAGGAGTGTCAATTTTTGCCATCGGTATTGGTAGCAGTGTTGATTCAAACGAACTAAAAACCATTTCTAGGTACTACCTAACAACAAAATGGCGGGGTTTGGTGACGTCGTTGGTCAAAATTCAAAACACAGTGATAAAAGGTAGCATTCGTTGCTTTATTTTTAAGGCATTCCAAAATTTAATCACATTGTATTGTTTTATGCTTTTGTACTTTAATATCCAAATTGCCACATATTGACATTGTCATGAAGAAGATATGACCAATCACCTTTGTTATCTACCTAGACAATAGAAGCCGAGTGAAGCGGGGCGGTTGTCGGGGGAAGGCCTTCCTAAAACTTCCCAAATAAACTTAAAAGCAATCGATTTACTTATTATGTTCTCGGCTTTTAGTATGTTTGGTCCCCTGAACCTTTAAGCCTCCCCGCACTACCCCCACCCCTATTCTATAGAGGAGTCCGCAACAACTGTCCCTTGGCCAACTGCAATTATTACTGTTTTCCACGAGGCGTTGATAGAGCTTTTGAATATAGCTAATACGCAATAAAGAATTTTTCCAAGTGATTTCCAGCCATTTACTCTCTACAAATAATATATATCTCCATTCAGTTAATGGCAAAGGTGCTTCAGCAGAGGTTGATACTGGTGTGCAACCAGACACCCCGACAGGAAGCGAGGGTAGAGTTGCTACGCTCCCGCCACCTTCATTTGGTTATACGTCCTGTTCCGCAACGCAGCCAGTCGGTTCCTTATCCACCAAATGGGATTGGTCCGCAATGATATCTGGAATAAAAGCTGGTTCCATAAAGCCAGCAAACGTGATTATGCTGATCGATATTTCACAGGAAGTTAACTTCGAAGCACAAATCCGGTTCTGTTTCAACGTGCTGAGATTGTTCCAGCTCTCCGGTAGCAGTTTCTCGGTTATAACATACGGCTCCAGTGCGAATGCTATTGCAGCCGCTAAGACCATATCAAGTGAAGGAGATCTGAAAGCAATGCTTGCAGCTATCAAAGCAAAGCAAGAAAAGACTGTAAACTGCGGTCAGGCTCTGAAGACGGCTCGCACAAGCTTCTTTGCTAAGCTAAGAAAGAATATGAAAACAGCCATGTTTGTTGTATCTCGAATGAAGAGTACGGACGACGTTTATAAAGCAGTTGAGCAGCTCAAAGGAGCCCAGTTGACCATTTGTGGAGCTGGTATGTTATAAGACTTCAGTTCTGATAATCCGGAATAACATATCATTGCTAAGTTCAGGGTTGCCAGTTTGGCCTTTTCAGGCCAGATCTTCTTGGCCCTTTTCAGATTAAAATTGCTTGGAAAGTGTGCTGTTGGCCTACTACTTATTTGTGGCCTTTTTAGCAGAAATTTTGTGGATATTACTTTGCTTTAAAAATTCTCAACAAGTAACAACGAAATGAAAGAAAGTTTTTTTGAAAAAGAAACTTTTCAGTTTTTTTTTTGAGTTTGAAGAATTATTTAAAGGGCATGGAATTACATACAGCTTATTTTTGGGAAAGTTAAGCACATTTTTGCCTGAGTTGGTCAACCGTCAGGCCTTCTTTTGTCAATCTTATCTGGCAACCCTGCTACTTACCTTGCTACGCCCTACATGTAGTACTTTCCTATTATTAAATTCATTAAGAGTTTCTTGGAGGTGATATCGCCAAGCCCAAAGTTAGACCAATGTCTTTGTACTAGCTTTGCCAGTCGGATATGGTATGATGGCATTGCTAGACTTAGCCAGTTATTGATAGGGAATTTTTCAAAATTTGTATAAACAATTTCAAGAGACTGAGACGTTTAGCCTGATCATTATTTAATTAACTAGCGCTATTTGTTTTCAGGTCTCGGTGATGATTACAGTCAAGAAGAATTATCTGTCATGTCATCAATTGGTCAGCTAGCCTTTTCCGGAATGATGTCACAAGCAGCTGGATTTGTCCTTAGAATACAGACGATGATGTCGTTCAGTGAGTTTGCCTTGTTTTTGTAAATTCATAAATGGTTAAATAGCTGTAGATTATTGGCTGTTTTTTACGTCATAAGAGAGAGTCGATGTGTAGAATATTTACGTTCTAATGCGTTCTAAGAGTCTGTTAAAGTTCTAAAGCTTCTTTCGGTAGAGTTGCAGACTGCAAGGATGACTGTAGAGTAGCACTGGAACTGCCAGGGCTGATACCAAAAGCTACGATTGATAACGAAATAAAAATTCGGTATACGGTATTAAGTGTTGTGTGGAGATGTGAGAGAACTGGAACTTAGTTTCTAGGTCTTGTGTAACCAGAAAAACGGAAGAAACGCGAGAGGTGACTGTAGTAGAGTTTTTGAGAAAAGAAAGGTCGTAAGAAAGATGTAATAAAAGTAAATAAGAAGTGGATTGATGAAAAAAGAAAACAGTATATGTCCTGTGTATTTTATGGCATTCTTTTTTAGCAACACGGGATTCAGGTCACTTCGTCACAGTTGCAAAATTAACATTAGCTCACGTATTTGAGTGAAAGTTATCCATCTAGTTATTAGCATCTCCGCGACTAGACGGTATCAGCAGCACAATTACACACGAATTTCCCTTTTAGTAATGAATGGTGTGCCAAAAGCGGATACAATGACCAGAGAAGCAATAAAGCAAGCAGCAGGCGCTGATGCCTATGGTGGTGCAATGAACACTGTCCAAACTGGAAGTGCACCGTCTGAGGAAGCTGGCAAACCAGGCTGCCCCAACACTGGCTTCTCAGGTGCATCTGGTGCTGGCGCCGGGGCTGGTGGCAGTGGGGGAGGCACTGGTGGAGGAGGCACTGGTGGAGGAGGTACCGGTGGAGGAAGTTCCGGTGGAGGAGGTACCGGTGGAGGAGGTACCGGTGGAGGAGGTACTGGTGGAGGAGGTACTGGTGGAGGAGGTACCGGTGGAGGAGGTACCGGTGGAGGAGGTACCGGTGGAGGAGGTACTGGTGGAGGAGGTACCGGTGGAGGAGGTACTAGTGGAGGAGGTACTAGTGGAGGGGGTGCAGGTGGTGGTACTGGTGGCGCTGGGGCAGGTGGCGCAGGTGGTGGTGCTGGTGGGGCTGCTGCTGGTGGTGGTGCTGGTGCTGCCGCTGGTGGAGCTGCTGGTGCTGCCGCCGGTGGTGCTGCTGGTGCTGCAGCTGGTGGAGCTGCTGGTGGTGCTGCAGGAGCAGCTGCTGGCGGGGCAGCAGGGAATGCAGCAGGAGGGGCAGCAGGAGGAGCAGCAGGTGGTGCAGCAGGAGGAGCAGCAGGTGGTGCAGCAGGTGGGGCTGCAGGTGGTGCAGCTGGTGGTGCAGCTGGTGGTGGTGCCTTAGCTGGTGCAGTTGCTAGCATCTTGAATGCAGCAGCGGGTGGAGTTGCAGGCTTAGGAACGGGAGCTGGAGGCGGTGCAGGGCTTATTGCAGCTGGAGGAAGCGCAGAATTAAATGCTGCTGCAGGTGATGCGGGCACAGGAGCAGGTGCATCAAATGTTGCTGTTGGAGGTGGGGTTGCTGGGGGCACAGATGTGGCAGCAAAAGCAGGTGGCGGTGCTACATCTGGAGCTATAAGCCAAGCAGGAGGAAGCGTTCCTGGGGGATCGAATGGCGGATGCCCCGCGGGTTGCAAGCCTTGTAACCAATGCACAAAAAAGCGACGAAGTTATTTACGAGATGACGTCATTTGCCCTGCCTCATGTGAGCCCTGTCTAGATAAAACGTGCAGCGAGGCCAAATCGAAGTCTTCGGTCGATCCAATGCTGCTAAAAATTGACAATGATAAGGGAGAGGCAGAGTCAAACGACATTGACTTAAACGGTAAGTAACAGCTTATTCGGAGATTTACGGTGACTTTCAACTACTTACCAGATAGATTCTCGTTCCACCGCATTTTTACAATATCGTAGGTTATAGATATCACTTTGGTAGCAAAAGTTATTTAAGAAAAATTATTGTATGTAGTTTGTAGAAAAGTCAATGTTGAAATAATGACAGCATCAAGAACATCCCAGTTTCAAGTTTTCTAAGAAAAATAAAAACATCGAGCCACGGCAAAAAGTATCTGGTTTCTATAGAAAAAGAGTATACTAAGCTTTCCTAAACAGGCATTTAAAAGCACGTTTTCAATATACATAACTTTGAGAACATTAACATGTTAGTTGAACCGGGTTTGGCAAGCCATTGATTGTCCTGCACACTTTTTCAAAGCTATCCAAACACTGCTAGAGGACTTTTACGGTGAAAACTCGAATGGAAAACGGACAATACGACCCAGATCATCACACCAGAGGTATGCACACATTCCGTAGAGCTGATATCTTTGCGCAAACTTGAAAAAACAATCTAAGATTAAATAGAATTTTCGAGTCTTACTTCATTGATAATGCAACGCAGGCTGATATAAATCGAGACTTGATATTTTTTATGATGCAAAAGTATTTAATGTTGGTTTATGTTTTATTTAGAATACTATACCTTAAAACATTCTTTTAAATTGTACCATATCTAAAATTTATTCTGATTATTAATAGATTGATTATTAATTGGCTTTAATTAGCTTCTTTATAGCTATTAGACTTAGATCTAGTTCGCCAACTGTAAACAAATTATTTATGATCATACATTATTTTCATTTTCAGATTGAGAAAAGTGCGCGAAAAAGTAAAGTAGAGCAAATGTGATTGCTTTCTTGGTGTGCAGTAATATGATGAATATAACACAAGAATGGAACATCAAAATGACGAGCTGGGGATGACGAAAAATTTGTTACAAAAGAACAAGCGTCTGTAACTTAAAAAGCATGTGAAAGCTAAGCATATAAGCTTCGTGTCGGAGCAGAGATGTTTTATGTCTCCTAGTATTATAGGCACTAATTGAGTCTCAGTCATTGTAGGGTTTTCACATTGAGGTGAAAGCCTGAACAATATGCAGTTCGTAATTAACATTTGCTTAGCTTGTAATAAACAGAAAGACGTAACAAAATGGCGGACAAGGCCCATAGGCCATCTCGGAGTTCGCGAGGCCATGATGGAGTCCTATTGTCATATAGCTACTTCAAATCACTCAGATGAGCAAACCAGCGAATAATTCGTGGTAGATAGATGCTGTTGTCCCATTTTTTTGCTATCCGTGAAACTACTTCAGAATATAGAAAAATACTTTTATACCGAAAATCAGAATTATGTTTATTAACCTTGAACCTTGTTTGAGCCAAAGAAGAATTTACAAGTTTGATATAGGCCGCAATTATATTTGCTGCGAATTTTACCATACTTGAGTCATGGCTTTGAAAACTCCGAGATGGTCAATTTGACCTAAGTTTAATTGCAGTCAGTTGCTGCATTCGTCGAGTTTATTTATTATGTAGACATGAAACGTAAGGATAATATTCTTGGCGAAAGACACTTGTAGTAGAAATGGTAAAACTCGTAAACTAGAAATTGCTACACACCCTAGATAAAGTAAACAGGTTGCCATTATCTTTCCGATGTGGCATGAGACTTAGCAATTCAGCACCTAGTTTGTTAATACTTATAGATTACATTGAATGATCAAAGTTGGTTTCCACTTTTGCTGTAAATAATAATTTGGATAATTATAAAGTAACAAGATTTTTAATAATATAACAAACAAACTCAAAAGAAAAGCTTTTATTTCCAATCTGCCACTGGCTGCTACTTCACCAAGCTGAATTCAAGTGCTTGAATTGAAACTACCCGTTTTACTGTCTGGTTCAAAAGTACAAACGATCACACTTTTAAAGCTTAATAAAAACTTGAATCTGGTGTAACTAAAGATACAATCAGCTACAAAGAAACTCCTGAAAGAAATAACAGCGAATAAAGAGAAAAATGAACTCTCCTTAAGTATAAAGGTTTGCGAGTATAGCACTCCCTAAAGATAAACAAGCAAGGTTTGCGAGTATAAGCAACTTAACGAGCTGGAGATTTTCAGACATTGCAGGTATAAAAACCAACTTTCTTATTCGGAATCTTAAAAAAATTGGTTCGAGACATAAAATTACAAAACCTTTTGTACATATAATAATCAAGACATTGTAACACCTGCTCCCTCATGCACAAAGCTCTAGAACCACCAAATTTTCTATACCATCAATAAACTGGCGACACATGGTCCTGCCAAAATACACAGCTAACAACATATTAGCTCAAGTTGGCCTTCTAAATACTCATCATTTCCAACCCCCGCCCCCCCCCACCTCTTTTCTCTCTCTCTTGAACAGCATGACAATGTTGACATTTTTTACAATTATCATACGAACCACATGAGAGACGTACTGTCCTGATCTATTGTAAACTGAAATTGATCCAGGATGGGATAGGGGGATTCGTCCTTGAAAGCTGACATTAAAGTACTATGACTTTTCACAGTGATTATACCGAACGTTTAACGTCTAAATGTTGCCCAAGCAAAAAGTTCTTTCAAGATCTGACACTGATAACTATAACTTTCGGCATTCTTAACAAAGTTAACCAAAATTTTGCAAGAAGGTAGTTTCTTTAACTAATACGTCTGTTAGAAATTTCTTACTCTTGGTAGAGATAACAAGAAACGCGAAAACTTCATTTCTGGTAGCAAAACATTTCTCATGCAAAGATGGACTTAATACTTTCACACAATGATTTTCAAACGAATCTGATAGAAAAAAGGACTTTTGCTCAATAAACTATCATCATTAAATCACGAATTTTTCATCTACATATAAAATATTTCATTCTCTTTCAAACTCCTAAACTGAAATGGATCCTTCTCTAAAATCAGTCTTTCCAATCAGAGCATTGATTAACACGGGCTTGCCTTGCTTCTGCAGGTCTTGAGCTTTCTTGAAAACCTCGTCGATGTCATCATTTGAGCCCTTTTCAATCTTCAGTCCTTCTCCGCCATACCCTTTAGCAACGACGTCATAATTTGTATGCTAAAATAAACATTTTGCCATCATTCACTTGAAGGTCCTGCCAATGCACATATGAGGGTAAAAAACAGCAGTTTAGGGTATATATCAAAGAGAGTATCATACTGCTTTTCCTAGCAAAACTATCTTAAATATATCCCCTTCCGACATGTAGTCCTGCTGACCGACGTTACGAAAGAACACAGTCTATCTCTGTAAGGTCTGTATGTACACCTTGCTTTCAAAGCACGAAAGTATAATTGTGGTTGAAAAATCGTAAAGCAAAAAGGCATGGTACCAATTCAAAACACAAAAAAGCTCCATTTAGCTAAAGTAATACGAGTGATGATTTACTGCAGGATCGCAAAAATTAATATCATTTAGGATATCTCATGTATGGAGCTCATATTTCATGCAAGGTCCAAATTCTGAAAGAAACGAACAACTCACAGCCAATTGGCATCCAACAGGTGTTCCAAACATAGGCACTTGCTCCCTCGCAATCTGTGACCAGCAAGCATCATTACCAACAAGAGCTATAACTGGAGCCTGTGAAAAAAGTACAGCAAGATCAATAATAATCTACAAAGTGTGCCTTCCTGGCTAAAAGATGTCTAGACCAAACTCTTAATTTTCAGGACATTAAAATTGCTCATACTATTTTGTGGTCATATAGGTTCACATTTTCGTAAAGCTTTGAAAAAGACTTAATATATTCATTTTAAGAAATACAGTTAGCGATGGTGCAGATAGAAGCGTTCAGAGATATCTCCAAAACGAAACATCTCGAACTCCGGCTCATTTTCACCAAATGAAATCAAAGGTGGATCTAAATGGTGAGAATAAACCTGTCAATCTAAGCATAACCAATCAAATGCCGAGTTCTAATCTTAACAGACTGATTCATAAATTCATACCATTGGCAGTACATAAGTGATAGGGTCTATAGAAAGCTTGAAGGGCCTATGGCTGCTAATTCCTGGAAGGTGTCGAGCGCAAACAAAGGGGACCAACCTTATGTCTTGCAAATGTATCGAACTCGGCAACACTGTAGGCACATGATCCATCACCATAAATGATCCAGACTTCAGATTCGGGTCGGCATAACTTTGCACCGAGGGCAAAACCACCACCAACACCAAGAGTGCCAAATGCACCAGGGTCCAGCCAGCGCAATGGTCCACGTGGTCTGAAAATAGTAACGTAGCAAGGCTTTATGAATAAAGGGTGGCTGCTGAATGCTTGTTCGAAAAACGAAAGATTCTGTGCTTCAAAAGAAGTTTCTAAGACATGCATCTTCGTGGATATAAGTAAGAGTTAAGGGTATATGTACTTATCAATAGGTGCACAAATACTGGTTTAGCAATGACTTCATTCAAATTCAATAATAACAGGTTTGATAATTCAAAAAGTAATGGCCTAAAAGTGAGTTTTCGTAACAGCATGTCACTTTATTTCATCATTAACAGAAATCTAATATAATCACCCTGTTGTTCCAACTTTAATCAACAACTATTTCAAAACCGTTTTCTCCCATTCGGTAACAAATGCAAGCTAAGCTAGCCAACAGCAACATTTGTAAACGACCTTTACCTGAGAATATAAGCGGCAGAGCCGACGAAATCACCCCCATCTGCGACGATAATGGAGTCATCAGAAATGGTCTCTTCCAAACGGTGTAAAACTTTGATTGGATTCAAAAACTCTCCAGCTGGATCGTTTGCCTTATCACTGTAAAAAGAGTTTGGAAGATCTAGTTTTAGACCCTTTGGTTAGATGATCAAATGGACAAAGATTTTGGAGAGTTCTAAGTATTGCCTAACTCCAAGTCCAAAGTAGCGATTTTTGGCGCCAGCGACTGAAATATATGTCTTATTACGACAAACCGCAATTCGCTATTGAACAATCGACATATGCTATTCGTTCCATGCAACATAATCTCGGATGGAACTGCGATCTTTTTACAAGAAAACATAATAGCAATCACTGATTAAAAGCTTACTATTGTGCGCTGGGCTTGATGAGTCGAAACTGTTTCGGTTTTGGAAGTAGTGAATTACTGAATGCAAGGGCAAGGACGACTGGCAGGAAAGAAACAACTCGAATACTTCCTTGTCCATCAGCCAAATCGAGAGCTAGGCCTAGTTAAAACGTGTAATCTTTCAAGATCGTAAAAAGATCGTAATTCTGATAAAGAGTGCTGTCTTACCTGTTGCTTTTTTCTTTTTCGTTATCCCTGTCTTTCAACATGGTGGCCCATTCTGTATCCACTTTGTAACTTCCGATCTTCTGTTGAATCGAGACCAGTAAACTGGCAGGATCAGCTGGAAAATCGAAACACATGAATGAATATAGTGCCAAACATTTGCTTTTTAAAATAGCAAAAAATGAGCAGAATAAGACAGAAGAAAGGATTCTGAAAACTATCAATATAAATAGAGTGTACAAATGTACAAAGTACATTTTAGATCTATCGTTTCATACCTTGCACAGCTAAATTTGGATTCCAGAATACACTTGCGTTCTAAAACAAAAAAGACATAAATATATTTGTTCTAATAGAAAACAAATTGGAATTTTGAAAGAATTGCATATTTTCTTAACCTTATTTCAAGATATTTCTGATCAAGTTCTAACATGGCTAATCCAATTGTGATGATCTCACTACGATAGGTTTCAATTAACAAGGCATACTTGGGACAATTCTTGTTAATAGTTTAATATCCCTCAAAAGCAAGCAAACGATGATGGCGACAACTAACCTTCATCAGTTGTGTTTTGTCTCTGTTAACGGCAATGATTTTCGATTTCCGATTCAAAACTCGACCATAAGACAATCGGAAATCACAAACAGTCCCTGGGAATCAAAACACACTTATACATGAAGCGAATTGATGCAAAGCTTTATTAAAGAGACACTGCAATGTTGCCCTTAGAGATGTATCTACACTCAATGCAACTGTGATTCGGTACCCCTGAGAAACATCTATACAAACGTTATATGATCAATTAGTTTTGCAGGCACCTCAAAAGATACAAGAAATACTACAAAAAAGCACACTCTGTTAAAAGCACAATGTCCAGAAGTTTTCATATTGGACATTTTAGAACAAGTTGCGCTTGGCAACTGATACACCTAGGAGCAGGGTCCTTCCAGCACAAATAAATCGCACCTAGTGCTTTTAATTTTATACTACTGAGTTGAAAAAAGATTCAACCAGAAATGAAATCTAAGCTACCAGTTTCATATTTGTGCATCCCAACACAGAGTGGCAAAATACACTAAGCAATAAAGCAAGCCTCCAAATGACAAAAAAAGAAAAACGAACAGAATCACAATTAACATACCAGCCAAAATGACAGCATCAGCCTCTTTCAAAGCATCTCTCCGTCTTTGCCTTATGTGCAGCGGGCTGTTCCTACCCAGAAGGCCCCTCGACATGCCGCCAAGGAAACAGGGGATTCCCAAGGCCTACGATGAAACGTTACACACAAGATATAATCTTGATTTCTGATTACATTATACAATGATGTCATTTAGATACAACTATAAATGAACAACAGTACTGAAAGATAGAATAAAAGATAGAATAAACAATTTAGAATAAAAATTTAGCAAAACAATACCAGCTGACAACGAGGGAAACAAATCTCACGAAATCATTTCACGTATGAAATATAATTCTTGTGTGCTAAAATATGGATGAAAATACTGCATCAATTGCTGCCCAGTTTAGTACCTAAAAGCATTGATATTGCCGTAACAGTCTAAGATGCAAAAGATGTATTACACATTCGGGCGCTTTTGATGACATGGAAAGTTTTTAGGAAATTGTCACAGATACCACGACCTTAGATCGAAGGAACAAATTCTGGAGGTACTTCATTGCTAAGATGATATTGAAATAAATGCATTAATTTCTCAATACATGACATCATGAATATTAGAAATCTAGCCAACCTCAATGGCCTGTTGTAATTTATCAGCGCTGACTGGAGGAAGGGTTGCCTGGCTTCCAAGTAGGATCAAAGGCTTTTTAGCCTTCTTGATAATTGATATTGCTTCCGAAACTAAAAAGAAAAAACAAACATTGGATTTTGATCATGAAAATCGTAGGTAGATGCAATGAACTGCAAAAACGGCTACTTAAAGCCATCAATACTCCCAAGCAGGCAACTACTATCAGAAATCGAAGACTGTCATTGGTGGGGCACTGCATGAGAAGCAAAGAACTAGCCCATGATTTGCTGTTTTTGGAACCATCATATTAAAGACACCATGTTGGCAAACAAGCGAAGACCTACATTGAACAATTGGAGGAAGACACTGGTATCAAAAGAAACAGGCTAAAAAAATGATGGGAGTCCATAAGGGTAGAGAATATTCATCATGCTTAGTAAGTAAGTAAGTAATTAAGTAATTGAGCAAGTAAGTAAGTAATTAAGTAAGTAAGTAAGTAAGTAAGTACGTTTAGCCATTGTTGCAATCAGAAGGTCGAGAAAGTCATTGAAATCATATATTATAAATATTTCGCCCCCATTCTCTAGCTTTGCTTAAACATCCTCATTAATAAATGATTTACCCTTATTCTGATGACAAAAACTTTGAAACAATGCCTATCTGTCCAAGGTAAATTTGACAGCTTATTGGTAAAATTGCAAATACAATTGTATTTTTAATCAAAAAAGAGAAAATTTCCATCAAATAAAATGAAAAGGTAGGAATATATATCTGAATTGAATTGCAGTTTACCTTGGTTGTCTGATGGCATAGGTATATCAACAGGAAGTGGTGAGCTATCACGCTTTTCCCAAGCACCAGCAAATAGGTTGTTAACATGCCTTGTAATGTACCTGAAAGCAAAATCGTCATCATGTCAAAATGTGACACTGCCAATAATTTCCAAATAATGGTCAGTTTTAACTGTAATGGAGAAAAGACTCTTCCTAGAAGTTAACTACCTAAATAAGGCAATGAATCTGTTACTTGAGATGCTCATTAGGTGGGCGCAGAGGAAAAATAACACCTATGGCAGTTGAAGGAAAGATTGAAAGAAAAAATTTGTCTTTGTCAGAAAGAATAAACAGTAGCTATGAATGAAAGTTGCCATTAAATGTAAAATATGAAGATCAGAAGAGAGAATGATCACTTACCAATTGACAATTTTTGGAAGCAAACCAACAGGATTCTCCTGAAATGATAAAAAGTAGCTCTTGATAAAAAAGATTTAAATGTAGAAGAGGCACTGCAAATAAAAATACAGATAGGGTTTTCATCACCTGTATCGTAATGGCAATAACAGCTAGATGTGTGAATATAATGAACAAAATAAAGTTTTTCTTTCTTTTTCAGCTGTTGCCTGATGATTGTATAAAGCATCAAGCTCGGAGTTGCAACTTAGAACCATGCAACTCAGAATCAATAAACCAAAGCCTATACACCTTTGCCTACAAAACATCCAGTACTATATGACAAACTGATAAGACTAATTTCATTTCTATCAACCTATGCAAATAAGACTTAGCTGGTTTCAATAAAACATTACCTACATTTGACTAACAGATAAAGGAAGGTCTGATCCTCTTCAAAAGATAAAAACAATCTTTTGGCAGTAAAAAAATCAAAAATGGTCTTGAAAAAAGCAAACATTTTGAAAAATTCTAGAGCTTTTGGTTGGACACACTTCAAGGTATAAAACAGCAGAACATAGATCAAAACCTCTAAGCTAGGAAATATATATACTAAGTCTTGGATCGGAATAGGCCAATCGGAATAGGCCATTCGGAATAGGCCAATCAGAAAGGCAAGCACATGATGGTAAAGGTTGCGTAATCAGTGCTGCTTACCTATTGAAATATCACTAGTGGAGCCCTAAGGTAAAAACAAACTCCTTCTGTCTACACAATAGCTGCTTTTCTTGTAAACGTACATTGGGTACCAAATAGCTGGTTTTTCTAAGTCATTTAAGATAAAGGAACCATCAATGTAAAAGCTATACAAGAAAAACTATTCAATAGTGCAAGAATGTTACATAAGACTTAAGATATCAGGTGTGAAAATAAAAATGTCATATTAATACCTTTATTCCAGCTTCCCTTTTAACTAAATGGTATGGGTAAAGAACATCAATTGGGAACTCTACAAAAACTGGTCCTAAAAAGAACAAAAATCTTGGAAAAATTCTGGGATATCAAAAGTTATCAGCATCTCAAATTCAACATCTCAAAAGCTTTGTGAGTCAGCAACACTGATTGAATGTTGACTTTCATTAACACATGGAGTGATTATCATCTAGTTATGAATATAATTATAGAACTTTGATAATAAAAACTATGACTGATGGGTATTATGATTATTATGAAAGTCAAACCTGGTGTCCCAGACTGAGCTGCCTGTAATGCCTTTTTCAGTGTTGGTATGATGTCAGCAACTCTGAAAGGTTAAAAACATACCAAAATTACTTGAAACCAATGTAGACAATGTCAGCAAAATACAATTCAAAATAAGGGACTTTCACTGCTGCTTTCTAAACATATCTTAACACTGTTATGAAAACATAAACAAAAAGATCATTTGAGCAGTTTTAGTTAGCATTATCCTTATATATATTATATACATATACATATATATTCCAGATTGTGTTGTCGCAATCTGGAATATGTATATATATATATATGGAATATGTATACAAACTTCACAAACAAACCAGCATGCCGGCTAATCAACCCCACCAAGTCTGAGATAGGCAAAATCAGCAAGACGATACTCGATCGAATCAACCACAAAATCACCAATTCGCATAAATTCAATCAATGGAAGAACACAACATCGGTAATCGAATGGTTTAAAGCCACCGAAAGCAAACATAACAACACCTTCATCAGCTTCGATGTTGTAGACTTCTACCCTTCAATCAGCCAAGAACTCCTAAACAGAGCACTCGACTTCGCCTCAGACTATGACAATATCACAACTGACGAACGTAACATCATCATTCATGCCAAAAACTCCATCCTTGTTCACAAAAATCAACCATGGAAAAAGAAAAATAACACCACGTTTGATGTTACAATGGGCAGCTACGACGGTGCTGAAACATGCGAGTTGGTTGGAAGCTTTCTGCTGTCACAACTACAACACCTAGACATCAATGTTGGACTATACCGAGACGACGGACTAGCCATTTCAAACTCACCACCAAGAGTCACCGAAAATATCAAAAAGAAAATATGTCAAATTTTTAGCCACAACGGACTACGCATCACGATAGAAGCCAACAAACAGATCATCAACTTCCTAGACGTCACCCTCAACCTGAAAAAAGGTACCTTCCAGCCATACACAAAGCCTGACACCATCCTTCAGTATGTCCATCGCGAGAGCAACCACCCAATAACCACAGCAAAGCATATACCAATCGGCATCAACAAACGTCTGTCATCACTTTCCT
>NW_027019301.1:1271133-1447867 GCF_013076305.1 Rhopilema esculentum
AAAATGCCACGTGCCCCACCAATGACAGTCTTCGAGTTTTCGTGCATAGTAAGTAAGTGCCTCATTGGGATGTATTGATGCGGCTTTCAAGTCATACTGCATCTACTACGATTTTCATGATCGAAATTCCAATGTTTGTTTTTTCTTTTTAAGTTTCGGAAGCCACCATATTCAATTAATCAAGAAGGCTAAAAAGCTTTGATCCTCTTGGAAGCCAGGCAACCCTTCCTCCAGTCACGCTGATAATTACAACAGGCCATTGAAGGTTGGCTTGAATTATCTAATATTCTGATGTCATGTATTGAGAAATTAATGCATTTATTTCGATACTCATCATTAGCAATATAGTACTCCAGTGAATTTTTTCTTCGATACTAAGGTGTGGCTATCTGGGTGAATTATCCTGAAAAAATTTCATGTAATCAAAAGCGACCCGAATGTGTCTGTAGATACACTCTGATTCACGCGGCAATCTTAGACTGTTACGGTCAATATCAATTCAGCTATTAAGGCACTAAATCTGGGCAGAAAAGTATGCAAGTATTTTTCATCCATCATTTTAGCATCCACAAGAAATTATATTTCATATATGAAAAGTTTGAAGATGATTTTGTGAGATTTGTTTTCCTCGTTGTCAGTTCTGGTATTTTTTTTGCTAAAATTTTTGTCCAAATGTTTACATTTTTTTATTTCTATCTTTACATGTTGTTTGTTCATCTTACAGTTGTAATCTAAATCTAATACATTCTGTTAATCACATGTAATCAGGGAATCGAGGATTTTCCTTATGTGAAACTTTCTTCTGTAGGCACTGTGGGAATCCCCTGTTTCCTTGGCGTATGTCGAGGGGCCCACTGGGTAGGAACAGCCCACGCTCCAATATTGAGGCCAAAGATCGGAGAGATCTTGAAAGAGGCTTGAAATGCCTGTCATTTTTGGCTGTATGTTAATTGGTGATTCTGTTCGTTTGTTTCTTTTTCGCTTGTTGCGTTGTTTTAGGTTGTCATTTGGGGGTCTTGCTTTTATTGTAGTAAAGTATTTTGCCATCTTATGGTGGGATTGCACTAAATATGAAACTGGTAGATTAAATTTCATTTTTGGTTAGACATTTTTCAAATAAGTAGTTATGAAAATATAAAAGCACTAGGTGCGATCTATTTGGCTGAAAGGACCTGCTCTTAGGTGTTAATCGGACTTGCCCAAGGGCGCAACTTGGTTCTAAAATGCTCCAATATAAAACTCTGGACATTGTGCTTTCAAGCGGAATGTGCTTTTCTGTTCAACTATTTATTGTATTCTTTTGAAAACAAGCCTGCAAAAATTAATATTGAGCATAGTAGCATTTGTATAGATGTTTCCAGGGTTAGTCAAATCACAGTTGCTTTGAGTGTTGTTGCACTATCCTGTGCAACATGCAGTGGTCTCTTTAGTAAAGCTTTGCATCAATTCGCTTTCAGTGTATAAGTGTTTTGATCTCCCACGGACTGTTGGGTGATTCCGATTGTCTTAGGTCGATGTTTGAACTCGGAAATCGAAAATCATATGCCGTTAACATAGAGACAAAAGACACAACTCTGAATGAAGGTTGTTTGTCGTCCAATCATCGTTTGTTTGCTTTTAAGCGGATACTAAAACTATTAACAAGAATTGCCCCAATATGCCTTGTTAATTGAAAACACGTAAGTGAGGTCATCAAACAATGGTTCAGCAATGTAGAGCACTGATATTAGAAATAGATCTAGGAAATGTGGTAAGAAAAAGTACTGCAGTTCTTTCGAATTCCAATTTATTTTCTATTGAACAAATTATTGTATTGTCCGTTTTTTTTGTGTTTTAGAACGCAAGTGTATCGGAATCAAATTGCTGATGGCAGGTAATGAAACGATAGATCCAAAAAAGTACTTTGCACGTTTGTCACGTTTAATTTATATTTGATAAGATTTATACACATCCTTTCGTTATTCGCTTTAATTCTGTGCTACATGTTTTTCGCTGTGTTAAAAAGCAACTATTTGGCACATAATTTTCATGCTAGTGTTTCGATTTTCCAGCTATCGCATGCTAGTTGCTGGGTCTCGATTCAACAGGAAGATCGGAAGTTACAAACGGGAATACAAGATGGACCGAGGCATGTTCGAAAGACAGGGATATGTTAGAAAAGGAAAAAAGCAACAGGTCAGACAGCAACGTCTTTATCAGGAATTATGATCTCTTTACGATTCTTGAAAGATTACACGTTTTACCTAAGCTCCCGATTTTGGCTGATTCGGACAACGGAAGTAATTCTGAGCTCTGTTCTCTTCCTGCCAGTCGTCCTTGCCCTTGGCATTCAGTAATGTCGCTACTTCCAGAATACCGAAACAGTTTTCGATCTCATCAAGCCCAGCGGCACAATAGTAGAGCTTTTAACTCAGTGAATTGCTATTTCGATGTTTTCTTGTAAGAAAGATCACGTCGCAGTGCTGGAGATTTTGTTGATGGAACGAACAGCGTATATTCGGATTGTTCAATGCAGCGAATAGCGGTTTGTGAACGTATTAAGACCATATACTTCAGTCGCTGCGCCAAAAATCGAATACTTCTGGACTTGGAGTTAGGCAATACTTGAACTCACCCACCCAAAATCTTTGTCCATTGCTCAATTTAAGCCAAAGTGTTAAAATTAGATCTTACCAAACTTTTTTTACAGTGAATAAGGAAACGATCCAGGCTGGAGAGTTTTGAATTCCAATTAACAGTTTTACCCGTCTTGGGAAGAGACCATTCTGATGACTTCCATTATCGTCGCAGATGGGGGTGTATTTCGTTGGACCTGCCAGCGCTTAATTCATACTCAGCGTAAAGGTCGTTTATACAAATGTGCTGGTTGGCTACGCTTAGCTTGCATCGTAACCTAAATTGGGAGAACACGTTTTGAATAGTTGTTGATAACAAAGCTGGAAAACAGGGTGATTTTTATGGATTTTTTGGTAATCGATAAAATAAAATGATTGCGATTTACTGATTCTAGGCGGCCTTATTTTTGAATTATAGACCTGTTCAGTATTAGAATTTGAATGAAGTAATTGGCTAACAGTTATTGTGCACCCATAAAATAAATAGTACCCATTTAACCAAAAAATAACCCTTTTTTAAACTCCAGCGAAGATGCATGTCTTAGAAACTTTCTTTTGAAAGTCACAAGAAATCTTTGTATTTTCGAACAAGTCATATCAGCAGCACCCTTTATTCAATAAAACCCTTGCTATAGTATTACTTTCAGACCGTGGACACATTGCGCTGGCTGGACCCATGTGCATTGCATCTTGGTCGGTTTGGTGTGGTTTTGCCTTCGGTTGCAAATTATGCCGACCTACCGAAGTCTGAAGGTCTGGATCAGTTATGGTGATGGACTATGTGCTACATGCTTTAGTGTGCCTGAGGTTCGATACATTTTGCCAGAAGACATAAGGTTGGTCCCCTTTGTTTCCCTCTGACATCCTTCCAGGAAATTAAGCAGCCATAGGCCCTTCAAGTTTTCTTCTATAGACCTATCACTTATGCTACTGACCAAGCGGTATGAATTTATAAATCAGTCTTGGAGATTAAAGACTAGAAACTCGGCATTTGATTGGTTATGGCTTAAGTTTGACAGGTTGATCTCACCAATTTAGATCCACTCTTTGATTTCATTTGGTGCACAAATGAGCCGGAGTCTCGAGAATGTTTCGTTTTGGACATATGTCTGACCTGCTTCTATCTGCACCATCACCGCTAAACTGTTTCTTAAAATGCTGACATTAAGATCTTTTTTCCAAAAGCTTTACGAAATGCTGAACTCATATGACCTACAAAATATATTGAGCATTTTAATGTCTGAAAAATTAAGAGTTTGGTGCAGAACATCTTTTAGCCAGGAGGCAACACTTTTGTAGATTTTTTTTCGGCACTGTATGATCAGTCAACGAACATAGTCCCAAGTGAAATTTTAGCAGTCATGGCGGGCCGCAGTATATTTTCTGTTTAATTAATTCGTATTCTATCCAACACAGAAAAAGAATCCTTTGCAAGTGCAACTCAGCTCCTGCTCTCTTTCTACGGTGAAGAGGCCAAAGGATGTCAAAAACTCGAGAATAATTGCTTCTGTTGGGATCCAACAACAAGAAAGGGAATTCATGTGTTTCATAACACACGCACGCATGAGGGACTAAAATTGTTACTTCACTTCTTGTGGGAGTCGTAGATGTGTCCAGGCCATGCCAGAAATGCATCACAATTAAATGGCCCGATTGAGAAAGAACAGAGCTCTGATAAGTGCACTTGCGTGATGGCCAACACAGCTCCACCTAACAATGCCCTTCGTTGATCAGTTTACCATTAGAAAAAACGGATGCGAGAGGGTTTATTGCCGTTCGTGTTGGCACAGATAAACAACGTCAATCCGAATTATCAATGACAGAAAATATTTAGCAACATTCCCAACGTTTATTACAAATCAAGGAATAAATTAATTCCACCAAAACCATAAATGGTAATTTGCAACAAAATCGAAGGCTTAAAAATTAATACTTCAAGAAACGAACAACGACATCGATTTTTTGCGTATACTGCAGAATACCACACACCTGCAAACAAGGATATTAGGAGACGAAAGAAAGAAAGATAGAAAGGCTAATGCATTTCTAAGAAAACGATTAGAAAAAATGGCTCAGAAAGTGGCGGTGTTGGTTGTTTTAATAAGAACATGGACTCTAGGCTGGCAAAGAGGAGAGAAGTCTAGAAAAGGACTAGTTAGAGGGAGCCATTTTGGGTCGAAATCTTTGTGAAAATTCACGAATCCACGATACTGGCGTATGGATGTCATAGTACAGGCCACCGGACACTTCGAACAGTATCTTGAATGCGAAATTTATTAGAAAGTGAAAGTTCCAGTGATATGATATGAACACACATATCTCTGAAAACAAAGAACTAATCCTCATGGGGTGAATTTGAAGTGCTGACTAATCCTGAACCAACTTCGAACAAGGAGAGTAAAGCGAATCATCAAGGGGCAGTGGGCTCAAACAAATAATACCAAAGCCCACACTAGAGTCATCCAAAAGACACGATGCACATTTCATCCACGATAGTATTGCATACGAACCACGACAGAATGAGAGAAAGCCAATATACAGCGCCCTAATTCTCTCAGTGACTCACTGATCGGTGGAGCAGGTTTATAAAGAAAAATTGTCAAATAGTTTTTATCGAAAGACAACATACACAAGAAATTTTGCGAAGTATGATGAAAATAGTTTCAGAAGAGATCTCAAAGTATCCCTGGGAAAACTTGAAAAAGAACACAAATGTTGACAAAGCAGGACTAATTTCAAAGGGCTCTTGAAGTCAGTAATAGCATAAACATTTTTCACCCTGAAACATTAAGGAAAAATGTAAAAGAGCGTGATGTCCATTGGCTCAACAAATGAAATTAGATCCAAAATGAATGAGAAAGATTCTTTGGTTGAACGAAAGCCAAGAATAAGACAGGAAAGAACCTGATGGTCCACATATCGTCCGCTTAAGCTAAAGTGCACGCCAACTCGAATCACATCAAGATACAGCAAGCGCAACTTACACACAAGATCTGTCTTTCAAGAAAACTAACAGACAAACCCAGCAGGTCGTTCTGGGCAGCAATTTAAAAACTCGTTCTCGCGCAGCAAATCCTCAAAAACGAATCGAAGCAGCAAGGTATTTGGGAAATAAATGGAGAAATTACTTCTCAGAAAAAGAAACACTATATCAAACGAATTCTGCAAGTTTCGCCGCGATTGGCAGAAAAATTGCAAATATACTTTACCAGCAATAGTGAATAACAAATTTGGACCTATCACAAAAACTCAAACATTGGATCATAGACAGAACCCCAAAAAAGGTAACCTTTAATTCAAAAATGACAAACATCAAAGACATCAGAGACATCTGTTTAGAGAAACTAATAAGGAAGAAAGGCTCTGGTGTGATCGATAGTATCCAACAACGTTGGATGTTGATTGGACAAAACGAGATCAGCATGTCCTAATACAACTTGATTAATCGGATGTCTTTGAAATGAACAATCTTACCCAATCGTCGAAAAATGCTCGAAAATTAGCACCAGCTCTACAAGTAGAAGTGAAAAAACGATCATGGATAACTATACGACAATTTCTGTACCCCGTTATTTTCAAAAGTCTTTGACTGGTTGTGCAACAATCAGCTCTATGACTATCCGTTGAGGCCAATAATATGTTTCGGAGAGATCAGTTTTTGGTTTCGAAAGCGATCATCTACTCAACATTGCAGTTACATTTTCTCAGATTTTCTTCAGAACAACTATGGACAGGGGCCTGTTATGACTGGAGGCTTGTATTCTATTGACCTGCGAAAGGCTTTTTGACAACAGTGGATCCATGAGAGACTCCTATCTAATCTTCTTCATTATCGCGTATGCAAAAAACAAGAGACTTTGCTGTTCGAGAGCTAACTGTTTGGGTAGAACGCAAATTGTACCATATGATGGAGCCTTGTCAGAAATCAAGCTATTTCCTGGGAGTACCGCAGGGATAGTCATATTGGATCCATTGCTTTTACGATTACTAATAAACGCTATCGAATAGAATAATTTAAAGCCCAATGTGAAATGACCCTTTTGCTGATGATTCTGTTTTGGGTACGTGTGCTGGTAAAAAAATTGTGACTATGAGTCGAGAAAAGTTAAACATGATCTTAAAACAGATTGCTTACTTACTGGCTTCAGCAAAATAATCTCGTATTAATCTTCAAAGACCAAGACCGGAGTGCGTCCTTTATGGTACACCAGAAGAACTTCGTAAATCAACACCTATGGGATCAAGATCAATACACAAAGATCACATGTATCTGAAAGAATACGAATATCTAGGAGGTAAAGAGGACAAGAACCTGCACATTTTTCTGATCATACGACTTCGACAAAAACATAAAAAAGCCTCATCTAGAAGTAAAGTTATTTGTCGCGTATACGGCATAATATAAGTCCTTTACCACAAGAAAACAATTACAAGGTAACTAATTTTACCAATTCTGCTTTTTGTAACAAATTTGTTCCTTCACATGGCACCTATCAAAAATTTAGATTGTGCTCTGAGAACATTCAGAGACGCGCACTGAAAAGTAATAAACTGGCAACAAGGGCACAGTGTACAGCCGGACCAAAAGTCCCAGTTTTAGTATACGAAACAAGATGTGCTGATTGCCTTGAAGTTTTTCAAAAGTTTGAATAGCGTACGGCCAACACCGCCTTTCCGAAGACTACTTCAATAGAGTAAAACATTTCTGGCATGTGTCTCTCGTGCCAATAGCAGAGAGGAGAATATTGTTTTGACCAAATACAATCTTTTGCTCGTTGAAAGTAAAAAAGGCCTTCTTGCCTGCTTCTGATTGTACTTTGGGCAAAACAATATTTTTTGCATTGGCACGAGTACACTGCCTGTGTTTTACTCTATTGAAGTAGTTTCGAAAGGCGTGTGGCGATACGCTATTCAAACTTTTGAAAACTTCAAGAGCACACATCTTGTTTCGTATACTACTGACTTTTTCCAGCTGTACACTGTCCCTGTTGCCATTTATTACTTTCAGTGCCCGTCTCTGAATGTTCTCATACACAATCTTTTTTGATGGTGCCATGTGAAGGAACACATTGTTACAATAAAGCAGAATTGGTAAAATTGTTACCTTGTAAATTGTTTCTGCTGTGTAAGGACTTATATTATGCCGTATACGCGACAATAACTTTACTCTAGATGAGGCTTTTTTTATTGTTTTTTCGAAATGATCAGAAAATGTCAGGTTCTTGTCCATCTTTACTCCTAGATATTCGTATTCTTTAGATTCTGTGATCTTTGTGTTATTGATCTTGATCTCCATAGGTTTTGATTTCGAAGTTCTCTGGTGTGTACCATAAAGGACGCACTCGGTCTTGGTCTTTTTAAGATTAATAACGAGATTATTTTGCTGAAGCCAGTAAGCAATCTGTTTTAGATCACTGTTTAACTTTTCTTCGATAATATCACAATTTTTACCAGCAACGTACAAAACAGAATCATCAGCATAGAGGGTCATTTCACATTGGCTTAAATTTTCATCGATATCGTTTATTAGTAAGGTAAAAAGCAATGGACCCAATATGGATCCCTGCGGTACTCCACAGGAAATAGCTTGATTTTCTGACAAGGCTCCATCATATGATACAATTTGCGTTCTACCAAACAGATAGCTCTCGAACCAGCAAAGCTCCTTGTTTTTGATACCATAATGAAGAAGTTTAGATAGGAGTCTCTCATGGTCCACTGTGTCAAAAGCCTTTCGCAGGTCAATAAATACAGCTCCAGTCATAAGGCCCCTGTCCATATTGGTTCTGATGAAATCTGAGAAAAATGTAACTGCATGTTGAGTAGATGATCGCTTTCGAAAACCAAACTGTCTCTCCGAAAGCATATTATTAGCCTCAAGATAGTCATAGAGCTGATTGTGCACAATCCGCTCAAAGACTTTTGAAATAACAGGGAGTACAGAAATTGGTCTATAGTTATCCATGATCGTTTTTTCACCTGACTTGTAGACTGGTGTAATTTTTGAGCATTTTTCAGCACATGGGAAGATTGTCATTTCAAGACATCGATTAATCAAATTTGAGAGAGGACCAGCTATCTCGTTTGCTCCATCAACAATCAACGTTGTTGGTATATCATCACAACCAGCAGCCTTTTTTCTTTTTAGTTTCGTTAAAATGTCTCTGATGTCTTTGATGTTTGTCATTTTGAAATTAAAGGTTACCTTTTTGGGGTTCTGTCTATGATCCAATGTTGAGTTTTTGTGATATTCCAAACTTTGATTCACTATTGCTGGTAAAGTATTTTGCAATTTTCTGCCAATCGTCGCGAAAAACATGCAGAATTCGTTTGATATAGTTTTCTTTTCTGAAGTAATTTCTCCATTTATTTCAAATACCTTGCTGCTTCGATCTTTTGAGGATTTTGCTGGATAACATTTTTTAATTTGCTCCCAAAACTGCTTTGGTCTGTTAATGTTTTCTTGAAAGACAGATCTTGTGTAAGTTGCCTTGCTGTATCTGATGATTCGAGTTGCTGCATTTCGTAAGCGACGATATGTGGACCAATCATTTTCTTTTCCTGTCTTTCTTGCTTTCTTCAACCAGTAATCTCTCTCATTCATTTTGGATCTAATTTCATTTGTTAGCCATGGACAATCACGCCCTTTTACCTTTTTCTTTGTTAGGGGTGCATGCTTATCTATTACTGACTTCAAGAGCCCTTTGAAAATTGTCCATGCTTTGTCAACATTTTGTTCTTTTTCAAGGTTTTCCCAGGGCTGACTTTGGAGATCTCTTCTGAAACTATTTTCATCATACTTCGCAAAATTTCTTTTGTATGTTGTCCTTGATAAAAACTTTTGACAATTTTTCTTTATAACTGCTCCCACCAGATCGTGATCACTGAGAGAATTAGGGCGTGTGATATGCTTTCTTACATTCTGTTCGTGGGTTGTTGCAATAATATCTATGAGTGTGCTCGTGTCTTTGGTGACTCTTGTGGGCTTTGTTATTATTTGTTTGAGCCCATGCCCCTTGATGATTCGCTTTACTTCCTTGTTTTTCGAAGTGTTCAGATAGTCAGCATTCAAATCACCCATGAGGATTAGTTCTTTGTTTTCAGAGATACTGGTGTTTATCATATCACTGAATTCACTTTCAAAATTTCGATCAAGATACTTTGAAGTGTCCGGGGGCCTGTATATGACACATACCAGTAACGGACGTGAATTTTTCACAAAGATTTCGACCCAAATAGCTTCTAAACTGTCCTTTTCTAGATCTTCTCTTCTTTGCCAGCCAAGATCATTTCTTATAAAACAACCAACACCGCCACCTGAGCCATTTTTTCTATCGTTTCTTAGAAATGCATAGCCTTCAATCTTGCTTTCTTCGTCCCTAATATCCTTGTGCAGGTGGGTCTCAGTAACGCCAAAAAAATCGATGTCGTGTTTCGTTTCTTGAAGTAATAATTTTAAGTCCTCGATTTTGTTTGCAAGACCATTTATGTTTTGGTGGAATAATTTTAGTCCTCTTGATTGTAAAAACGTTGTGATATCGTTGTAAATATTTTCTGTCATTTGAATATCTGGATTGACTTGTTTATCTGCCAAGCACGAACGGCAATAAACCCTCTCGCATCCGTTTTCAATTTGATCAACGAGGCATTTTAGGTGGAGCTTTTGGCCACACGCGAAGCACTTATCAGAGCTCTGATTCTTTCTCATCGGCCTTTTACATGTGATGCATTTCTGGCATGGGCCTGGACACATCTCGACATCCCCAGCAAGAAGTAGTAACAATTGTAGTCCCACATGCGTGCGTGTGTTATGAACTACATGAATTCCCTTTTCTTGTTTGTGGACCCATACAGAAGCACATATTCTCGAGTTTTGCACATCCTTTGCCTCTTCACCGTAGAAAGAGAAGCAGACTGAGTTTGCACTTGCAAAGGATTCTTTTCTGATGTTGGATAGAACGAATATTACAACAGCAAAATATACTGCGGCCGCCATGATGCTAAACTTGACTTGACTTGTCTTGACTTGATCTAAGTTGCAAAAAAAATCTACAAAGTGTGCCTTCCTGGCTAAAAGATGTCTAGACCAAACTCTTAATTTTCAGGACATTAAAATTGCTCATACTATTTTGTGGTCATATAGGTTCACATTTTCGTAAAGCTTTGAAAAAGACTTAATATATTCATTTTAAGAAATACAGTTAGCGATGGTGCAGATAGAAGCGTTCAGAGATATCTCCAAAACGAAACATCTCGAACTCCGGCTCATTTTCACCAAATGAAATCAAAGGTGGATCTAAATGGTGAGAATAAACCTGTCAATCTAAGCATAACCAATCAAATGCCGAGTTCTAGTCTTAATCTCAAGACTGATTCATAAATTCATACCATTGGCAGTACATAAGTGATAGGGTCTATAGAAAACTTGAAGGGCCTATGGCTGCTAATTCCTGGAAGGTGTCGAGCGCAAACAAAGGGGACCAACCTTATGTCTTGCAAATGTATCGAACTCGGCAACACTGTAGGCACATGATCCATCACCATAAATGATCCAGACTTCAGATTCGGGTCGGCATAACTTTGCACCGAGGGCAAAACCACCACCAACACCAAGAGTGCCAAATGCACCAGGGTCCAGCCAGCGCAATGGTCCACGTGGTCTGAAAATAGTAACGTAGCAAGGCTTTATGAATAAAGGGTGGCTGCTGAATGCTTGTTCGAAAAACGAAAGATTCTGTGCTTCAAAAGAAGTTTCTAAGACATGCATCTTCGTGGATATAAGTATGAGTTAAGGGTATATGTACTTATCTATAGGTGCACAAATACTGGTTTAGCAATGACTTCATTCAAATTCAATAATAACAGGTTTGATAATTCAAAAAGTAATGGCCTAAATAGTAACAGCATATCATTTTATTTCATCATTACCAAAAATCCAATATAATCACCCTGTTGTTCCAGCTTTAATCAACAACTATTTCAAAACGTGTTCTCCCATTAGGTAACAGATGCAAGCTAAGCTAGCCAACAGCAACATTTGTAAACGACCTTTACCTGAGAATATAAGCGGCAGAGCCAACGAAATCACCCCCATCTGCGACGATAATGGAGTCATCAGAAATGGTCTCTTCCAAACGGTGTAAAACTTTGATTGGATTCAAAAACTCTCCAGCTGGATCGTTTGCCTTATCACTGTAAAAAAAGTTTGGAAGATCTAATTTTAGACACTTTGGCTAGATGATCAAATGGACAAAGATTTTGGAGAGTTCTAAGTATTGCCTAACTCCAAGTCCAGAGTAGCGATTTTTGGCGCCAGCGACTGAAATATATGTCTTAATACGACAAAACCGCTATTCGCTATTGAACAATCGATATACGCTGTTCGTTCCATGCAACAAAATCTCGCATGGAACTGTGATCTTTTTACAAGAAAACATAATAGCAATCACTGATTAAAAGCTTACTATTGTGCGCTGGGCTTGATGAGTCGAAACTGTTTCGGTTTTGGAAGTAGCGAATTACTGAATGCAAGGGCAAGGACGACTGGCAGGAAAGAAACAACTCGAATACTTCCTTGTCCATCAGCCAAATCGGGAGCTAGGTAAAACGTGTAATCTTTCAAGATCGTAAAAAGATCATAATTCTGATAAAGAGTGCTGTCTTACCTGTTGCTTTTTTCCTTTTCGTTATCCCTGTCTTTCAACATGGTGGTCCATTCTGTATCCACTTTGTAACTTCCGATCTTCTGTTGAATCGAGACCAGCAAACTAGCAGGATCAGCTGGAAAATCGAAACACATGCATGAATATAGTGCCAAATATTTGCTTTTTAACACAGCAAAAAATGAGCAGAATAAAGCGAAAGAAAGGATTGTAAAAACTATCAATATAAATAGAGTGTACAAACGTGCAAAGTACTTTTTAGATCTATCGTTTCATACCTTGCACAGCTAAATTTGGATTCCAGAATACACTTGCGTTCTAAAACAAAAAAACGACATAAATATATTTGTTCAATAGAAAATAAATTGGAATTTCGAAAGAACTGCATATTTTCTTAACCACATTTCCAGATATTTCTGATCAAGTTCTAACATTGCTGAACCAATTGTGATGACCTCACTACGGTTTCAATTAACAAGGCATACTTGGGGCAATTCTTGTTAATAGTTTAGTATCCCTTAAAAGCAAACAAACGATGATGGCGACAACTAACCTTCATCAGTTGTGTTTTGTCTCTGTTAACGGCAATGATTTTCGATTTCCGATTCAAAACTCGACCATAAGACAATCGGAAATCACAAACAGTCCCTGGGAATCAAAACACACTTATACATGAAGCGAATTGATGCAAAGCTTTACTAAAGAGACACTGCAATGTTGCCCACAGGAATGCAACAACACTCAAAGCAACTGTGATTTGATAACCCTGAGAAACATCTATACAAATGCTATATGCTCAAATAATTTTGCAGGCTTTTCAAAAGATACAAGAAATATTACAGAAAAGCACATTCCGTTGAAAGCACAATGTCCAGAAGTTTTATATTGGACATTTTAGAACAAGTTGCGCTTGGCAACCGATACACCTAAGAGCAGGGTCCTTTCAGCACAAATAGATCGCACCTAGTGCTTTTAATTTTATACTACTTAGTTGAAAAATGTCTAACCAAAAATGAAATCTAATCTACCAGTTTCATATTTGTGCATCCCAACATAGAGTGGCAAAATACACTAACAATAAAAGCAAGCCTCCAAATGACAAAAGAACAACGAACAACGAAAAGAACAACGAACAGAATCACAATTAACATACCAGCCAAAATGACAGCATCAGCCTCTTTCAAAGCATCTCTCCGTCTTTGCCTAATATGGAGCGGGCTGTTCCTACCCAGAAGGCCCCTCGACATACCGCCAAGGAAACAGGGGATTCCCAAGGCCTACGAAGAAAAGTTACACATAAGAAATCTCGATTTCTGATTACATTATACAATGATATTATTTAGATACAACTGTAAATGAACAACAACACTGAAAGATAGAATAAAAAATAGAATAAACAATTTGGAACAAAAATTTAGCAAAAAAATACCAGCTGACAACGAGGAAAACAAATCTCACAAAATCATTTCAATCATATATGAAATATAATTTCTGTGTGCTAAAATATGGATGAAAATATTGCATACATTGCTGCCCAGTTTAGTGCCTAAAAGCATTGATATTGCCGTAACAGTCTAAGATGCAATAGGTGTATTACAGACACATTCGGGCGCTTTTGATGACATGGAAATTTTTCAGGATAATGTCACCGATACCACAACCTTAGATCGAAGGAAAAAATTCTGGAGGTACTTAATTGCTAAGATGATATCGAAATAAATGCATTAATTTCTCAATACATGACATCATGAATATTAGAAATCTAGCCAACCTCAATGGCCTGTTGTAATTTATCAGCGCTGACTGGAGGAAGGGTTGCCTGGCTTCCAAGTAGGATCAAAGGCTTTTTAGCCTTCTTGATAATTGATATTGCTTCCGAAACTAAAAAGAAAAAACAAACATTGGATTTCGATCATGAAAATCGTAGGTAGATGCAATGACTTGAAGCCATCAATACTCCCAAGCAGGCAACTACTATCAGAAATCGAAGACTGTCATTGGTGGGGCACTGCATGAGAAGCAAAGAACTAGCCCATGATTTGCTGTTTTTGGAACCATCATATTAAAGACACCATGTTGGCGAACAAGCGAAGACCTACATTGAACAATTGGAGGAAGACACTGGTATCAAAAGAAACAGGCTAAAAAAATGATGGGAGTCCATAAGGGTAGAGAATATTCATCATGCTTAGTAAGTAAGTAAGTAATTAAGTAATTGAGCAAGTAAGTAAGTAATTAAGTAAGTAAGTAAGTAAGTAAGTAAGTTTAGCCATTGTTGCAATCAGAAGGTCGAGAAAGTCATTGAAATCATATATTATAAATATTTCGCCCCCATTCTCTAGCTTTGCTTAAACATCCTCATTAATAAATGATTTACCCTTATTCTGATGACAAAAACTTTGAAACAATGCCTATCTGTCCAAGGTAAATTTGACAGCTTATTTGTAAAATTGCAAATACAATTGTATTTTTAATCAAAAAAGAGAAAATTTCCATCAAATAAAATGAAAAGGTAGGAATATATATCTGAATTGAATTTCCGTTTTACCTTGGTTGTCTGATGGCATAGGTATATCAACAGGAAGTGGTGAGCTATCACGCTTTTCCCAAGCACCAGCAAATAGGTTGTTAACATGCCTTGTAATGTACCTGAAAGCAAAATCGTCATCATGTCAAAATGTGACACTGCCAATA
This sequence comes from Rhopilema esculentum, assembly GCF_013076305.1. Next base: position 1,286,105 of record NW_027019301.1, read on the forward strand.
ATTTCCAAATAATGGTCAGTTTTAACTGTAATGGAGAAAAGACTCTTCCTAGAAGTTAACTACCTAAATAAGGCAATGAATCTGTTACTTGAGATGCTCATTAGGTGGGCGCAGAGGAAAAATAACACCTATGGCAGTTGAAGGAAAGATTGAAAGAAAAAATTTGTCTTTGTCAGAAAGAATAAACAGTAGCTATGAATGAAAGTTGCCATTAAATGTAAAATATGAAAATCAGAAGAGAGAATGATCACTTACCAATTGACAATTTTTGGAAGCAAACCAACAGGATTCTCCTGAAATGATAAAAAGTAGCTCTTGATAAAAAAGATTTAAATGAAGGAGAGGCATTGCAAATAAAAATACAGATAGGGTTTTCATCACCAGTATCATAATGGCAATAACAGCTAAATGTGTGAGTATAATGAACAAAATAAAGTTTTTCTTTCTTTTTCAGCTGTTGCCTGATGATTGTATAAAGCATCAAGCTCGGAGTTGCAACTTAGAACCATGCAACTCAGAATCAATAAACCAAAGCCTATACAGCTTTGCCTATAAAATATCGAGCACTATATGACAAACTGATATAGAGTAATTTCATTTCTATCAACCTATGCAAATAAGATTTAGCTAGTTTCAATAAAACATTACCTACATTTGACTAACAGATAAAGGACGGTCTGATCCTCTTTAAAAGATGAAAACAATCTTTTGGCGGTAAAAAAATCAAAAATGGTCTTGAAAAAAGCAAACATTTTGAAAAATTCTAGAGCTTTTGGTTGGACACACTTCAAGGTATAAAACATCAGAACATAGATCAAAACCTCTAAGCTAGGAAATATATACTAAGTCTTGGAACGGATTAGGCCAATCGGAATAGGCCAATCAGAATAGGCCAATCAGAAAGGCAAGCACAGGTTGCGTAATCAGTGCTGCTTGCCTATTGAAATATCACTAGTGGAGCCCTAAGGTAAAAAACGAACTTCTTCTGTCTACACAATAGCTGTTTTTCTTGTAAATGTACATTAGGTGCCAAATAGCTGGTTTTTCTAAGTCATTCAAGATAAAGGAACCAACAATGTAAAAATTGTACAAGACTCAATAGTGCAAGAATGTTACATAAGATATCAGATGTGAAAATAAAAATGTCATATCAATACCTTTATTCCAGCTTCCCTTTTAACCAAATGGTATGGATAAAGAACATCAATTGGGAACTCTACAAAAACTGGTCCTAAAAAGAACAAAGATCTTGGAAATATTCTGGGATATCAACAGTTATCAGCATCTCAAATTCAACATCTCAAAAGCTTTGTGAGTCAGCAACACTGATTGAATGTTGACTTTCATTAACACATGGAGATATTATCATCTAGTTATGAATATAATTATAGAACTTTGATGATAATAACTATGACTGATGGGTATTATGATTATTATGAAAGTTAAACCTGGTGTCCCAGATTGAGCTGCCTGTAATGCCTTTTTCAGTGTTGGTATGATGTCAGCAACTCTGAAAGGTTAAAAACATACCAAAATTACTTGAAACCAATGTAGTCAATGTCAGCACAATACAATTCAAAATAAGGGACTTTCACTGTTTCTAAACATATCTTTAGTTACACTGTTATGAAAACATATACAAAAAGATCATTTGAGCAGTTTTACTTAGCATTATCCAGATATATATATATATTTAAATACATATTCCAGATTGCGTTGTCTATTCTGACATGACAGTGCTCGATGTGCAAAAGCACAGAGCAATAGACTATAGTCTGTCTGATGAGTGCGTAAGCACGAAACTCGGAGTAACAGAAAACATGTCTCATTTCTAGTCTATATTCTATTTTATATTATATAAATACATATATATAATATATATCTTGTTAGCAGCTACAATTTCTGTATTGCATCATAAGTAGGGCAAACCTCTTGATTGTAGCTGTGTATTTGCATAAGGGCTTGAACAAACACATCTGGTCGATATCTTGCAATGCACCTCTACCCTGTGGAAAACCAGAATCTGAAATGTCCCTTACTCTATTTCAGAACAGAAAACAAGGCTACCAAATGGCTCCTTGGGGCTATAAAATCTAGGCATGGGTGTTGTTCTCTTTTGTGCTGCTAACCAAATTCCTTTTAGTCATGAAGGCTTTTGAGAGGTTTCATATTGTTTGCTTTCAGTATCATTTGCAATCATCATTTCAATTTTTAAAGATGAATTCTGAAGACTGAAACTATTTATGAATTTGAAATGGTAATGTACCAGCATGTGCTTGCAAATACTAGCCACACTTTTCTGGTGGATTTTAATTGAAGATCGAAAAAAATAACTATTGAAAATCTGAACTGTCTTGAAAATCTTAAAATATGATATTGCAACTCAATAGCATTGTTAAGATCAGCTTTTCTGTGCCATTGCTGCTAAACTTTAACTTTGAGTTGGTTTACCAGGCATGAAAGAAGTTGAAGAAATAAATTCACCATGATTTGCCAAAGAACAATGGCATTAAGACATACAAGGGAACCATTGTGTTATCTACTTTAAGAAAACATACCAAAACTCGAAAGCTTGGCATAATGAATGTAGATCTAAAAGCTGCTTTATTTTCAATTGATTTTTCAGTCGCTCACCCAAGTGGTTTAGCTTCAATTTTCCATATGTGACCTCCCCTGACAGAGGTTTAGCTCCTATGGCAACTACATACCTTGAGAAGTGTTGCTGCTGCCCCACCCATCAACAACAAAGGTGATTCTGCCATTTGTGCATTTTTAACAGCTGTCACTGTGTTTGTTAATCCTTGAGGATAGAGAGAAAAAGGTATTTTAAAAGAAACAAGATTGAGCAATAGATGTAAGTAACTTGTAATTACAGATTAAGCATTTTACTTCTATAAGTAAGCAGTTGGGAAATCATTTTGTTGTTTATGAGACAGTAAATCAAACTTAAGATCAGAAGCTGTCCACCTGCACATTGGAAATGCCAACTGCTTACTATCTTATTAAAGAAATATGCTCAAAATGCCATACATGCATATGTATATTTTCTTTCATGTACAAATTCAATATTTAGTTGTAATAGTTTTTGCTTATCATCTTGTTGACCTTTTCTACAAACCTGGACCAGCAGTCACAGCAGCCACACCAACAGTCCCAGAAAGCCTTGCAACAGCATCAGCTGCAAATACAGCGTTTACCTGGAGATGAAACATATAAATTGAGGATCTTGAAAAAATCTCGGGCTTCCAACTTATGAGCATGATATCATGAGACAATGTGGTACATCAAGTAAAAGTTAAAGGAAATCTCATCTATGAGGTTTTGAAGTACCATTCTAATAGAAAACTTCTGTCAAGCCAACATAATCAAGAAGGATGATCAGTTATTTTCCTTCCTGCCTTTAACCTTCCCTTTGTTCTCATAGGGTACCTTCTAATGCAGAGTGGGCTAGCATTCAAATTGTATGCCAATTTAGGGTTTAATTTATAACCTGGAGCTTTGCAATCAAGTGATGTACAATCAGATTGTGTATCAGGCTATCAATTAGGTTTTGTTTTATAGCCTGATTCACAATTTTGTTTATCTCTACTTACCCATTAGATATAAACAACATTGTATCTCAGGAAATGTTGTAGTATAAAATATTATATGAATTCACAAATCTTTATTCTGGTGTCAATATAATAAATTCACAAAAAAGAAAAAAACCATTGATCAGGTCAAAACATTCTCAAACTGATATTCATTCAAATGGAGACCATGATACATACTTTGTAAACATAGCTCAATGAAATGTTCATTCAGTTATGGAATCACTCATAATTGATCTATTTTACCTCATGTCTTGTGTCAATGACCTTGATTCCTTTCTGCTCACAAGCAACAAGGATAGGTGAAATGTGACCACCACAAAGAGTGAAGACATTTTTCACCCCATGAGACTAAAATGCAAGTCAAAATTCAGTAATATAAGGAAAGAAGCAGCAAAGTGATATAGAAAGATGTATATCGATTAATGTCTAACCCCTCAATACACATTCTCATTGAAGGAGAACTGACTCGCAAAAATAAGTTTGGCTAAAACGGTAGTTTGTGACAAGAAAAATTCCGGGATCGGAAAAATTTTTTAAATCACAGTTACCGTTTTTGAAATACAGGCGTTTTAAGTTGAGAAACGACAATTGTTCCGACAACTTGAGACTCGAGGCGAAAATCGTCGCGAGTGGGCGATCATCTTTGACGTCACAAGTGACATGTTCTCAGCACGTATTGTGTTTCTCTATAGAAACCTTTAAGAAAATGCTGCGGACAAATGTTTATTTTGTGCATCTGAAAGGAGCTAATTTTGCTTTTTTGACACATAATTGACTTTTTCAATGGTTCGGGACTCTGAATCCGAGTTTTATTACACTGATTTCGAAACAAATGGAAAATTTCAGCCGTCTGAGTTTTTGCTACCAACCAGCGCTGCCGCTTGGGCAGACAGTCGTTCCATGGCTCAACAGTGACAATATTATGAACAAAGAACAGACTGGAAGTACAAACTGATATGGAGTTTCTATTAAAAACATTGCTATTGCTACAATCTAAATGGGATCAGGTATCGTAAAACTAGAATTTCATTTCAGATTGAGGGGTCTTTGTCCAGACTGCTTTGTCTGTATGGCCTAATTCGCTGAAATGCCTATGATGCCCTCAACGGAACTGCAAGTTATTCACTATCAATATAGCATTCTATGATTGTTTTTCCATGTTTCAAACTCGTTAACTGTATCGTGGTATTGAATAGTAAAGGCGGGTTGAAAGTCTCACTTGTGCGGATTATATGCCATTTTCACCGGGTGTGAAGGGTTTCGGGAATTACCTTTAAGGCTGTTGAACAATCTGGATCTACGAAATAGGCTCTTAGCTCTTAGTCACAGAACTTGATTTCTTAGTCAAAGAAAATGATTTTTAGTTGTCATAGGAATATCAACTGGCGCATTATCTTCTTTTGCAAACAATTTTGACTTGGGTAGGGGATGGTCTTTTTCAAGACTAGGTTATTCCCTAGTATCTCAACCTCTGTTAAAAAACGATAATAAAGTTCAGTGAAATTATTATTTAGTCACACTCGCAGCTCCCGTCAACCAAGGTTTTTTCTTGAATTCATATTTCTGTACCCAAAGCAGGCTGCAGGATCGCTTTTCCCGCCGTCTCCACTAGATTTCGTTTGTCTTTTGGCTATTGCTTCATCCCCCCTCCCCCATGTTGCGATTTCATTTGTAATTATAAAAGTAAAAACTTTGAAGAAACGGTATCAGTTTTCAAACAAAGTGGACTCCTTTTTTCACAAGCTTAGAGGTTCTTTCAATGTTTCAAAGCATGCTGGTTCGAAGATATCATGGCAAAAAAAATAAATTTTCTGTGGATATTAGCGTCCTAGCAGACATGTAGCTAAGATTTTCTAGCTTTTTTATACTTATAAATGAAATGCCTGACAATTTTTTGTCTTTTCACCGCAGACTATTTTCAGTAAAACACGAAACTTCATTTGTACTTTCACCGTTGCGGTGAAAGCCTTTACAACGGCATTGTTAACATGTCACTTGTGACGTCAACCGAGAATTTTAACAACTCCTGGCGATAATCTTGTTTCCGCTTCGGGAAATTCCCGAGTCCTGGCTGTGACGTAATTGACGGATAAAAGTGCAAATATCAGAAAAACGGTGAATCTTAGAAGAAAACTTTTTCCAGATTTGAAGTCAGCGACAAATTTTGCATAGAATAAGCTAAAGTTATTTTTGCGTGTCAGTTCTCCTTTAATATCAACATGTATTTCAGTTAAGATCACTGTGCATAGACATTTGCAAAATATTTTTCCCCAAAAAATGTTTTTATTCAGGCTTTCTTACCTGGAGTACTTCAGCTACAAGTTCTCCACCATGTCTTTTGGAATTCTCATCTACCTTTGAAAGAAGAACAGCAGGCAAGTTGAAAAAATATTCCAGCTTGCAAAAAAAGAATTTGATTCACATAAATCAAACTTTTTCAACGAAAATGGTCTATTTAAAAAAATTAATATGCATTTGCTCATTTTCATTTGGTTCGTTGAAACAGGAGATCAGTAAGAAAGTCTAGCAAATAATAAACATTAAAAATGTACCTGAGCAGTTTTTAGTGTTCTTTGAAATATCATACACTTAATTCCATGATGAGTTGCTTTAGACCAAGCACAGAAATTTCTCTGAATGAGCACAACCATAAGTCCCCCGTTTTTTTGTACAGCAAACGTCTTTAGTGATGCCATACTTTACTTTGGAAATATATTATAAACAAACTGGACTTTGAAGAATTTTCAGGAGCCTAACCTAGGGCAGATAAGATTCAAAACCATTTGAATTCTTGACTCTAAATTTTATCTCACTGTGACAAAGAATTCTAAAAACTGCTTGAGAAACATTTTTTCTCAATGATAAATGTTGACAGTGATTTCTCCTTTTATTGAATGTGCAGTGCTTTTGTCGAGTGTTTAATTTTGCCATGCTTAATTCAGGGGAAAAGGACAATTTTACTGGAATATCACTACTTTCTCCAGTTGTTTTCAAGTTTGCATTTATGATTTTTGAGAACTTTTGAATGTGAAATCTCATCTTTTCCATGGGGCCTAGGCCTTGGGTACATAAAACGAACAACACAGCACATAGGGTCACTAAATAAAATTTCTGATCAATACCTTTGAACTGTCAATTCTCAAGAAATTATACACCAGCCAAAACAGTGCTATGACTGTGGCAAAGACGGCAGTGCTAGTTATTAGGCAGAGTTCACCGCAAACCATTTCTTCTTGAAAACTCCCACTCCTGAAAGACCTCACATGATCACTCGATAGAAGCTGGACTTTGGCCTGTAGCCTCGTACCGAGGGCCAGGAAAAATAATTGGAGTAGAAAATCAGAAAAATAGACTTCTTTTCTGTGCCATGGTTGGCGGCAAGAAAAATTTTAGATTATATTACTGCACCTCAAATAGAGTTTAACAAGAGATAATCCAAGGCAATATTCTTAAGGTTTTTTATAACTAGGTTCCGTTCCATAGTTTTATCTGTTTAAAAGTTGACATGAAAAAGCAAGGGTCTTAGCATTGCATAAGATGAAGAAGAGAAATGAATAAAAATCAGTTAATGAAATAATATAAAACAATCTAATGATTAAGTAAACCATTTCCTATTTGAGTACTCCTTTTCGGACCAATAACTGTCTACAAGATGCATATTAAAATTTATTGTAGAGAAAAAGAAGACATCAGAGCGGATAAAGAAAAACGAAGATGAATCGAATTCCAAATTCTGACAGTGTTTTGCTAACAATTGTTCGAGGTAAAAACAATTGGCGTGCCGGATGAAATCTTGTTCGGCGGGAGTTGGCCCGCGGGCCGGAGGTTAAGAATGGCTGTCCTAAGAGCCAGTGACCACTCTGTTGAGTCATAGATAATAGAAAGGAGAGCTGGATTGGCAACTAGGGACTAGCAACAATAGTGCGCCTTGTCCTCTTGACTTAATGTTAGCTAATACCTTATAAAAATCCTATTCAGGAAGTGGGCCTGCGAGTGCACCAGCCCTCGACTGCCTGGAGAATACTTCTCTTTAATATCGTCTAAACAAGCATACTTGATTGCTTTTGGCTCTTGTGGCTTTAAATACTGTAATTCTCTTCTGGGTGCTGGTTTTGGTGTTACAATGCTTTTTTAAGGAAGAAATTCAGTTGGCAAACTGTTCTCCTTCAACTCTGGGATCCGTTCTCATCTAGAACAGAAAAAGTCAGTAGGTTTGGTATCTTTAAGGTTTGGTAAGCTTTCAAATCTTATAATATACATATCATATTTGGTGAACAGGATGTGGAGGGCTTTATCAGGACAGAACATAAACGACAATGATTGATACGTGAGGAGGTAAAGATTCTTATGTCGAAAACAAAAATGGTTAAAATGTATTCCAAGATTATCTTGGTCGATAGGCAAAGTGAGGTTCACTTAAGATGCGTGCAGAGTGGGAAGTCCGTCGACCGGTAAAGTCTGCATTTGACTCGTTTTTCGCACTATCAAATAGATAAAAAAAATGCTTGAATAAATCCAGTCACATACCTATAAAGATACATTCCTCTTTGAAGTGCACAGCACATATCTTTGCACTCTTAACCTTGAAACCCTTGTCACAGCTATCGACATAGTGAACAAGCTTGGCAGTCCATTCTGGGTTGCCGACGCGATTATTATTGAAAAAACTCAAGTGAGGATATTTAATTTTACAAGTCTGCAGTTGGATACGCAACAACTTGCTCCAACTATTTCAACTCCAAATTATGCCAATTTTTCTAAAGTTTTCATTTGATCCTTGTTCTTGATGGATTTAAGTTAACGTCATCAATTTTGTATCTCGCTATCTACGGATCTTTTTCGAAAATGGACTTCAGAATTGAAATCTTCATCTTTAAATAAATTTATACTGAAAAATTCATGTTGTTTGGACTGCTCGGTCGCATGTTACTTTGTTTCGAATATTCAGATATTTCTTTAGAGTTGACCGGAACTTGCTGCTGCAGTGAAAAAAATTCACTACAGCAACAAATTCCATTGAAATGTATAAGAAAAGCTAAATTTTGAAAATGGGGTAATTCGCAGCCTGACGGCCCAAACAATTTGAAATTTTTGGCACAGACTAATTTTAGCATGAAGGTTCCAATTCTGTTATCCATTTTCGCCAAATGTGAAGATACAAATTGGTCGAATCCGAGAATCGCGGACTCTCCTTTGCAACCGGAAATGAACCTTCTGCACGCCACGCTTTGAAGTTGCCGCGCTGCCAATCCAGTTCTCCTTTCTATTGTCTATGGTTGAGTGAATAGACCATCTCGGAGTTCGAGTAGCCATCACTCAAGCGATGCAAAAGCCGCAAAACATAGTGGCAGCTTCTACCATCGAGGTTTGTAAATTCCTCTGCAACTCCGTTTTTGATCAACCAATTTCAGATTTTATGCTAAAAGTACTTTTCTCTTTTCTAAAGAAGTTTTTACGAACAAAGCGGAAGCCATCTAACAAGTTAATGGGAGAACAGCTTCTATCCACCATCAATTGTTCGCTGGTTTTCCCCACAGAGCGACTCGAGCAGGCTATGAAACAAGCTGGCGTTACTAAAACAAACTTCGTGACCATCGAAGGCCAGAAGACAGAAGCTATAAAAATCATGAGCCTCAATCCTTAAAGCGATGTTCAGAATGGACACAAAAAAGGAAGATGTACTGCAATAAATACCACTGAATATGAAGAAATACGCAATTTGAAACCCAAACCATGTCACACGTAACATGCCTAATTTTCTAATTTGTAGCAGCCGAATGCTTTAAAGGTAGTGGTGATGTGCAAACTAAAAACGTATTACATTTAAAAGCTTGAAAGAACAATTTCGCACTGCCTGAACTTCTGACAACATTTAAGGAAACATTTAAGGATAAAATAATGAAATTGAAAGGGGTATATGTCCAGCAAAACCCCTAAGATTGTTTCAGGAGCAATGAAAATTATAGATTACCATTTAGTGATGTTGAAAACATGCCTAGAAGATCCAAAGGACAAGATCAACTGTTGTTTAAAGACCCATTGCTAACAATGAGCCATTGCACTACGTAAGCATCCCATAATGCATTTTTAGACTGTCTAAAATTAATTTTGGTTAATCCGTAGAAAATTTTGCCATTGTTTGGACCGTCACCACGCTCGCAAAGGCCCATTTTTAGCAATGAGTCTTTAAAAAGTCAAAGGTAATTTAAAATTTCATCTGACGTGGCATGAAAGGCAAGGTGAAATTTGAAGATCTTTTATCGGCAATGCAAATTTACATAAACGGCAGACGGGGATGCAAGATATGCCTTCCACCAGGAAGGAAAAACTATGCGCAGTATGCGAGCTATCCTAATCCTTCTTGCACCATTCGTCTGAATTGAGATTCCTTGTCTTTCGTTAAAAAATATGAAGAAAATAATCGTTAAATGCTAAGGATTCATGACATTAGAAAACTAACTTCAGAGTCTTGTGCGCGAAGGAATCTCTTTCTCAGCAATGACACTGAAACTTTAAAACTAGTAGACGGCTCTAGGCCACAGTAGGAGAGAAATTTTGGGACAAAGATATTTGTTGGTAATTTTTGGGGGTCCGTTACTGATACAGGTCACTTAAAGGAGGAATCGCTAGGTGTCTCTCTAATTTAACATAGAAATCTGCACTACGGGAAACAGTTAATGAAAAACTTCGAACATAAATCAAAGATAAACATGCTCTAATTTCTACAAAGGCATATACAAGATCTAATTACAATTCTTATAATTTGTATTAAACTAGGTTTGACAATTAGTCAACATAGCTATCTTCATATGAATTTAAAACAGCAAAATTATCTACGTAATTGACAATAAGAAAAATATAATAAATCACAAAAAACTCTTGATATAGTTGAATCTTCTGGAATTCATGAAGATGTGGTTGCATTGGTTGGATATGATTTGCTGGTGTTGGTTATGAATATTTAAAATAGTGACAAAGGGAAATTGATGATCGACAGCTTCAGATCATTCTGTCATTTACATTTTGATAATTTCTATCATCCGATATGGAGCTACCATTTCAATCAAACTCTATACATAACTTAAATGAACGACCTCGATCAGGAAACTTCACAAAATTTCTTCAAATAAAATTTTTGGAACTCGGATTATGAATTAGCACCGAAACTATTCAAGTCCCGCTAAAAATTCCAAACTAAAAGCATTTGTGAACTGCGTATAGGACAAAATTTGACAACCTATCAGGAATTTGATCGCAAAAATAATTCCGGGTGTAAAGTCACAGCCCCAGTCATTTCTCACGGTCAAATCCCTTATAAAATTCCGGACTCCTTCTTATCATGATCAAAATCATAACAGCTTGGAATGTGAAAATTTGAATCTAGAATGAAACTTCGGTGCTAAATCCATTCTGGGGTCAAAACCTTCAAATTTCTAGACTAGTTTTCAAAACAAGGTTGCTTGAGTGAAGTGATACATTCTGCGTTTTTCATGAAAAACCATGATCACACGACAACAACGTCACTTCTGATCGATCTCCAAAATTACTTGGGTCGATTTGTTTATATTCTAATTATGAATTGCACGAAGGTAGCTTTCTCGCATCTTCCTCCGCGTGGCCGGACTTACACCGTTTGACCTTTCGATGTCATTCATCGAGCTACTGCGAAGGGGCCGGTTAGAAGGAGCTTCCTCGGTGCGGGTAGCAGGTGTCTCTCGACTTGACATGAGGAAATCCAGCCTCTGTTTCAGCCGTTGGAGGCTCAGAACTTTACCATAAGCAGAGAACCGCTTGTACTGTAATCAGAAAAGAGAACTTGTAATAAAGTTATAGACGTCAGAGTAAATAAGAAGAAACTAAGATCTTGAAAAGGCCGGGTTATAAAACAAGAATAAATAATATAGATATCTTAAGAACTAAGATATGTTTATGTGAATCTAGCAGGTAATTATTTTTCTTTTGTTCTGTTGAGTTGACAAAATCTACTGATACTGGAAATCGCTGTCTGGGACGAAATATTGTTTTTATAAAGTTTACTCTTTTGTTGACGGAATTCTTTTCTTTCTTTCTATACTTTGTTGGATTTATGTGCCTCATAGTGTCTCCTAAGGGTACGAGTGTCCTATAACGACTAGAGTAGAAATTTATACTAGTGAGGTTAACTTGGTTATTGGTTATGCGTGAAGGGAATCCTTTTGAGTGGATGGGAGCATAAAACTGCTTAATGTCAACTGTGATAATGAACAAAAATATTGACAGTTTAGAATAGAAGTAACGATGTTCATCGTAATATCATTAAAATCGTTGATCATGATGCAGCCAGGTGAAACAATTGATCAGTTCAAAACGACGACAGCAATATTAAGTTATTCGCGCAGATCAATTTGGGAAATAATATTTATCTCTAGCAGCGACAAGCGCTTTGAGGATCAGAATAATAGGCTACTACAGTTTTACTGAATTAGCTTGATCACGCCCAAAATAAGCTTGAAATGCAGCATATTATCGGGCGTGTTCTTCGAAGGTACTCAAAAAATCGGGTATATTCCTGTTTGATTTAATTTTTCTCATAAACTAGATTAGTGATGACACACAAAAATCGCAATTCAAAATTGTCTCTTTTTAACTTGCTTAAGTTCAAATTTCGTAACTAAAACTACATCTTCGATTGCTTTAGATAGATAATAATACCACTAATCTAATGAATTATGAAAAATGATTGCAAACGAAGCAGATTATCTGTCCTTTCAGAGACCGAATATATCAACACAAAACAAGCCAACATCCAAGTTTGTCTACATGACAAAATTTTTCAGAGGCGACAATCAATTGTCTCTCATCTGTTACTCGTTGGAAGATAGGCTCTAATAATATTTGCCCGTGGAAAAAAGGAAAACTCTGGAAGAGTTTCCTCTCAATGATATAAACAGATTCACTTTGGTGAAGATGTTGGGAATCCAAGGCCGCGTTGGTGTAAATTTTTAATCCCTGTGACACACTGAATAGATTCACAAAAGTGCGTCTCTTTCAACGCTATGATAAGGTACGTTTTCCAGCTTAGGCCCGTATAGTTATTCTCCAAAGAAATCAACAATGCGTCATGTTTATGTATCCATCGAATCCTCAACTAAAAACTGAATACCTACAGCAAGCTACGTTACCCTTATATACTCTTCAACAAGAAATTTCTAGAATAAACTCGTACAATATCACGTGTGGAGGAATACAATCTTGAATAAGCAAGTTACAGCATCTTACGTAAGGCTAACTCTAGAAGGTTCTGGAATTATTTTACTATTAGTCAACTTGTCTAGCGTGTTCTACTTATTTAGCATTATTAAGAATTATCTGGAAAAGTCCAGTTCACCACAAAGATGTGCGGCCATCAAGAGGACAAATGAGAAGCAACTTGAAAAGGTTTTAGAAAGGAAATGATATTTGCACATTTAACACGATCTTTGTAAAAGTTCACATAGACGAACTATACGAACCTCAAACTCTAAGTAATCCATTTTATCTACCCAATCCTGAAATGAAAAGTATTAAGATAGAATGCAAATCATTTATTTTCAATAAGACAAATTTCCTATATTCATAACCAGCAACGGAAATAGTTGCAGATGCTTGGCAAATAAAGGTGCCTAAGATTTACGATTTAGGGTCACCATTTTAGGACTAAGGTGCATTAAATATAAGATTCAGGATCAGCCTTGATCACCCCCCCCCCCCCCCCGAGATCTTCCAATGATTGCTAAGTATAAATTATCTCTTATAGCTGCATTGATTTATAATTTCCGCTTGCTTTTTCAGGTTGTGTTTTGCGAAAGTAAATTGAGGCCATTTCGGTCTATAATCGAAAATTTCAATTTTACTGACGGGGTTTAAATGAAAGCCGTGTTTCGTAGGCAGCCGATATGGAAATATAGAAAATAATTTCTAAAAAACAAGATGTCTAGCTAAAAAATTTAGTAGTTCCCGGTATAAGTAATTCTTCGCAATTTGCCACAAAAGATGTGATGAATCAAGACATCTTAAGCCTAGATCAACTCATTTCGATTATATTATCTATGAAGAGAGGCCTTCAGCATCGACCGATTAGCTTTTACCTTGAAATCTTTCGAGTTTTCATTCGGTTGCAGTTCTCTGTGATTCTGCATATCCTTGTCAATTGATTCAGCCTAAAAGATTAGCGAACTTCGAATTATACCCAAGCGGTAAAGGGAGGAATATAAATCTTTTCAGATAACAAATGAAAGTGATCAGAATTACGTATCAAAATGCCTCGTAAATATTACCTTATCCCCAAAGTTGGAAATCAATATAAAGAAAATTTAGTCAGCCAGTCGAATTTAAAGACAACTGCCGTAAAAATCCTTTCATCTGAAGTTCTTGGCTGACCTACTTACAAGAATTAGTCAAATATGGTTTAACATTAGTTTTAATGAGTTATTGGCTCCTTGAGATTATCAAGAAATTAAATAACTTGAAATCTTCAATTAGATTTATCGGTCAATCCTCTTTAAATGACGCCTGTTCGCGTTAATACTTAACTCAAAATTAAAAGCCAACCGTTATAATGTCATTGAAAAGCTTTGCAAGTGTTCCCTGCTTTATCCTCGGGACCAACTTTATTGAAACAAAAAGGGCCTCCAGATTTATCAAAAAGATGGCACAGAATCAGGGGCTACTGTAAGGTGTCCATGGGGCTACTATAAGGTAAGGCCAACATGAGATTTGGAAATAGGTGACAATATTTATGCAGCCAAGATGGAGAAAAGCAGATCTTGTTTTCTAAGCATTTTATTAAGAGACCGTTGCTTTCAACAAACAGAGCTGCCAGGTAGTCACATTAAGTAAGGTACAAAAAATATAAAGATCAACTCAAAGAAAACACTGGCGTGAAACGCTCTGCTTTCGCCTAATCTCAAGCATAGTATAGCAAAAAGTTACTATTTAAGCATTTTTATCGGCTTATAACAATAAGTAAATATCTAATCTTTGTAACAAGTCAGAATCTCAAGCAGGAAAATGTCAGTTCAGTGAAGCTATGATGATGAATCACTTAGGTGAACTGTTTAAGGGTCGGTTGATTGAAAATTCCAGACATTTTCCCGACTCCCCTATCTCAATGCGGCTCAAACAGTTAAAAGAGGATAATCTAGAACAGGTACAAACAATTTCCACATCTTATGAAGCAATTCTAAGGAAAGGCTGCTCACCCTTTCGGAGTGTCGCTTGATTTGCTGTTCCTGCAATGAGAAAATATCATCTGTCACTACATAAATAATGAAAGACCAGTCTGTGAGTTTCCATCGAATGACATGGAACTAAACAGTTGTCTCAATTTGTCGAGATTCATCTAGTGTCTAGATTTAGCAATTCCTGAAACTTCTCTCTTGGGAAGTTTACTTACCAAATTGAGTCTAGTGACGGAAACTGGCATCACAGGACGGGTGAACTGTTTGCTGCAAAACAATCAGAGCCTAATAAACATTTCATACATTTCGTCCGACACTTTCCAATGTTTGAAACGTTAGGTAATGACTTAAAAATAAAAGAAAATTTACTTTTCATAGTGGATCGAAAGGTTGTTTTGGCCTGGTTCATACATTTTAAAACCATGAACAAATATAAGTGACTTGATGTGGAAAGATGTGACCAGATCTCAGCCAATCTTAAACACCTTTGACTGATTTTTCATATTTAGAACAATCAATTTCATAATATTTCATATACAATTTTCATAATTAATTTCATAAAATTGCAATGATCTCATTTCATAATAATCTTTCAGGTTTTGCAATCCGATTTAAAAAATTTCTAAAAATAGATTGTTGTGATGTCATCACTTCAGAACCTTACTCAAGTTAGGGGAGCCGCAGTGAATACTAATTGGAGCTCTATATAACACACAGCATAGTGGAATCGACATTACACTGTGCTATGTGATTAGAAGACATCTCAGATTCGAACATAATAGACTGTGCAGGCCACAATTGGCCTCCATGCACAGAGGCTGTATAGTAAAACTAACCTGGAGGAGCAAGGTGCCGGCAATGGTGGTGACGACAAGGCAGCAGCTGTTATATTGATTGCATCTACCCAACCTTGCACATCAGCCTTACTCCTGTAAACAGAATAAAATAGAGTCTAGGCCTCTTGATACGTAGTTTCAATCAATACTTCATAGTCAGTTTTACGTAGTTAATTAGTTAAAAACCGAAAAACTATAAATTTTCCACCGTTAAGGAAAGTAACAAAGAAGTAGACTGAAAAACATGAAAAACGACTAAGAATTGTTAAAACATTGCAAAGCAGTTTATGATTTAAAGAGTAAAGGACTTTGCGCTTCCAAACACCCTATAGTCAACAAAAGTAGTGGGTTATACTAACAGCTCTAGCCCTGGCCTAATCACATGATTGCTGAAATCAATACAAATGAAATAATAGTCATGATAATCAAAATCTTGGCATAATCAGAAATGATAATCATGAACAAAGGCAAGATTAGGATCCAGGCAGGATAGTTAATATGTGTAATATTATAATATTCCCACACATAATTTATAATATTTTGCTGTCATGAAGAATCACATACTTTGCTTCAAATAGAAAAACTCGCCAGTCCGCAGTTATGAGCTTGAAAACAAAATTTCTCTTCCTGTAATCCGTGGCTGGACCTGCCAAAGAGTGGTGTATTCCGATTGACCGGTCGAATTGCTCTCTATCATGCTACGAAAAATGGTTTGGTAATGCCGATAAATATCAAACATTTTTATAAATTGAAATCTAATAAAAAGTAAAAAATATATCAAATGCAAAGTAAAGGTTTGAGTTTTAAATTGACTTTTAAAGGTTTAAGGTTAAAAAATCAATTCATTTATTCGCCTCAACTTCAAATATTCAAAGCAACAAGTGCTGGACAACATGAGGTGGACAGGAATGACCGCCCCCAAAGTAGACAGGAGAGATAAACTTGTATATCCTAAGTACTTAATGGGGTTTTTATCTTTACACTCAGCGAACTATTTTCAACCAGAATTATCCTTAAAAGAACAGGGTTGCTTTCGTTTGAAGTCAAAAAACATTTGAAGTCAAACCTAGTTAAGAAATCAACAGAAGATCATCTACTTCTCGCATTCACTAGCCCGTATCCGATAAACTTGCTACTGGAAAAGCGACTTATATACCTATCTTTCTTTAGCAACAACCTCAATTAAAGATTTTCTTTGATCAGTCAACTTTTGTAGCATAGCATACTATGAAACGCTGCTTTCAATCAACAGGCAATAGACACATCTGAAAAGTTTTGGCGGTGACTTACCTTCCTGAGAAAGAGAACTAAACCTTTGAGAATACAATAATAAGTCTTCCATCGACGTTTATGTGGAGGACCTGCAAAGATGAAAATGAACAGTTATATAACATTACAAAGAACTAAAAAGGCCTTACCCAATAAATTCTTGGTAGAACCCAATGGTACCCGTTTCGCCAAAAAGGAAAACGGGGTTGATACAAAAGTGTTTGGGAGTAAACATGCTAGAAGTCAAGATTAAAATGATTTTTGCATGGTTTTATCTAATCTTGAAAGGAATAATGGGTGCTAAACCCCCTCATATCCTTACCTGCTGTTGTGGTCCTGTTATACTGTGGGCAGTGGAGGGGTGCTTTTTGGAAACTACATTAAACCTACGATTCAAGGCTTGGACTCATAAAAATTAAAAACTTTAAGAGAATAAGAATTTAAGAACAACTCACAGCGTCTTCCATCTGCATCCATGATGCATTTTCTATTTAGCATGCCATTCTGCATCACGACGGCATCATCGTCTGCTTTAAGCTTTGAATACAAAATGAACAATAATATCATGAAAATATCAATGCATTGAGCCAAATAGCTAATGGCTTATCACAATATTCAATGCTAAATAAAGACAACCAGAGTTGCATTCAATCCGAGTTGCAGAAGCATTACAAATTGCTGTAGAAGGGCAAGTGAAAATTAGAGAATTGATTACTTGATGTTGATATCAATTGGGGTAGGAAAAATCTGTCAAAATCAAAATTTAGAAGAGATGGGGAAGAGAACATGGAAAGTGGCGGTAACCTTTATGAAATTAATAGCAGTGGAATATGTTTTTAAAACTCAGGATAAGAAGGTTTAAATGTAAGAGCATTAAGCTTGATAAGAGGCGGCATGAAGAGGAATCACAGAGGCGGTCTCTTGAACGTCATCAATGAGATGAATATGTGATAGAAGTCTAGGGCAATACATACCTCAATGAAAGGGTTTCCATTGGAGGATGGCTGAAAAATAAGGTGAAAAATATTCATAGCGAACAATATGGCAGGTGCAGGACAACAAAGAGACGCTTCTTATCGCAAAAGATGATATAAAAAAGCCTGACATGATACTACGACTTAAAGAAAGTATAATCTATAGATCAATGGGTACACGAAGTAGAAATGATCAAACTCGCGAAAACGCTGTTGAAGGAAACGTACAGGGCTTTACAACTGACTGAAAAAGGAATCATGAAAGTGAAAAGAATGTAATTGCTCCTAATCAAACAAACAGTTGGACCCAAAACCCTCTGATGAATAAGACCCTTAACTATGCCCCCTATTTAGATGGGGTTCGCTTGAAATTGACCACATGCGCACAGTTCCCATGCACCCAAATTTTGATGTAGAAATAAAGACAAGTTCTGTTTGGAAAGTAATTAAGAATACACAAAGTCGTCTTTAGTCCACAAATTTCATATCAATTGACATGTCAAAGCGACAAAAGAGAATGCTGCATAAATATACCTTTCTAGATTTTGGTGATGGCTTTATTTCTCTCGGGGCTTCATTGCTGAAAATATCATCAAAGACATAAAGCGCGCAAAATTCAAAAGAAACAAAACAACAGAACTCTATGTATTTGCAAATTTGTAAAAAAATAAAAAGGGCGTTAACATTCCAAATACCAATTATCACAATGAGCAAATTACTTACTATATTAAATCATTCTGTATTGTATCAAACTTGTATTGTTTCACGATATTACATCATATTATATCATAATGTACTATACTATATATATCATAATGATACCATACCAAAGTACACGTCTGTATTACATCATCTAGTTTCAAACGTCTGTATTTTATCTTGCGACAGTATATTATTCCAAATAACAGAAATCTGCATTGGTATTTAAGAACAAATATTTATATATTCTAAGGCCAGACGACAGATTAATTGATCTAAGTACTCACGTCGCATATAGAATTTCCTTGGTTTTGATGGATTGGTAAAGAGTCTGCGAATAAACATCGTGAATTTACAATTTAGTACAATATGGATATTATAAAAAGATGTGCACAAATAAACACTCGCCAGGTTATCTGCAAGAAGCAACTTCCATGAAACAATGTTTGTAAATGAAAGATTTAGAGAAACATGACCAAATTGAATACCTTTAGGAGCTCTCTTGAAAAGTCTTCGCCATCGTTAAGTCCACTGAGATTGTTTATAAATTCATTCAGAGTCATCTTAGTTCCAATATTCTGACAAAAAAGCGATACACTTAAAGTTAAAGAAGATGTTTGAATGGATAGGTACCATGATATCCAACAGCAACAACGTTCAGAAGACATCACTGGCTATAAAAAACTCTCGATAGACACCAGAGGTAGCTGCAAGGTGTAAGTTTTCTATCAGCTATTTTATATTAAAGTGGATTGGTGCAACGGAAGATTCAACATTGGCTTCTATTAGCTAGATCTTTGTGAGTTTCGATATTATCTTTTGCTAATCTTTCAGGAAAGGTGTTTTATGTGCTTTTCAAAGCTTCAATATTTTTCAATTGACTATTACCAGGTATTTATTGCGGTAAACTCTAGAATAAGGCCTGTTTGTTTATGGGGGGTGTGGATGGGTGTGGTTACTTTTACTTTACCGGATGGTAGAGAATTTAAAGGTAGGGAATTAAAAAAAACTGTGCTTTAAGTACAGGGCCTCTACGGGCTTATGGCCGGAAATACCGGTTCATGAAATGCGATGGGTATTTTGTAGGAGGTTTGGAAGTACTAACCTGGCCATGGAGATCCGTGTTCAGAAGCATTAATGCACATGTTAAAGTATGCACAGCGTCTACAGGTAAGCAGATAGAAAATGATCAGTGAGAACAGTAAAATGTAAGTTGCAAGAGATTCTGATGATAAGAATTGCAGCCTGGAAAGCTGCTGCTACACTGATACTAAAATCACAGAAAATGAGCAACGACTATTGTTTCATGCACTTGAAACCCAAGTTGTGGTCACTCAGGTATGACGGGTCAGGGGTTGCGCTTGTATCTCAAACTATACATTGGAAACAAACAATGATTTTTAAACAAGCTTGGCTACACAGCAAAGGGTTCATCCAGCAATATCAAAGATTGCATTTTGACACATGTAGATTCACATTTTTAACGATGCATGATATTGGCCAGTGTCAAAATTTATTGGGCAGCTTTTGGCCTTTGTAAAGGATCAATCTATATCCTTTCAATTTTTGCAGCAAGAATCTTTTTTCATATCATTCAACTGCTTAAAGGCAATCGACAGTTACTAATGTGGCTTAGGCCATTAGTCAATCAACAATAAGCCAATCAGTGAGCAATATACGACTCACGCTCTTTTTGATTGGCTAATAATGATTGACAGGTCGTTTAAGCCACTTTTGTACCTGTCAATCGCCATTAAATGTTTTTAAACCCAGAATATCAAAATTAATTGGGCAGCTTTCGGCAAAGGATCAATCAGGAGATTTTCAACCAGTAGATTTGAGTCAATTACCCTCTGAGTCATATAACTGTTTGTTGCATTCATGGTATCGCTTGGAGAACTGAAGCAATATCCTCTCACGTTCCTGTGTTTCACCTGTTAATGGGAACTTCTGTAGAAGTATCCTAGAAAAGTATATAAAAGAAAAAGGTTATAAATATGTATTTATATACATAAAACTCAAATTCAGTCTAGCATCGATAAGATAAGTTTTTCATACGTTCCTTTAAAAACAGATTTAAATTCTAATAAAAGATGGAAACTTCTTTTAAGAAATGCTTTCACATACCTCAAAGCTTCGTCAATTGAGTATCCCTCGAAGTTAAGAAATTTCATGTATTCGTTGCACACTTGTTGACTGAATTCTGAACTGTGCAAAAAAAATTCAATGATCCACAAATAAATCGTTTAAAAAATAATTCAAAACACCATTTGTTGGAATATGAATTTGAAAAAGCTCTAAGCAACCCCAAGTTAGAAATTTACGGAGGTGCAAACAAGCAAAAAACAAACTAGCGTTAACTAGCGTTAACAGTAGAAAAACCCAAAAGAGGTTTGCACGGAAAAGAGGCTACCAACGCCCTCAAAAAGTAAGTGAATCGAACTACAGGAGATACATTAAGGTAAGTTGTATCGAAGTAACTCACTTTTTTCCAAGCAGTGGTGCTACATCATCAGATGAGAAACCATCGAGTGTAAATAGCCTCGTAGCAAGATCCGTAGCATCAATGGTTTTGAGCTCATCCGGGACTTTCAAAGGTGAGCTCAGCTCACTGTGGCCTAGATCCGAAATCCTTGAACCAACTGACATTCTTGATGGAATTGAGCCGCGGTTCTTATTTTGAAATCCAAGGCCGTCTCCCGATGATGACAGGAAATCCTCTGCGAAAGGCTGGGTAGGAACAATAAGCGATTTCCCTTGCTCATAACGACTGTGAACCATGCCATCTTCAGCATCTCGCATTGGGACACCATTACTCATACCCGCATCTTCACTGTACGTTGTACCAGCCATCGTGTTGAACATTGCATTGGTTGAGTATGTTTGGCTTGTATTTGAATAATCTGTTCGCATGTCTAGACCTTTAGGAGACTGGTCGAAATTTGTAGCATTTCTGTTCGGTATCCCCGTAGTTTGCGAGCTAGTGCTGTAATTAACCGAGTTTGACAATGTAACATTCATTAATCTCTGCTGCAAAGCTGGTGATAAGCGAGGTATCAAAGGGGCCTGCTTCATATCATTGTTATGAGTGTTATGAGAATAGTTGTTATCTTTATATTGACTGACATGAGTCCGGTCTGTATAATAGAAATCATGGTTTCTGGAATACCTTTGATAGATGTCTGCCCGGCCTAAAGAGTTAGTCCTTTTGAATCCAACACCATAGCCACTTCTTTGCATGTCATCCTCGTCTTCGTCATCATATTCAAAATTTTCAGTAGACTTCACATCTAAGTCTTTCCCGGTACCTACTCCTCTTGGATTTGAAATTGGAACGTTTTGGTGCATCAACCGGGTAAAATTATCATGACTCGGTAGCTCTTCGCTACTGTTATACCGCCTTTGTGAAAAACCGGCCAATTTCTGGTTTCGTAAAGCAATCTGATGCTTAATGAAAGCATTTCTTAGATCTTGTGCATTGTTTGCTGATTTTGGATTTACATAATGAGCACTTGTGGTATTACCATTCCCCAGTGGGCCAGCAACTCTTCGATCTTTGGGTTGATATGAAGACCAAGACGGGTTGGTGCGTTTTTGGCTCGATGCGTCTTCAAACCTCACTGTTGGTCCGGTACGGGCACCCCGGGCTACGCCTGAAAAACTCCGCGTATCAGCATCCGAAGTATAGACCGGAGCCCGGTAATCTTGAGTGTTTGTTTGTCTTTGAAGATAATTCCAAGTCTGTTCGTCATGCGAAGCACTCCTGCGATGCAGCGCCGGTCTGTGAGAATTGTCAACGACTATGTTTGGTACATTGCGAAGCCCGTGATTCTGTTTCATCTTTTTCTCTTTTGAGTGGGAAGCGCTGATACGAGGAGCTGAACCGAAAACTGGCTTGCTAAGTCGATTTTCCTGCTTCAAAATTTCTGAAATACATAAGTCGTCGAGTGACAAAAAGCTCCTAACCTCGACACGTTTAACGGCCGTAGTATCGTTCGCTCCTTTATCCCTGCTTCTGGGCGAATCTTTTTCGATTTTTGTAGGCTGGGTTTCCTTAGGGGAATTAATTTCCTCGTTTCTTCTTGGCGAGGTCCTAGATTCCGAAGATGATTTCCCGCTAGTTGGGTATGATTCCGGAATCCTACAAGACGATCTCTCACTGGTTTCCTTTTCTTCGAATGTAAAGTGACCGGTTGGCCTAGCTAAAGATCCGGCTTTGGTAAATCGCCCGTCAGCACCAAGGAGATCGTAATCCGGACTCCCAACTGTGCGTTTGTAACATGGAGATAAATTCTGTTTATCCAACTTTTTCTTATTTTCTGAAGAATTTTGTGAAGTAAATTTCGAGTTATTGCCCGGAGGGGTCACAATTCTTTCCGGTCTGTTTTCCGCAGGTGACGCAGTCTCTGACGAGCGACTCTCTCTTGGGGGTAACTTGATTATATCATAAGAAAGAAATGACTTCGCTGACGATCTTGCCTCGGGATCTGAAACACAAGGGTCAAACAAGGGCCATGAAATATTAAACATCTGCATGGACAAACAGATTTATTTTTGTAAGATTTTTGCGTCCTAAAATCTTAGCTAGCTGAGTCAAAAAAGTAAACACTTTCTTTCTGATTTATGGAAATGCTAATCTGGCATGATTGATAGTATTTAGTATACATGCGAGATGGTCTTCATACAAGTGAATTGGAAATGGAAAGTTCGAATGATGAAAACCATTATATTCAATAATAAGGAAGAATTACGAATACATAACACATCATTTCAATGTCATGAAGTCAACAGTTTTTATTAGAAGCGCGTGAACATTGAGATGATTTCTCCACTGATGAACTAGAGCTTCTCCCCACTAAGAATTCCCTTACCATGAAGATTCAACCTCTTTGACTACTGATTGGCCTCATTTACACGCGACGAAATTTTTCATAAGAAGCAAATTTTCGCTGCCAATGCGGGAAAAATATGCGCAGCAGTAGAAAATGGAAAATTCTCTGCGAATTCGCAGCGAATAATTCGCTTCGAAAAAAGTAGAAACCATTCTAACTCTTTCGCAAGGAATTTTTTCAAGTTGTATCAATCAGAACAGTATTTGAAGACAGGTGATTTTTGCTTTTGTTCCTGATGGCCTACGTCTTTCCGTTTTCTTTTTACTCAAACACTCTCACCTAGACAACGTCAAAGAAATAGGTTGATAATTATTCATTTCCTGTTCCTTGTACACACTAATGTAGGTGGATTCATATCGGATTATTATTCAAACATTTGAATTTCAAATTAACGAAAACTGCCTTGAGAGTTATTTCGTTCTACAAATATTGAAGTAAACGATCGGCAAGAATTTCTTGCAAACGCTAAAATGTTGCTTGCTTATTTGCCTGCTTAACAGCAACAGTTTCAGTCATAAAAACTCAAGATCCGTTTGATCCGGATACACTTACAGGATCTTGCATGTTTGTGCAAGCTTAGATGGCGCAATTTGAAAGCATTTGAAAAAAGTATTCCAGGTCATGTAAACGTAAATCTCTTACCGAAAGATGAAATTCTCCCTTCTGAGGATGCTCTGAATAAATTATTCTAACCCAGTATCGTTTTTTGCTGTTTTGCTCGCTTTTTGATAAATTCAAAATTTTAAGCTTTCTGATAAGAGCACTCTTCGGGCAGTCGCTATATTCTTTTGTAATATTTGCAGCAAATTCGCAAACAAATTTTTGCCAGTGTAAATTGAACTTCGAATCTCGTAGCTAAAAAATTTGTGGCGAAAAATTCGCTTCGCGCGAAAACTTCGTCTCTTATTTTCGAGAAAGATCGTTTATTATTTTCCATCTCGTTCTTTCGGAACCTTATTCTGACGTTTTATACTATGAGGAAACATTTTTAGCATGTTTTTAATGCTTGCTTTTTTCAAATATTGTAGCGGCGAAAAAAATTTCAAATTAAATGTTTGCAAGCAAAAAATCATCATAAGGTCATTAAGCTTTTGACGGAATGATTGTAAATAAAGGAGCCTGTCTTAAATCGTTTCTTTTCAGTGAATCTCATGATTAAATTTGACTTTAAAACTGAAAAACTATTAGATTATTAGAAACTGCTCTGCATGAATATAAGACAAAAGTAGCATAAATATTTCTTCAACTTTTCTTCAATTTTCAATCTTGAAGATGCTTCAAAATAAAACAGAGGCAATTCAAGTTCCTTAATATGTGCTTAGATAAGGACAGTGCATTACCTATCTGGACATTAAAATGACTGTCGACGTTCGAGTTAAAATCTGCAATCCATTCTAAATAAAGAATCATTTAATGTTTAAGCACACAAGATTTTAACGAACCAAAGAAGGAATGAAGTTAACTCGGCTTACCGTCAGTAAGGGTGAGTGAAACCTTTTCTTTAGAGTTGCGAACGATATCTACAACTGAACAGAAATTACAGTAAGGGAAAACATGTCCTTTCACCAGACAAACCGATCGAAACCTCAGACCTAAAGCACAAGAAAGTTTTGTAACGAGACCTCATGAATAACTAATGCCCAAATGAAGCATACCCTATACCAATGTAATTAAATTAACGACATTTCTCAAGAAATCAAAAGCATGGTCAAGGGCATGTAAAGAATATCTGGATATTGTGGTACATAGCAATGGACCGCATTACTTAGTTTTTGATGAATTGACCTGACCCGGTATTAAGCTATTTGACGGTCGCCTTACCTCCGGTTACTGAAAAGAATCCGTTAATTGACTTGTGGAATGAAAACAATCAATGAAGTCTTAAATTCTGATACCTGCTTATCAACATTATTTTGCTATAAGGAAGACTTCACAATGAGTTCCAATTTAATTTTCCAACTACTAAATACGCTATGGTCGGTGCAAGACGCGTGATAATTAAAAACGTTTATAAACCACGCTTATAAAACTTTGTAAATAACGTATAAACCGCGTAGAAAATTTTACGATTTTTTAAACTTTACTTTAACTAACGTATTGTTTTAGCAAACGTATTTTAAATTTACCTTAGCCATCGATCTAGATTAGTTTACCTGGACATTTGTATTTTGTAGACTAACTATTGGCAATCGATGTAAAATAAATATACAACAACAACAACAACAACAACCAGTAATCGAGATTTCGAATAACCTACTGTTTCCCCCAACAGAGATAATCATATAAAGAAACTTCTGTCCTGCCTTGTTTGAAAAAATTAGCAAGGCGAATCATCTGACTTTCATTTCATTGTCACTGAAATCTAGTCAAACAGCAGTGCCATGTAATATCAGGCACGGCTAAAAACTCTGACAGTTTCACCAAGAGAGGTTTCTGACGTGGTCAAATTAGTCTTTTGAAAACAAAATTCTCAAACTAATATACGAAGAATAATGTACAACATACAAAGAACTATCAACATAAAGATTCTGGAGATGAAACTCAAGAAGAGTATAGTACTGAAACCAGGCTAAAATTTCAAAGAAAATATCCGTTCGTTCAAACGTGTTTTTGCCAGATGTAGCTTCGGAGTGGGCAGTCGCCACTTTGCTCCTACCCTTTGCTCCTATCCTATGGTCCTATCCTTTGCTCCTACCCTTTGCTCCTGCCCGTTGCTCCTACCCTTTGCTCCTATCCTATTGTCCTATCCTTTGCTCCTGCCCTTTGCCCCTACCCTTTGTTCCTACCCTTTGCTCCTGCCCTTTACCCCTACCATTTGTTCCTACCCTTTGCTCCTGCCCTTTGATCCTATCCTATGGCCTTGCTCTTTGTCCCTACTAAGATTCCCTTAAAGGGGAACTGAAGTGAAAAACGATTTTTTTACCACTGATAAAGGTTCCCGTGCTGATTCAAAAACCGTTTGAATTTTTTAAATACGTTATGTAGTTTTTAAGTTATTAAGTTTTTAAAGTCGAAATTTGCCCTCATCGATGGCGGAGCGAGAACGCGGTCAGACCACTGTGTCACGTGACCTTGTGACGTAAAGTGGTGGACACGAAGAGATGTTTTGATGAAATGTAGTAGTGAGTTTGATAAGGTTCATGACAGGTAACAATCGTGAAAATTGTGATAAAAGCATGAAACTTGGTGAAAATACAGAATTCGATATGCGTAACAAGATAGAATATAGACCCATTTTGGGAAAAAAACCCTTGTGCTATTTTTAGCCTGGGGTACTTGTGCCCAGTACTCAGAATATGTTGGCATGGTCAATCTATTTCTGTGAACTATACAGCCATGAAACTTGGCAAACCGACACAATTTGACTTGCTGAAAATGATAAGAATGGTCCCCACCCTCAGAAATGCCCCTTGTGCTATTTTTAGACTGGGGTACTTGTGCCCAGTACTCAAAATACGTCAGTATGGTCAATCTATTTCTGTTAACTATACAGCCACGAAACTTGGCAAACCGACACAATTTGGCTTCTGAAAATGATAAGAATGGTCCCCACCCTCAGAAATGCCCCTCTTGCTATTTTTGGACTGGGGTACTTGTGCCCAGTACTCAGAATACAATAGTATGGTAAATATATTTCTGTTAACCATACAGCCATGAAACTTGGGAAATCTACACAATTTGACTTGCTGAAAAAGATAAAAATGGTCCCCATCCTCAGAACTACCCTTGTACTATTTTAGACTGGATACTTGTGCCCAGTACTCAGAATACGTTAGTATGTTAACTATACAGCCATGAAACTTGGCAAACCAAACACAGTTTACTTGCAGAAAATGATAAAAGTGGTCCCCCACTTCAGAAATACCCCTTCAAACATGATTTCTCATGCTTTGTCTACAGAATATGATATCAAAGCACTTTCTGATTTAACTCCAGGCATAAAAAACAATTCATACCAGGATGTACATAAAGGGGGAGGATTTAAAGCACAACCATTAAATGATGTATATGTTTCCAAGTTTATTAAATGTTGAGTTGAAGCGAATTTCAGAAAAATACAACCATTGGGCACAAAAAAACTTCATTCTCAAAATTTAAAAACAGTGTATCTAAACAACAGGCAGTGACAGAATACATTAACAGAACATTGTACCCTGAAGGTAAAACATTTTCCTCTGATTATTTATAAAAAATGTTACCAAGAAGGTGGTACAGGACCATTATTGTAAGAGAAAATCTTGATCAAATCCAAACTATTCTACACATTTTGATGTGAGTGAACTATGTTGAAAAGTACACCTTAGGAATCTTAAAAATATCAAGCCTTGCTCAATCCCTCCCCCCCTTGATGTGACTAATCTAGTGATTTGGCCTAGGGCTGACAAGATTTGGCCATTGTCCCACTAGTTTCAACAAATTTCTCTTCTTGCTATTATGAACTAAAAGTCTGGTCCTTTTGAATAACCCCGTGTATATAACCCTGTTCTCCACTGTATGTGTAGCTGATTTTTGCATTTTCATTGTCTCTCTGCAGAATTTTGAAACTCTTGTCTTCTTTGACTAAAGTTCTTTTCTTTACATTTGTGATAAATGCATACTTAAAGTTGTCCAGTTATTCCAGCACAAATACCCAAAAACCAGCAAACCATACATTGATCGGCCACTGTTTGTAGATACCTAGCAAAGTGGATATAATTTTAGGTATTATTCTATTTTAGGCATATTTATGCAATTCTATTAAATATTTGACATTTTCGAATTATCAGTCCAAAAATCTGAATTGCAGGAAGATTTAATAATACTTGTCAATGTACACAAAACAAACCAGCTTTTAAACCAAAAGTGGATTAGGTCGACCTGTTCCGTGCTACACATCAAACTATGTATAAACGTTTTTATATCAAAGCAAATATTTATTAAATTGTAACATGTAATAATCCTTATTATTTCAGATTTTAGAAATGGAAAGATTATAATAGGAAGCCTACTCATTCTCTGTTGTATCTTACTTTTTATAAGGAAATAAGGAAATTGAGTTTGAGTATTTCTTGCCTTCATTGCAAGAAAAAAAACAAGGATCGACGTACCATTTATTTACTTCCTCATTTCTACCAACAAAACGAGCACGTCGCGGGAGATAATTCATCCTCATCCTCTGGGATCTCATCGGGCCTAGGCTAATCTTCATCGCCACTTTCGCAGGTCCCGTTCGCCCTTGGTAGGGCAAGTACTTCACCACCACATGCTCCAAACACTTCATCGTCGCTCGATCTTAAGTCTGTTGTCATTCCTGAAGAGCTGTCGTGAAAATTGCGATCTGAAATTTTACCTACTAACCAAATTCCCTCCCTCCGATTCACTCTACTACACTGTTGTTTTCGTTAGGTTCGGGGCACGTGTCCACGACTTTACGTCAGCGCCTGAAACTTGTCTCCAGACCTCTCCGCCACGGAAATGGAGAAATTTCACACTTTGCGCGTTAAATGCAGGAAAACGAAAAGAAAAACACTAATTTCGTGTCGATATTCGAAATCAGCACGATGAAAACTACTAATTAGATGATTTTCATTTTTCACTTCAGTTCCCCTTTAAGGTAAAACGAATTCAATCAGCATCAGTCCCCCGATTGGTTACCAATGCAACATTCTATTTTCACATATGCCAAGAATTATATTTAACAAATTATCAGAGGGTATTCTTGTTCACTGCTTCGAGTGTTGGCTTAACCAATCTCATCAATCTTCTTTTCCTTACATTGACCAAAAGCAGCTTTTCACACGTTGCAATTTTGCAGTTTCGCCTATTGAGAGCAAGATGTTCTGTCTAATCTTGTTTGAGAGCTATTTGATCGCCCGGCTTACGAATTTGGCACGAAATAACAGCACGAAGCCACCTTATTTAGAGTTGGCAAGACCCAGATAACGTTAGAGGTAAAATGATACCACACGAAACATAACACGACATAACATGCGAAAAGACATACCACATGATACACAACACAACACGACACGACATACGACACAGCACAAGGCATGACATATGTAATGACATATAGGATGACATTGGACACGACAAACAAAATGATACACGACACGACATACAACATACCATGCATCACTGTAAATTTATATAGCTGTGAGACTATTCTATTCGGACGTCCTTCCGAAAGGACACCAAGCAACGATAGCACATGCGATGTAGTATATCATTCGATGCACATTGGATAAAGAGGGTCAGTGGGATGAAGACCCCAGGACCTGGCACCAAAGGGATTTTCAAACATTAACAGGACATATTTAATATCAGATATATTTAGTATCTATTTCAAACCGCACCTTTGCGACTGAACTCAAGAGGATGGCACTTAGATATTGCAAGAAGATCATATCTCGAACAAACTATACCATAATATTTATTAATGTAAATAGGAGATATGTCAATAACTCTTGCGATGAACTTCCAAACGAATTTACCTGAGCATTTTGATGAAATGAAGCTAAGTATGGCATAATCCTTGATAGGAAAATAATCATTAGATTGCGTTGCATGGCCGTCAACATAAAATTGATTAAAATGTGGTACTGACTCGACGGTAACGAATAAGAACAGATCAACAGTGATATTAAATTTAAGACTTACTTGATCGAGTTGGCAGTTCTCTTGCATTGATACCATTGACTGTTTCCACGACATCACCAACACCAATCTAAAAAAATTTCAAGAATAATTAATAACTTCAGTGTATTCGATAGCCAAATTTTGGCATCAAATTCTAACAACACATCACAATAATGAAATTTTAGCTTGACTCTCATTAGGAGCAAACTGCTTGTTGCAATTCACGACAAAAATATAATGTGTGACATGAACTAATATCGCCACTTTTTCATGTGTAAAAAGACACTCCTTCCGTTGCACAGAGTCCAGAAAAGTCCTCAACCCTCCTCCACCTATTTTACCAAAACCTTCCTTCAAATCTCTATTGTTTATCAAACCTTCCTCCGGTCAATGACCGTGCGACCGTAATGTTTTCTGGAGTCTGTCGTTACACCCGCTGGAAGCTTTGATAGAAAGGGGGGGGAGATAAAAAAGACAGATGTTAGCATTTTTCCTGAGATATGCTCCTAACGAATTACTATTTTTTGCCTTGGTACATAGGGAAAAATGATAGTTTGATGGGGAAAAATTTTCAACACTTTGCCACGCCACCTATCATGAAATTTGATTTTTCATCAATCAATACAACAGCCAATCCAAAAGAAAAAGTAAAATCGCATCCCTGCCTAATTAAAACAACACTCAACCTATATGAGCCCCTCCAAGCTCGGGGCAACCTGCCCTCTGTGGCTCCCTTGCAGTTGACCAGCTTATTTTAGATTCGAGATTTTACTGCAATGAAGCTCATATTTTGTCCCACGAATGATCATCCAGCGAAACTTTATTCTACGATTTCCTCAAAATTGACTACTACTGGCAAAAAAGCCACAGGACGTCTCCAATGCACATATGATTTGCAGCCTTGTTAGTGGTAATCAAGATTGATCTCCATAGCAACGACCGGCGTCACACAAACCAAATGCGAGAATATTATTCCACATACTAAATCCCTGACAAGATTTGGTTTGTTTGCAATGGCACGCTGGGTTTGGCTTGGTAAAGGTGCAATAATTTAAGCTAAAATTTCTTTTAATTATTTATTATTTCAATGACCACTGATTTATTTTTGCTGCTTTAACCTCTGGGTTACGCAGTGAGTGAGATAAATTTGCTTGGTGGAGTGAAGTTAACTTGGCTGCAGGCGTAATAAATTATTCTGATTAGGCCGTGAAACGAAATCAGACACGTGCCACAAAATTAGACACGTGAGATAAATCAGACAAGTGACACAAAAACAGCCAGGTGACAAAAGATCACCAAGTGACATGACATTGTAATAAAGTGAGTTTTATACTTCAGTATATTTATTTTCTCCGCTTTTTGTGCCAGGTAATTTTTTCCCAAAGTTAGAATTTAGGTAAAAGCACAAAACACAGAATAAAAATGAACAACGCTGAGCATGAATGGGAACTAGAAAATAATGCGGTCACGTTCTGGATAGGAGCAGACTGGCACGGGTGGCTAGGTGGCGATCGTCACCAAGACCCCTCAGAAAAAGCAGGCCCTTGATAGGAGGGTCGTTCTTTCAAAGATAGCAACAAAATAGCACCCCTGTATATTCATTTCCATTACAAGAACATAACAGAACAAAACAGAGAAGATTTTGCCAGTTTATCAACCGTGCTATTAATAATTTCATGCAAAACAGTTTCTTGTGGCGTAAAAAACAACATAAAGTATGTAAATATAGAAATATAAATGTTGAAATAAAACAATATTAAGAATACCCAAGTCTCAAATTATCAAAAAAATAAGAAAATGGAGCCTCGACAAAAATTGTCTTCTTCTTTTAAAAAGTGTTTATGATAAGAAGTAAAGCATTAGCTCAGTGCCTCTTTATACTGAAACTTCATTATCAAAGTTAACCACAAACAAACAATAGTTGCAGATGAAATTCATTAAGAAATTCATCCACGATTTTAAATGAAGACGTCCAAATTTTCATTTACCTGTAAAGTACCATGCAATTCTGGATCAAAAGACAACAAGATTGAACACAGGCTTGCCAAACCAAGTACTCGAAATTTGTATGGTCTGCTCTTGACTGCTCGAAAGCAGCATCATTGCATTAAACCTCAACCTTAAAAGATAGCTAGCTGTGCAGGTGTGCGGAGCAATGCAGGTGGAAGAAATGCGCAGGTGCAATTGGAGACCAAGAGGCAAAACAAATCGATTTTCAGAATGGATGTTTTAACTTGGTTATTGTTGATTGCGTTCTGAATTTACTAAGAACAGTCGAGAGACATAAGCAAAATGTAATTCAATAGCCAAGACTTAACACAAACAAAACACATAGCCAGCTCGCCATTCAAACTATTCAGGATGTTCTTGCATAGCGCTAATTTTTTCTGAAGTAACTTGTTAGGAGTTGCTGGCCATTTTCTTAAATTTCTTTGGAATTGTATTATAAAACGTAAAGTTACGTCTATTTAAAAGGTTTGCAAGGGAATTGATACGTTTTCAAACACCTTATAACAAAATTTACAGTCAGAAATAAATGGTTTAATGCAGTAGCTCGGAAAAAATGAATTCCACTCTAAGCATTTTAAATTACGTAAAAAAACAGAAAACTTCTTGCTTTTCACAATCTTGGCTTCTGCCTTTTTCAAGGTCTAAGCATTGGTAATAAAAGTTTCTTTTCAAAGGTCGTTTAAGAGAAAAATATGTTAAAACTTCGTGTGTCTGCTAGAACAAAGCGATCTAAATAAATACAGTAATAATTTTAAAAGGTACAACACCAGTGAATATATGGTTGTAGATCTTGGCCTTGCTCAAAAAGCTAGCTTTCCTAAAAGAGCTAATATTCTCCTATATGTAGCTAATAAAATTGTTAGACCAGGTCCACCTCTTACCACAGTTTGAAAGCAGAAAGTTTCTCTATATTCACTGGACGAGTAACATCCACTTTGGTATGTTTTTCTCTGAAAGCTCACACCTGCCAAAAAAATATGGACGGAGGACTGATCTTAAGGTCAGAAAAAGTTCAAAAGCAACTACGTTCTTACAAACACAACTGCTGAGTTACAAACTTTTACGTCATATGGTCACTAGGCATGGTGACGTTTCCTTAAAAAACAGGGATTAGCTTTGCCACGCCTATTACTAGCCCATTCTTTGTTTCAAATAGGAAGGTTTTGTAAGACACACTTTCTTATCGAAAGAAAGTTTGCGGTTTTACAAAAAGGTGTCCTATCCAAACACATGCACAGTACACAAGATATAAATATTAGACAACAAAATGTTTTTTAGCTTTGTCTTTACAATCAAATGAGTCGCTAAATTAGCAATTTATAAAATAACTTTTTTATTTACCTATAAACTCATAATTGGTTGAAAATGCTATGCAGTTGGCAGTCATGAGCCAAAACGACTGTCCTAACAAGAACTGTTTAGAAGCGCTGCAACTATCTATTAAAAATACAACTCTTAAATATCCATTACTAGTAGGATTTTAACACTGCAGTTGTTAAGGACACCATACGCGGATTCCATCTACGGCCACAAGAAGTTCTTATAAATGAGCACGATAATTTAACGAGGAAGTTCAAGCTCAAAGCAGATTTGCTAACAGTGGCAAAAGTGTTTAACGGCTATTTTACATAAACCAATTGAACTACTGTTCAACACAAACGGAGACTTCATCTCCTGCCCGCTAGAAGATAGATTTTTAAAATAATAAAGGGAGTACGTAGAATCGTTATTGTGAAAACAAATATGAAGAAAATAAAATAAAATTTCTCACTGGCAATTCAAAGTGTAAACATTCAAGTCCATCGTTATCAACATCTTGCTGTACCGTCAGGTTTTCTGTCAGTATCTGCTTTGACACGAAACGGGTCGAATCTACCACAGACCCTGAGGTATGTGGGATTTGCGTTAGGCCATAATAGGCCTAACAAAAACCAAACACTTGTGCAGTCTTATTGCAATACTCCAACGCTGGGTTAAATGTTATTGAAAGAAAAAAGTTGTAAATTCAACACTGGTCGAAGCCAAATCATAAATAAAAGATGCAAAACAGCTGAAAGAGTTCCTTTGGTTTCACAAAAGAAACATTATCATTGATACAATGCCTCAACTAAAATGCTTTTGGCCGCCTAATTAGAGTTTGTGTAGTGCAGACAGTGAGAAACAGCATGTCTTAATAGATATGGTCACTGTTCTACAGTGTTATCTTTACGTTTAACATACACTCTCGTCACTGTTGAATATTTAACGAAAATCAGAACATGATAAGGAAATAAAAAACATCGGGAGCCAGTGTCCAATGTCCAGTTTTCTTAAATGTAATAATAATAATAATAATGGAAACATTTCATTTTCAATTCAACTTAAACTACAATTACAAATCTCACTATTACAAGGTAATTTGCAATTGGCTAGCCTGGTTTTACAAGAAAAAACTATAACAATCGTAAGGTAAAAGGAAAAACTGAGAAAAATAAAACAACCAAAATTAAAACGGATGTAATTCCGGATTTGTCCATGGTTTATTTTTGCAACAAAATATGTAGTACGTAGTACGAATGGCAATGTTGGAAAGTTTAGAGATGAGATACCGTTTTTGTTGTTGATCGATGGAGAGAGAGTCACACATTTTGAAGAAGGAGATGCAGGAATTGCCAAAGATGCCAAGAGAGCTCATAGAAAGATTCACAAAAGAGACACATTTGAACTTTCGCTGTAAGTCAGATAGGAGAGGAGCATACTTGCTGTGTTTTCTTGTTGCAAAAATAATAACAATAATAATAATGGAAACTTTTCATTTTCAATTCATTTAAAACTGCAATTACAAACAATAATAATAATGGAAACTTTTCATTTTCAATTCATTTAAAACTGCAATTACAAATTTCACTATTACAAAGGCAATTTGCAATTGGCTAGCCTGGGTTCACAAAAAAAAAGACTATTACAAGCACAAACAAAAGAAATTAACAAAAAAAGGAAAAAGTGTGTTCGTCATTGTTTGTTTTAGAAGTCGTCAGTAGCAGAGATCGTTCAGAATTGAAGAAGATTATTCCAAGATTTATTTCTGCGGCAGAAAATGTAATAGGTAGTATGGATAGTTAAGTTGGATAGTTTGGAGATCATGAAGCGGAGATGATTCTCGCTGATATCTAGAGCGTTGCACATGTCAATGAAAGAGGAGCAAGAGAGACCAAAGATACCTAGGGAAGATAGAAAGATTAACAAACATGATAGAAGAATAGGCTGAGCTAAGGCTGTGAATGAGATGCGAGTATTTCTCTCTTTTGTGGTTAGCATTAACATCCAAGTTAGTTTCGTGTCCTACTGTAAGCTCGAGTATGAATAGCCAATGGTCAGAAGTGACTAGAAGTAGATCAGGACGGAAAGAGTCTC
The DNA here is from genome assembly GCF_013076305.1 of Rhopilema esculentum. The sequence continues at coordinate 1,321,587 of NW_027019301.1, forward strand.
CTGTTATGATAGAGGGTGAGAGATAACCTGAAAGGTCTGCGTAAAGAGAGCAATTAGGTATAGCTTTTAAAGACTGTGCTAGGAAGTTTAATGCAGTGTTATGGCGCCATGTGTAACGGCCTTCTTCGAGGTATGTTTTGCAGCCTGCAACAATGTGAAGTAACGTTTCTGGCATATGGCAAACACAGCAATTGGACGACTGAGTAATGTTCCATTTTTTAGCGTGGCAAGAGAACTGTAAATATTCTTGGGCATGTTGCTTTGAATCGTGGTCCATTTTTTAGAGGCCATGCCATAGGAAGAGAGTGGTCAAAGATGAAGGAAAGAACGGTACCTTGAGATATAAAGATGGTTTTGAAGGCGCTCTTTATGTTCTGATCTAACAGCCTTCAATACTTTTCTATTATTCCTGTAAACATCATATTGGATGTTCATGCTCTGGCTGGTATTCTTCCACAAAGATTGGATGTTTTTGTTTGGAGAGGATTTCAGTGCATTACGATAAACAGTTTGACACTGCATGAATTTAACAGAAGGAAGAATCAAGTTAAGACCGAACTGGTTTTTTGACAGAATAATGCCACTTAAAGTAGCACTTATGGGTAAATCGAGCCAACGGCGGATAAATGCAGAAACTTGATTATCAAGGTTTTCGACAATCCAGGTTATTGATAGATCGGCTACTGTGAGGTGCCACGAAACTTGTGAGAGAAGATAGCTGTTATAAAGAAGCAGCTTATTCTTTGGATGGAGAGGTAAAGAATCAATTTGCGTTAGGAGTTCTGTGAAGATGGAGCTGAGCCGCCCGAGATGCTTAAAGGCTCCTCTCCAGTTATGACAGGAGGGACCATTTCATTATTGATAATAATAATAATAATAATAATAACAATAACAATAACAATGATAATCTATGTACAATTTATGTACTAGCTTATTTAGGCCTACTTTACGAAAATTTAGAAGAAAAGCAATTAAGAATGAATAATTAATGATTACATATATAAAACAATCAGTTGATTGATGAAAGGAATGAAATTGAAAAATTAAAAAACCTTTTTAAATTTTACAATGCGTTTATAGTTAAAAGATGTTTTAATATTTTACCATGACATGTTGAGCCATGACTTGGATCTCACAGTCTATGGAATAGAGGTAAACGACAAAGTCAAACTTTCACTTAGGGCCCCCTTAGAGTGAGCAGAGTCGCCAGCTCTCGGTTAATTCAGGCATACAAAAAATGACTAGGACACTGTAACATAAGCAAAGATTCTCTTTGGTCTAGAAATTACCTTCGGTAGCTAGGTAGTAGCAGATACAAGGGGCTTGAATCCTAACAATCTTTTCTCTTTATTAAAACAATTTCCCAAAAACACGCGACTCAAAACTGATCGCAAACTTAAAAACAAAATAAAGAACAAGCTGAAGCTGAGCTACTGTAAAATGTCATTTTGAACAACGTTTCATCTCGAAAATGTTTTTTCATCAGCTTTTTGGCCATCTAGGGGTGTTTTTTCGAAGAATCTTCAAACGTGTCACCAAATAAGTGTTGTCTCACTAACTGTGTTTTCATATGAGGCCTGAAACCTCCCTAGAGAGCAATAGCAAGCAATTGCACTGCTTACACCCTAATAATTTAAGAAGAAACTAGGATAAAATGACCACCATCACTTCATTTGTCCAAATGAAACAGATTTCCGACAAGCATTCAATAAGGTCAATAAAAAACCCTTGAAAGTGTTGATTACTGCTGTTTGTAGATTGCTAAAATCAATCTGAATAACCCATGTCAGTTGCGGAAATTGCGGGGCTGTGGGGAGAGGGGACGACTGCCAGTTTTTTAGTGCTTCTGCCGGACATGACATCTTGAAACCAATTTAGAAAACGTAGCAGCTGAAAATATGTACATTTGTGTATACAGCGTCTGCCATAAGATTGTTAAAACGAACAAAGTTCAATTTAATAACAAAGCACCTGCTAAAAATAAATTTACATTTTCCTTATTTAACTTTTGATAACTCAAGCAGGTTTAGCTTGTTTAATTGCTTAATATATGACCAAGACATGTACTCTGAAATAATTAGTTATTTGTCTGAAAACATATGTAAGGAAGGTGTTGTATATAGGAAGATATATGATCCGAAGGAATAATGTGATACACAAAACAAACATGACAACAATAAGGAAGGGCATAGAAAAATTACCAATAATTTGTGATGTGATTTTGCAAGAGGTTTATAAAGAAAGGAAACAAGAAATATGAAAAGGAAAAACTGATAGTGTGAAAGGGAGGAAATCAGGCATTTTTCAGTTATCTTTGAAAGCAAGATTTAAACAAAATTGACAGTAGATATCTTCCAAATTTGCTTTGTGGTAGCTTTGCCTCACAGTTTGCATAACATAGAGAGTTAGGCCTAAAAACCTTCAGTCCTATGCAACAAAATGACAACAAATCCGGGGACTGAAATCCCAGACTTTACAACAGAGTTGAGGACCCCAAAGCTTCAACAACCACTGAGATAGACACTGGTTGTGAATTAATCTTAATTCTGCTTATTTACTGAGTGGTGTATTATCAACCTAACAAAAACTTTTCAAACATTCTTAAACTTAGAATTTCCAAAGAATCCCCTTGCAGGATCAGGGTTAAAAAGAATGGTCAAAGAGCAAACAATTTTATCATTGTATATAAGAATATGAGTAAGAAAATGAGAGGCAAACAATATTTTTACCAGCAATCTTTTTCTTTCAAATGTGCAGTAGCTTCTAGCATGTCAAATAGCTTTTGCATTCTTTTGTTACCTTTCATACGAGAGCAGTGGTAGTGGTAGGCAAGCAGTTCAACAATGAAGCATTGAATTTCCCTGAGATGTAAATTGATGTAACCAGGAAACGTGCCAGAAAAAATATGCACACACTCAAGAATCACTGAAAATTTTGATGCGCACTCAAATGTGCACACTTCTCACAAATGCACTTTTGCACTCCCGGGTAATAGCTTTTGCACTCCAGAGATCTTGTCATAAACTGTCATAAACTGCCATGAAAAAAGACCGGGCCCCCACCTTCTCAGCTACTCTAATAATTGTAAATGTAAATGTAATTGTAAAGCACAATCAAGTCAGGTTTAACAATGTATTCAATTGCTGAATGATGCATAAAATACCTTGAAAAATACAATTTACAAAAATAAACTGTTCTTTAATCTTCCCATTTAACATCAATTTGAAAAAACATTTGGCAAAACTTTTTATTTGGGGGTGTCACCCTTTTTCATAGGGTCCTGTGTGATATCAATTGTTAAAGGCTGTGTACTTAAAGCTGTTTAATAAGTATATACAGTGATTGGTTGTGCAACAATCACATCGTGTTTCAGATTCAAAATTGAGAATAACAGAGAGACGAGAAAAGGTGAAGTAGATTGTAGATGTTTCGCGGTGTTAGTCGGCCTTATTGCTTTGACTAGTTTTACAATAAGAAAAGAGAGTGTGAGTTATAACCCTGAAAGGCTGGAGAAATACAACACGACATTTGAAACCCTTTCTTGCCCAACATTTATGGCCTAGCGCAACCTCTTTTCAAAAGAATATCAATATCTACCAACCTATATACATTGTAACATGTCCTTGCCTTTTCCTTTAAATACAGTAACCACCACGGACACGCACAAACATTCAGCGAAACTGAAGTGATGTAATCGGCCTTATTCGCTGTGTGAAATTCAATTCAGACCTGCTCGTGACCATAAACATTGGCTGGTCTACTTCGAAGGATTACTTTTCGCGACGTAAGCTCATCCCATCAAAACAGCTTATAAATAATTCAGTACTAAATATCATACGTCTTCATACGATACTTTCTTCCGTGTTTGGTGACAAGCTGGTAAAGAATTTCTCATAAAAACAATTTTCTTCGGGAAAAGTATAGAGCTGCATTTCAAAAAAGGTGCTTTACTTTACCTTTCCTGAAGATGCTGCTGGGCCTCCACTTGCCAACGCACATATCATTGGCGGAAGGTGTGTATTTGAGCCACCAATAACACTGAATCCAAATCCTTTGGTTGGTGACCTGAATATTTCCACTGATTTTGTTTCAGGCATGATAGCAACATGAATTCTCTATTCAAACAGGTGCAACTAATCAGTTTCTTGGAAAAACGTAAAGTAATTTTTAAGAATAAATTTGGCTTCCAAAAAAGAAAGTCAACTTCACTTGCCATGTTTGATCTATGCAATCAACTAGTTGACTCAGTTAAAAAAGGAAATTATCTTGCTGTATCTTCCTTGACCTAGTCGAAGCTTTCGACCCAGTTAACCCTGAAATTCTCATCAATACACTTAGCCATTATGAAATTGGAGTGGTGTCAAGCCCATCATTGGCTGTTGTGCTCAAGGGGGTTTTCAAGCCCCATTTGCCGACAACGTGGGTGAGCCATCTTTTATTTGCTGACAGGTTTGGAAATTTGCCGACTAAGCACCCCTATATGGTGAAAAGCTTCTAATTTTTGCAATAGAATTTTTTTCAAGGGGGTGTCACACCCCACGCTATAGCGACGGGCCTGTTCAAACCTTGCCTTTCAAGTTTTAGACAGATCCCAAAAGGTCTGCATAAAAGGCACTCTTTCAACTATCAGCAAATTAACTTTGGTGTCCCACAAGGTAGCGTCTTGGGTCCTATTCTGCTTCTTTTATATATAAATTTCCTACCCTTGACAAGCAAAATTCTCAAAAACAATATTTCGCCGACGACACCAGTATTCTTTATTTACATGAAAACATTTCTAGAATCAGTCATGAATAGAGCAAACGCCCATGTCTAACTCCTAATAGACTGACACTTAATTTCAAAGTCTAAATTCAAAATTGTCTCTTCACCGCAGAAAAAAATATCCTAATACCTTACCTAATTCAGTAAAAGATGAACCGATTTTGGGGGAAGATTACATCAGATGTCTTGGAGTTGTAATAGATAAAAATTTGACCTGGAAAATTTATATATAACAGGTTAACCCAAAAAATTGCTAAAACTACTGGTATTCTTGAAAGCTATGAAAGTTGTTGTATCATAGAAGACGAAGACTCTGACGTAGACAGTGATATTAACAGTCCTTGACATCTCCATAACATCAACACATCTTTTGTAAACTTTAAAAGAATGTTCACACAACCTTTATTACGTGTTTATGGGAAAAGAAAACATTGTTCAAAGTCTGTTTTCATATTTTTTCATCGCATTTTTCTTGTCATTTTTCATTTGACACAAATTTTATACTTTGTATCAAGCACCGCCTACTGATAAACGCCGCGTCCAAAAGTTGGATTTTTTAATTAACACCGCAACGCTCTTTAGAGGAAATACGGTATGAACTTTCAACTAGGGTTATGCCTAGCTCTCTTCAGCCGATCCTATCCATTGAAATCCTAGAGAAGCACTCAGAATAATGGATTTTGAAAGACATGACTTCAAGTGGTGATCATATGTATGTTTAAGAAGTTTGGCATCTAGAAAATTGAGGATTGTTTCAACACTTAATGTGCCTCTTTCATGTATGACATTCGCAAAGGGGATCAACTACAGTTCTTTCAAGGTTTGTTTGTCAAAACTAAAAAAAGAATGAAAATACAAGGGTCTACAAGCGTCTATCGAAGACTTTGCTATCTCAACTGTAGGAACAAATTTCAAAAACAGATCTCTTTTCGCATTTTGGTGCGTAATTATGAAATGAAATCACAATTCGCAACAATCCAACAAATCCAATGTCGTAGTCACCTTTAAATTTACTGGCTTAGCACCTATTGACTTAAATGATGATAATTTTAAAGCTAAACTGAGCCCCATGGGACATTCCATGCCCCCTTCCCCCAGTGGCGGCACCAAGGGGTGGTATGGGGGTAATTACCCCCTTCCCCACTTTTCTGAAAACATGGTCTACCTACTTTTTTCTAAAAACGGATTAAAAAGTTCTGGGTAGGGGTAGATAAAATTCCCTAAGGAATGTTAAACTGGTACAAAGCACTGAAACGAGGCAAAAGGGTCTCTTAAGTACCGTAATGCCTCGAATAAGCGCTCGGGGTGCTTATTTAATTTTTGAGGCGCTTAATCGAGGGGGCGCTTATTTAAATAGTAGATTTGGGTGCAAATTGCGTTCTTCATTAATCTCTTTCGTTGAAATGCCTCCCAATTATATTTTCGTTGAAAATTCGAATAAGCGCCCGTTTCTGAAGGTTGAAGGATGGGCGCTTATTCGAGGGGGCGCTTATTCAATAACTTCATATTTAGGGTGGCCGCTTATTCGAGGGGGGGCTCTTATTTGCGGGGCGCTTGTTCGAGGCATTACGGTATTGCCGTCTACTCATTACGGTATTGCTGGGCTCGAAAACCGTTTCGTTTTTTTCTCAGTGTCCTAGGCAGCTTAATCGCCAATTTGCTTTTTATTGTGTTTTTAGGTTCTTTCAGATTACTTATTTAGTTGTTTAACAGTATTTATGTTGTTTGTAAATGCTGCTGAATGAAAAATGAGTTTGAGCTTATTGTTCCCACAGCAGGATAATCATCATCATATGTGATATTTTCTAATGGCAGTTTTGGTAGTTTTTGAATTTTGATTGCATACACTCATTTTTTTTAACAATCTCACAAAACACTGATCCCGAAGATGCCCAAAACATTTTAGGACTGATCACTCTTAACCTTGAGAAACTGCTCGAAAGTTACTTTGAAAGAGACGTTCGAAATGTTATTTCATGTTAAATTTGTGTGTTTTTATAAAGCAAGTCTTTAGCACATGGTATTTAAGAAACCTTTAAGAAATATTAAGAACTGAAATCAGCAACAAAATTAAGAGACAGGGTACCCTCAAGTGATAACTCTCAAACAACTCTTTCGACAATAACTCTCAAATGGTAGCATAAGAACCGAAATTAGGTCCTTGGTAGCATCCATTTCTTTGTGCTTGCCTGGTCCTTCCTTGACAAAATTCTTCGCCATTGACTGTTGTTGATTCGGGAAAGATAAAATTTTTTTCATCACTATAATAAATTGCAAGCTAAACTAAGCAGCTAATTGTAAGTATCCCCTAAGAGGTAGCAACTATTTAAAAAAATCCCAAGGGTTTGTGTTATTAACGAGACTGGACCATTTGGTGACCATTTGGTAACCATTTGGTAACCATTTGGTAAGACCCTCAAATAGACTGTCAGGCCTCAATGGCAGTACCCCCTCCCCGGGTGCTAGTCCTACTTAGGGTATAGACATTTTCTTTTTGGTCATTTCTGCTCGCTAAGTGTCCTCCCTAACCCAGAAATCTATCTTTTGGTCCAGGTTGATCTGAACCCAGTAAAAATACTTTTTGTCTGTTTATATCTTAGCTACGCAAAATTTGTGAAAAATCAGCCTGATAAAGGATCCATCCCTCATTCAAATTTGCTAAAAACTTCTGAGATTTCTGCCTTGAAATATGCATTAAAGCACTTCTTCCTACGGAGAATCTCAATTTAGATTTGATAAACTCTATAAACAAAAGTTTTCTAAAAATTGCTGCTTAAGCCCTCTTTTTACTAGTTATTCATTAAAAAACTTTGCCTGATTTTTTTCGAAAGTTGCTGATGCTTAATTAAATAAAAAAATTATTATTTTCGTCTGTTGAATTTCGCTTCCTTTGTTTTTGTCGTTTTGTTCCCTTGTGATCAGATTCGAGAAGGCCCGAGGAGAGAGAGCAACTTGAAATTGGAATTTGAGAATCGAGTGAATACGCCGTATTGTGAGAAAGCTAAGAATAAATCCGCAATCATTTGATATAATATAAATTGTGTATATATCTAATATATATACATATAATTAATTAATCAAGTTATGTTCTGTGGATCTTTATGTTATCATGCACCAATTGGTTTTCTTTTAGTCTTAGCTATTGTATCATCGAGCTTTCGTTATACTAAAATGTTGGCCTATAATAAGCATCTACAATTTGCACCTTGTAGTTGCCCCCCTTTCTTTTCAAAATAAAAACATGGTCCATTGACAAAATTCACTTTCGATTCTTGTTTTCCCCAGTTCACGGAAAAGCCTCGAATTCGAAAGGTTACATCACCTTTTAAAATAGGATGCCACCGCGCCGATCCGGGCACTCCTTTGCCGACAACTAAAAAATATTATGTTTATGGTTGTTTAATATCTTTACTAAGATGATACAAAATCGCCAAAATCTAAAATAACCAATTCAAACAGAGAATCTTGATATTAATTTTGGCAATTTTTTTCCTTTACAACCTAATAATCGTCACCTTCCAAACTGTCGCTGAGAACGTGTTCACCCCGTTTCATATATTTCGGGGAATTCCACTTTCCTCCATTTGGTCTTTATCTACATTCACTTGATACAGACAATTTAGGTATTTGATGTTTCGGATAGCAACTGGCCGTGGCGGGAAAGTACAGAATTCGCACAATTTTGGATATAAGTCTTTGAACTTTCAAGATTAGACTAGTGATATTGTAAGAGCCGTAAACAACTTGAAAAGGAGGAGCGATAAGGTATGTTTGTCTGAAAATGCCTAGGCCCCCTTCTATATCATTCTAATGTGTATACTTCTTGTGTTTTACGGTTAAGGCTACTCCGATTCCAACCTAATGTAAAGCTGAGTTAAGTATAACCAAACTTTATTGCAGTAAGAAAATATTGATTATTTTGTAGGCCATATCAATCATGGATGACATGCCACCAATTGATGATGCCTTTTTAGACCAAATTTTGAATGTACCATATGATTACCAAACAGAAGGTAAACATCGTTAGTACCTTTGGTTTGTGTATTTTGTAAATTTTTTGATGCAATTTTATTTTAAATTGTTGCTCACAAAAGTATTATTGGTGTGCCCTTTAGCTAGAGCGCCAGCCATTAAGAAATCATTTTTAATCTTCAATCGTTAACTCCTAAAGGCTATACAACCAATCTGGAGCATTTACTCAAGGAGCATGAAAAATGGAAAGTTAACTCAGAAGTAGGGTTAATACCATTTCCACCCAGCGCTCCAGTTTGTTGATTTCTACAAAATGTTACATTTGGTTGTCATCATATGGCATATGCCAAATGGCTCTATCTTGACTAGGTGTGCTAGAATTTTTTTCAGTTTGCTATTTACTGATAAGGAACCCAGGTTTGTGAGGGGTCTGACTTTGAAACAACTCAGATTTGGACTGTGAGGGGTTTACAATTACAGTAAAATGAATGATCGTGAATGATCACATACAACCCTCCTTTGCAGAGTTTTGAAAGTTGTAAAAACAAGTTTAAATAGACAGTGAACAGCTTTTCTTAACCAATGAAATCTTGAAAAGCAATTGTTGATCTAGTTATCATATAATTTTCCAGATTCCAATTAAATCTTACTTGTTTTTTAGGCGAACCTTATATTGAGATTCTTAAACAACCAAAGCAGGTAAATGTACTTGATTTGTGTACTTTTGTTGGAATTATTGTTTATTTTTAGTAGAAAACAAGAAAGTTCTCATGTTTGGGGCTGCTGTGGTTCAATGGAAATTACCAAATTGCAAAAACTTCAAAATTATGCTGCAAGGGTATTAACAATAGTAGCTTTGATGCCCCAAACAGACCATTTATCTAAGAGCTGGGATAGAAGACTATTTAAGAACTTATAAACTGTGAAACAAAAACAATGGTTTACAAGTCCTTGCATGAGTTGGCTCCAGAATATTTCTGTAGCCTTTTCACCCGTAACTCACAGCATGCTTCCCTCAGCCTCTGTAATACTTAAACAGACCTGAGACTGCCCAGGAAAAAAACCAACGAATGGGCAAAAATCTTTTTCTTATAGAGGAGCCAAACTATAGAATAGCCTCTCAGCTGAGTCTAAGCAGGCATCAACACTGAGTAGCTTTAAACATTCTTTTAGTGGAAATTTGTTTTTTTTTTATTTCTAAAACTCTTGTGTATTATTTTATGTAAATATGTATACTGCTATAAATATGATTTTTTAAAGTATTATTGATTGTAATTGTTATTTTTTAGTTAGGGCCCCTTGTAAATCAACTTTGTTAAAGGGCAACCCTAGAAATGAATTATGAAAAAAATAGATTTGAAAGAATACTCACAAAGAGTGTTACCTACTTTTACCCTAGAGGGTTTGGGTTTTATCATAATGGTGTTTGGTTCTTCTATTTAAGCAAAGTATGGTTTTCTAATATGCATTTGTGTGTGCAGGATAATATTTTCCCCACCCTTTGAGGATAGTTGCAGCCAAAACCATTAGCCATGATTCTGTTTCCCTATTTTCTCTATGCTTGGAACATGTTGACAGATAATTCCTTTTTTTTCTACAGAGAGGATATAGGTTCAGATACATCTCTGAAGGCCAGACTCATGGAGGTATTACTGCTGATAATACTAATAAAGGGAACAAGCAATACCCATCCATTCATGTAAGCCTCTTGCTTTGAAGAATTCTGCATTTTCTTTTCAAGCAATGCATTATGAACCCCAAATATCTTTTAATCAGAAAATGCTTTGAGACACTCCAATATATCTGAGACATGAATTTATTTGGCTTGGGCAATATAAAATGTTTTCAAAATTTCATATATGAAATTGTATTTTCCTTGTTTTCTTTTTGTAACAGCGTGAATAAACAAACACCAGTTCTGCTAATGATGGTGAAAAAGTATTTTGTTGCTTGGTAAAGCTCATTTCTTATCTTGTCTTTTGTCATTTGTCATAAATTGTGAGTCACATGCATAATAAACAATCATATATACCTGTTTTGTTTTTATACTTTATTTGATTTATGATTTTTCATTATTTGAAAGATTGGAAACTACAAAGGAAGGGCCTCAGTTTGCATAACACTGGTAACAGCAGATGACCCAGTTAGGGTACACCCTTATAATCTAGTTGGAAAAGATGTTAAAAATGGAATGTTTCACTGTGATGAGACAAAAGAACAATGGGTGCGAAGGTATCTGAAAATGTTTATCTTTCTATACACAAGAAATCAAACTTCTTAAAACTATGAGATCTGTATTCATTGAATAAAACATAAAATTGACAATGTGCCACAAGCCTTATGCAACCTTTTGAAAATAAATAGCTGTAGAAATAAATGTGAAACCTATCAAATATAAATGATTTTCAGAAAATTTAACCAAATTAAGTGTTGGGGTGATTTAGTACTACAAAATAAAGGAGCCCAATTATGGAATAAACTCCCAAAGCCCATAAAAAAATATAAAAAAAGAAAAAAAATTACCTCATCACTAAGAAAGCAAATGCTGTCAAAATATTAGAATTATGAAATCAGAAGAAAATGAATCCTAATCCACTTGCTATATTATCTTGCTCCAGTTTAGAAAGTAGATAACCAACATTATTTCTGTTATTGTAATTACTCTTATGTTTTTAGTTATAATTTTTGCTAAGGGTCCAGGCTAGATCAGTACATACTTTTTCTTGGGTCATGTATAAAGTATTCTTCTTCTGTAGTATACAAATAAGATTGAATTGAATTGAAAAATTGAATTGAATATTAAAGAAGATGTCAAGATCTGCAGTTGCAGAATGAACTTTATTTGTAATATTTTTTGAAAAAGTAGAGATAATCCTTGTTTAATAACTTTCTATTTGAATTCAACAGTTTTCCAAACCTGGGTATACAAAATGTGACTAAAAAGGATCTGGTACGAGTGATGCATGAAAAGTTATGCCAACAATTCCAATTAAATCAGCTGTCAGCTGCAAAAGATAATTCAGAAATTACACAATCTTTTGATATTGCACACCTTCTTGAAAGCTTTGGTGGTAATGACGAACCTGGTCTTGCTATAGATGAATCTGTAGCCCTAGTTATTGCTGGTAAATACATTTGTGCATGTTTTTAACAATCTAAATTGGCTTTAAGCTCTTAGAACATTTCTGTTTTCAATTTTAATTTGCCTTGTGAAAAATCTATTGTAGTGTTTGTGTTTGTGCCAAAACCATTTATTAAAGGACCAACTGCTTCCACATATCAATATATTTGCTCTGGCCTTCTAGTTTTGTAGTAAATGGGACTTGCATTCCCTCTCCATCACCACTGTTTACGAGCTTTCCTGTAACTTTGATAGAGCATGAAGAATGGGAATCACATCCAGGAAGTAGAAAATTGTTTTGGCAAACTGTCCATTGATGCCTTCTTCTAAATGTCCAATTACTTGAGCTTCATTCAATCCTCAAACAGAGTGTTTGTCAGTTCGTTTCTCTGGTGCCCTTGGAGTTTCCAAAACTTCCTTGAAAATTAGCGTTCATACTTCTCTGTGAGCATTCAACCTTTAAAAAATGATTTAACTGACAATGTATAGAATTTGAATTCAGCTAATTTGAATAAATGTGCAGAGAAGCCTAAAGAAGCAGTTAGGGATAGCCTAAAGAAGCTGTGATATTACAAATTAATTTTGTTTCCCTTTCAGAGTTTACTATATCAGGTTTATATAAGCATAAGTTTAACATTTTTTATTTATGTGTGGCTTTTAGAGGAAGAAAAGAGAAGATTGCTCATAGAAGCAGAAAAGATTTCTAAGGAAATAGATCTCAGTGCTGTACGGCTGTGCTTTCAAGCTTTTTTGTTAGATGAAAGTGGACAAATAACAAAAACATTGCCAGCAGTTTTGTCCCAACCAATCTATGATCAAAGTAAGCATTTTTGCTGCTATTGTTTGCATTTACACCACCTTCAATATCATTGTTATGGCTATTTGAGTGTTAAAACTAACTCAGTCACTATTTATAGCAGCAAGCCTGCCTCAAATAGGTTTTGATGAAGTGATTATTGTTCAGAAGTGTCACAAACTTTACCAATTTAAGTTTCTGCTCACTGAGCAGGTTGACCTAAAATTTAGTCCTGGTTGATTCAACTGTGTGCTTGCTAGAGGTGTAGTGATGTGAAAAACACAAATGAGTTCCCTGTAATTATATCTAAAAAAACTCAAGGAAGAATCAGCTACCTTATGTCATTGATACGGGCACAGTTGAACTCCCTGGGCTTCCTAGCTCAACATCCCCTAGTGTTTGCTGATGAGCAATCTAGCATCTACGGTTAGGTTTTATGAGATTAAAAGCTTTGCTTGTCTGGTAATATCCTATCAATTTTCCATTTGGTTCCACTCTCTGATGCCAACATCTGCAATTCAAGAGAATTTTTCACCCTTGTGGCACCATAGCAGTAATACAGGGACCAATCTATTTGCTTAAAGCCTGGAAAAGCTGCACTTTTGAAAATATTTGTACCATTTCAAGTTGCAGAGAAGAGGTCTGCTCCAAAAGCTGCTCAGTCACTGTTTTTGGTCAACACAGCCAAAGCTTCAAGCTCAACCTCTTAGGTTTTGAAGTTTTCAGCTTAGATCTTAAAAAATGTGTTATTCTGCCTATTAGCTCATTCACCCCACTGCATTTCTTAAACTGAACTGAACTTTTGTATTATATTTTGCAGAAGCTGCACATGCAGGTCAGTTAAGAATCTGCCGCATTAGCAAAACATCCAGTTCTGTTGCTGGTGGTGAAGAAGTATTTTTATTATGTGATAAAGTTCAAAAAGGTAAATGGCCAAAATGTGCTTTTACTTTAACTGCTATGCATATTTTTCCTTAGTTTTAAGCAATTTTGCGAATTTACAGAAAATAGAAGTTTCTCCATTTGTCAATGCTTTTCACCCAACCCAAAACACTGTTTATCAAAATGCAAAGTATCACAAAAGTTTTGAGGAATAAGTTCGTTACCAACACCTGTCTTAGTTCTGAAAATTTTCACCTGGATGATTTTATGAATTATTGAAATGTTTCATACAACTTTGCGTAGGCTGGATTTTTCTTGAATATTTACAAATTTTTTTACTTTGTTTTTGTATCTTCAGTTTTCGTCAACATAGGGCTTTAACTTTCTACTTGCTGTTTTATTTTAGAACATATAGCAGTTCGCTTGTATCAAGAAGACAGTGCTGGTATTTTATTTTATTCCTTGCTCTTTTATCTTTACGCAACAATATCATTCTCTAAATGCATTTTTATTTATATTTTCTGTTGCTCCTTAAATCCTGAAATACCATTAATTTTGCTCTGCACTCTACTTTAATCTGGGCTAGGAATTTCCTTTTTGAAAATCCATTTGTCAGTAAATGTAGTGATAGAAAACAAGACCAAGTCTGATATATGAATCGCATTGTCTTTAAGAAACAGCCTTTTAGATGCTATTTCTTGTTTGAGAGCACTTCATTAGTGCAGAGAGAAATGTTTAATAATATAGCATACTAAAAAAGCAAGTTAGACATCTTCATGAAGGGAAGAAGGTGCTAGGGAAGGAAAACAAAGGGCATTCACCCATAATTTGCCTGTTTCTGCTGTCAATTTTTGTTGCTGTAAAGCTATAGCTGTCTACATATTGTATCTAACTTTTTTTATAATTTTTTATGAGTGCTGCAGATACATACACTCCTGAAGGTTTAAATGCTTAACACATGGGAGATTCAAGGCAGCTGGATTTTGTTATTGCACAATAAATATTTTTCTTACCTTTTGATACCCACTGCTTTGACTGGCTTTGCCTTTTTTAGGTAAGCTAACTTGGGAAGGATTTGGCAAGTTCTCACAGGCAGATGTACACAAACAGGTAGATGTTCGTTTTTTCACTTTTGTCAATACAAATTGTAATCGCGTTACAATTACATTTAATTTCATACATTTAATCCGTTACAAAGACGGACTTTTAATTTCAAAATATCCATTGGGGTGATTTTCAATTGTCATTATCTGTAATCCGGTTCCGGATTGCTTGCTCCTTGGTTTTTAGATACTGGAGATCTATTGCACTACCTTATTTTCCTGTTTTTCCCAGAGAGCTAGCAACTGAAAATTGAATGGGGCAAGGAGGACATTAGCCTCTGGGTGTAGGAGCCTCATCAAGATTTTAAGAATTGATTCAATCGTATTAAACGTATTAAAAGAATGCTCAAAAAATGTAAAACGTTTTAAACGACTCCAAGAAATGACTGCACAAAATATTCTGAAGTGTAATTCAAGCTAATCTAAAGAACGTGGTCGCAAGAATTTTCTGCTCGGTCCGCTCGCAAGGGGCCTCGTCATTCGGTTTTGCCCTAGGGCCTCTGAAGCCATGACTACATTTAGGTCTTCTGTGTTGGGCAGTTATTCAGTAGTGCTAGTTGCTTTCTGCTGAGTATGTTGTGGCAGTCGTTACACCGATCTCATGTCTTCTGTTTTGTTATGTGTTTAGACACCTAATAACGGGTTTAGCAGCAGGCAGGAATCCTTTTAAGAGACATAGTTATCATTAGTCCATGGATTTACCTGTTGAAAATGTTTTTAATCTAATATTTATCATTGGGTATTTGTTAAGAGTATCAGTTGTGTGGATGACTATAACATATTTGTGGCAGTATAACAATTATTGCGCTCATTAACACATAACAACTTGTAGTGGCTCAAAAACATATTTCTTTGTTATGAGGAGGCATTGACAACACTTTGATGGAAGATAATAATTTAATGTTGTAGTCTGCAATCGTCTTCCGAACGCCACCGTACGTGGATAAAGCAATACAGAAGCCTATTGAAGTTAAGCTGCAGCTCAAGAGGTCTAAGGACAACGCATGCAGTGAACCTGTTCCCTTTATCTACCAGCCTGTAGAGTACGGTAAGTCTTTCATTGACTGTAATAAAAAATAACTTGATTTTTTTGCAAAACTCCATCAATCCTTCGAAGTATATCTTAGCCGTAAGAACCGATTTTCACAAAGTAAATTTATAGAGGGGAGAGTGGGGTAAGTATTGTCCAAAAAGCATACGATCGTTCCCGCGTGGAATTTGAATTAAAACGCCCGTACACGCTCAAAATTAACTTTGGTTGCAGATCCCGTTCAACATACAAAGAAAGGCAAAACATGCATCTGCAAGTTATTGATAGAGCTAAAAGATCATGTGGCCTCTTTTCTTCTTTTACTCTCAACAAATTGGAGAACAATAATTCAGTGGTTTAGGAGGAGCAATTTCCCAGATACACATGTTATTTTCCTTGTTTTAGCATTGTTCAAAACGAGATTGCCAAAAGAGTGAGGGAGGAATATTTTTACCTCTCTGTCAAAGAATATGGATTTAGTTTTATTTTTAAAAGGGGCGATAAGGATATAGAGTGCTTTTGGGCTGTAAGACGTGAAGCTAGAGAATGCTATCCTGCCTAGGCCCATAATATCAATACGCTATTTATTTCCGAACACTTTTTGCAAATTTTAGAGTTGAAACAGTTTCTGCTTAGTGGCTAGTGAAGTACACTATATGCCGAAAGGCAACTACAATCCGGGACAGAAATTGTTAAGACCTTCAAAGAAATAACTTTCCCCCTTCTCAGATTAGATGCTGAATGCTTGTTTTTGAAACCTAAATTAAAGAACTACTTATCCAACATTGTTTTGAGGTGTAATGGAGGGAGGATTCGAGTTTGCGTGGGCAATGCAGAGCAGAGAATTGCAAAAAGTTGTATTTTAACTTAACATCTGTCCAGGATTCTAGATCTAATAAAAGAGGCTTCAAGGTACTATTCTTTGAAACAAGATTCTTAGCTCTTGAATTGGAAAGTTTTAAGAAGCCATTCGTTTGCCTTCCAGATCAGTACAAAATTGGAGAGAAGAGACGAAAAGGCTTGCCTGAAAACATCGATGAGATGCTCCAGTCAGCGGCAAAGCAACCGAAGACATCATTGCCACCATCTTCCACTGTTTCGCAAGCCCCTGGAGCAGGACAGGGCGATTTCTCCCCCCGAGCGAATTCTTCTTTCAACTCACCTGGAATAAAGTTTTTTCAACCCGACCATTCTAGAAGATAGTGAACCGGATGCAACCTAGTTTACTGTAAATGAAGTCCTTGCTAAAGAATTAATATGGATGTGCATGTTTAAAAAAGAAATTTGTTCATATATGTTAAATTTGATCAAGAAATCACAAAGATAACAAAGGGGAGTAAGATACTGGAATAAGATACTGGTTTGCATGCCGGAAAAAGAATGTGATCTAACAAATCTTGCATCAAGGGAATGGACTATCTTAAATTGTGCATTAACATCTGTTATTCTTTCGTTGCCAAAATATTTCTTCAAAGTTTGGAGGAAATGTCAATGTATTATGGTATATTGATATTAGGGAGGTAAAGCTAGCACGCTGTAGTGACAGATCGTACCTTTATTTTTAGCACAGAGACGAATTTGGTAAAAATGTTTGCCTGCATAGTGCATTTGTGGTGTTCCCTTGATTTATTTCAGAATAAAGATAGTATTTTAATAGCACCTCGTATTCGAAAGCCGGGAGAAGCTTGTTATAAAGTTTCGTCTTAACCTATATTTTGTTGTGTAGAGTATAAAGTTGAATATAGTAGTAACAAATAATTTCTTGCTCGTATCAATTGTGTTTTATTTGTGTTGAGTTGCTTTTTAATTTCTTTGTTTCGACATGCTGTTTTACATTTTCTGTTGTTGATTCCATGCATAAAAGCAATTTCTTAATGAGAGCTGTGCACTTCCATCTTTTTGTAGCTATGACGTTAAAATCAGCACTGACGAGAAAAATCGTTCGAGGCCAGCTCTGACAGATTTGCATGCATTCACATCTCTGACTCTTGTGAATTTCATAGTAACACCAAAGTCACTCACCAATGCAATCCAAGGCGGATAGTTTTCTTGAATTCACCAACAACTGCAGAAGTAGACAGGCAGTTTTTTATCTGATGCTTCTTAATATTCTAGTCCAGTACCGCCGAGAAGGGGGGTAGCCGGGGCAACTGCCCCGGGGCCCGGGCCTTTTTGGGGGCCCGTAAAAAATTGAAGCTGCTTTATTCTGTTATATTTTGTAATGATATAAAAGCGAAGACTTAAAGTTATGTATTTTAGTGTGTGAGACATTTTAGAACTTCTCAGCTTAGTCAATAGCAAATTTTTCCATTTTTGATAATCTACTTGAAATGAACAAAAATATCTTGTTTGAAAATTAAAAAAGTTTAGGCCCGTTTCTATTAGCTATCAAGGGGTCTGTCCTAGCTCTCGGCGGCTCTGTTCTAGTCTGTTGCTGATCTTGGAACGTTATTACTGACAGACTGGTTCCAAATTTGAACGTAGGTTTGGATAAAACCGGAAACCCAGACTGGGACTTGAATTTTACATTTTCTGCAAACATTGTAATAAAACTTGGTTATGTTACCGTTGCCTGATGAATAATGTATGTACGCGTACTTTCATTACAGTTTTGTTATAATGCGAACACAATCAAATCATCTTAATTTCACCATTTCCCTTCAAAGTTGTAACAGTATCAGGGAATTATGCAAATGTTTATATCCGTGTTTAATATTTCTCCAGCTTGCGAGCGTCTTTCCCCATTCCATTTTCCTTCGGGAACAAACGGATACACAATTTGCAACCAACCATGTTCTTCTTTTGGTTATGGTGAGCAGTTTGAAAAGTGATTGTCGCGTCACCGTTTACGAAGGATCTGCTTCGCGCTACATGTCAAGCTATTTCCACGAAAAAATTCGCACGTTTTGTGGAAACCAACCAAGGAGCTGGATACATAATGCTAAAAGGGTGGACTCAGAAACTCTTAAAGTGTCTATGCAGCGAAATTTTACTTCCTGTTTTTTTCAAGAGTTATACTTCCTATCTTTTCCGATACGTTTGACACCAAAATTGTCATAATTTGACCAGCGAAAGTGGGTTTAATCAGAGTTTGAAATTAGGTAGTTCTTGCGAACACCAAGGCCAGTTTGTGCCGTCACAGTGATGAGTCGGGTCGACAGCAGTTAGGAAACTGTGGTTGTACATAATAGGCATTCGTTTAGTGCGCTCGTATAAAAGTCGGTTTTGTCTGTTAATTTTTAAATATTTTAGTGTACATCGGAACAAAGATAGACCTAGGCACTGACAGTAAATAAACAATCCATCGACAAAAGTGTGTCTTTTCCGTCCTTTTCCAAACCCAGCGAGTCTTATTTAACGTGTGGAGAACCCGGAGCCAGATAGAGAGAGAGACTATGTTATCTTTAAAATTCTGTTCTGAACTCAACTAAAATTACTTGAATTAACATGCTTTTATATAAAAATCAAAATGCGAAATAAGGATGAGTTAGGATGACGAAAGGATGATACAACGTGATAAAGGAAGATCTAGGCAAAGAACGGGAGACGTTGAATCAGCTTGATGAATGTCATATGGTATGTGATGCCGTGAATAACGTAGGAACAGGGGCGTAACTTGGCCAGTAGGTTTGGGGGGGTGAAAAGGGTTTCTGCCCTGCAAAGCTGTGTGATGCCCTGCAGACCTCGTAGCAAAGGTTTTTCTATACTCTATAGGTTACTAGTGAAAGCTTCACCAGTGTACACTGGTCTTTACCAAGGACAAACTTCTAAGCAATAAAAACAAACTTGAAACTTCATTGCCTATGAAATATCTATTTCTCTACGTGAGCGTAAATGATATGTCAAATTTGGTTTTCCTTGATAATAAAGGTTCTATCTCGTAGCATATGATTTTTTGGTGCATAATATGGGCGGAGCAACGAAATTGAGCCCGGGGTACTAAGAATCATGTTTAGTGATATAGGAGGACCCACCATGGTTGGGTCCGACGTGAAGAAAATTTTTGAAATTATACCTTGTAATAGGGCTAAAAAGCATCTTTCAGACTGAAATTTAGCAAAATACTGTTGTGCTAAGAAACTGATTATTGTTTATTGGGAAAAATAGGGAGGGGCATGTCATGCTAAAACTCTAGTGATAGACGTTGTGGAAAGAAAGAAACGGTAACCTTTCGTTTCAGACTGCACATAGTTGTGAATGACAGAGGAAGATGTTGTTTTGATTGGGAGAATTTTATTTCCTGAACAAAAATGTGCAGTTTCTTGTATCGAGAAGGCCATCCAAAATTAAAACATTGCAATGATACAGAAAGTGATTTACTGAATTAATGCAAATAAAAGAAAAAAAAGAAAAATATACGTGAAAAAGTTAGTAATTAGATCAAACAAAATCGGTATCTTAACGATTTATTATGTTTTTTAGTTCATGCACTGTTAAAAAGTAATAGAAAAAATGATAAAAAAATTCTTATCTTGACCAAAGTGAAGGCCTTCAGCCCCCTATTCCCCCCAGTGACGCCGTGCCTGTCATGAAAATAATTTACAACTTAAATTAATTTATATGGACTCAACCTTGCCCTCATAAACATATGCATCAATCATTGCATCCATTGGCTATGACTTTCGGTAAGACATGCTTTCGCTTTGCAAATAACGGAGCTTTTCCTTACATACCTGTTCCGTTCTCTAAAATGCAATATCAGGAAGGCAGGTTCATAACAAATATGATATTTCCATTTCAAAATTCCTAAACGGCCCTTTACGAACTTCAGAGGTGACATTTCTGCGTGGCAACAAAGCTCTTCTTGGCGCCCTGCGAAATCTTCGATTGCCCTGCGAAATCGACTATTTTTTAGATTGGGGGGGTGTCACACCCCCCCACACCCCCCGGTATTTTCGCCCCTGCGTAGGAAGATGTTATGACGATGGCATGCTCGATGAATTAGTAGGAATTGAGTGTAGATGGCCCAAGAATGGTCACTACAATATATTGCGCTGACGAGTCTTCAATTGATAACGAAGAAACAATGACAGGGCCCACGCCACCGAGGGGTCGGGGTAGCCATGGTCCATCGGGGGGGCGGGGTGGCCATTTTTCGAAGCAAGTAGTTTCAAAGCTGCAGTAAAAAGGGAAAGAAGTCTAGGCCCGCTACGTTTGCTAGCCTGCCCCCCTTCCCCCCACTATCAAATTCGTGGCGTGGACCCTGGTGCCAACCAAATTTCTGTGACAGAAAGTGAATCGGAGGCGGACTACAGAATTCTAAAATTAGGTACGGACGATTTGGGAACAAGTAATTTAGAATGCATTTAGAAATCAATTGCATACATATGCCTGTGTGTTCAAAACCAAGGCATGTCCTTGGTTACCTATCATTTTGGCATGACCAACAAGCAGTTTTCTTTTTATTACCAATGGCATATGAATGGGGGACCCCATTCCAAAGGAAGTATGAAAATCCTTCTTCCTGTCTAAAAATAGCACAAGGGTACATTTTGTATGAAAATCTTCCAAAGTGAGACTGAGATACGATATTACCGTCTGTAATGGTCTGTGACAAAGTACCCCACTCTAAAAATAGAACAAGGGGGCAATTTTCAGTTGGGGTCCATATCCTATCTTTTCAGCGTATCAAACTCCTCTTGTTGCATAGTTTCGTGCTAGTATCACCATTGACCCAATAAGACTGATAAATTTTAAATTGAATAAATTTCAGCACTGTTTATATACCGATAGGCTGCCGGTTTACAAAATGGAAAGAATAAAGAAAGTATTAAAACATAATGTTTTTAATTAGCGATGCTAGACAAATATTTTCTAAATGTCAAGGTCACCCATTTCAACAATCAAAAACAAACTGAAAGGGGGCTTGAGCTCCTTTAGAAAGTTGAACAACATCCTTCTGCATAGGAAACTTGATCAAGTTTACAAAGCTTTTTCTGAAAGCAATCTTCGCTATCTGAAAGCAAACTTTGTTTGGAATGCTCTCTCGAACACCAAACTATCCCAACTGCAACGTTTACAGACAAGGGCTAATAGCGAATGCCAAGTATTACTTGCAAATGGCTCACTGTAAAGTCTTTAATCTCCTTTGACCAAGGAGTCATGACATATAGAATCTTGCATGACCTCTGTCCCGAAAATCTTCGCTATAAATTCATTGAAAGATCCATTATTTCAGAGTATAGGACCAGAAACCGTGGAGACCTGCAAATTCCCAAAGTTAGGTTAGAGTATGCAAAGCGAGGTTTCTATTTCTCTGGTGTCAAAAACTGGAATGATATTCCTAACAACATTCGAGAAAAAGAATCCATCGCTCGTTTTAAAACAGGTTTTAGAGAGTATCTTTCGAATAGCTTTTTTTTAATAGTTCTTTTTTAGTAAATAGTTCTTTTTTGCTGAAAGGTATCTCGTGTAAATAGATATTGATTGATTGATTGATTGATTGATTGATTGATTGATTGATTGATTGATTGGTTGATTGATTGATTGATTGATTGATTTACTGACTGATTGTAATGATTGATTGATTATTTGACTCTTTAACCCTGACATTTCACTCCTACCATACTTCCTCTAAAGAACGCCGTGGCCTTTATCACTACAAACTCCAAGTTTTGGATTCAGCGTTCAATAAAGGGCGGCGTTCATCAGAGGGCGGCCTTCAATACAAAATGAAAAATTTGTCCAATGAAAAATGACAAGAAAAATGCAATGAAAAAGATGAAAGAACGTCAAGTCAAGTCAAGGAATGTCAATAACCCTGTCTCCGTCAGAGTCCTCGTCTTTTATGAGATAAAAACTTTCATGGCTTTCGAATATAAAGCGTATAAACGATTCCTTACTTCTCGTTTGGTGTGTTTTCTAATGAACGCCGCCTTTCAAGATGCGGCGTTCAATCATAAGCGTACGGCGGAATTTTTACAGGGGGGGCGGTAGGATTTTTGCCCGAGTACAGAGGCATGCATATATTTATGAGCCTGTTGGTGATAAGGAACTTGACATAGGAATATTTACATTACGAGTTCTTTTTCACCGAAATATCTAAAGTAAAAATAGTCAGTTGAGAGTTGAGCAAACCAATCCGAGACATGTTTGGTTGTCTACTGTTCAGATCTAAAAGTTTGATGTAATTTTCTCGTAGATAAGGGCAGCAATGTATAATATTTTCCAATATTTTATGTAATATCATTTAAAATACTACTATCAACTCTTGAATTCGACTAAAGTCAAAAAAATGTGAGTCCCGACCCTTTCTATGTCCAAATGTATCAATCATCGCATTCATGTCACTTTTCAAAACTTCGTTTGAAAATTTCCTCTCGATGCTAAGTAGTGCCTATGTGAATCTCATAGCCGTTCTTGGCCCATGGTTGACCTGAAATATGTTTTCAGCCGTCGAAGGCCACTGAATGATCTTTCAGCTGTGCAAGATGTTGCTGGAATCGTTGCTAGCAATGATGTTGTTTCATACGGGAATGGCAGTACTTGATGCAAACCTTCTTGAAACATCTTCTGGACAAGCATTGCTGCATTATTACCATACGAATCAGAAGCGCTTTGCTTTTTCAAATGGTTGGCTGAAGGTGCGGCGTTTATCAGAGGGCGGTGTTCATTAGAGTAAAAGGTATACAGGAACAAAGCAATACGACGACGAGAATCCAATGTCACGAAATAAATTTTCAAAATAAATTAAATTATACTCTTAAATTTAATTTATTTTGAAAATTTATTTCGTGACATTGGATTCTCGTCGTCGTATTGCTTTGTTCCTGTATACCTTTCATAACAACACTCATTGCAAGATTCACAGAATCCGGCGGACAGCCTATTCTCGGTTCTTCCTTCTCACACTCTCACACTTCATTAGAGTAGCCTATTTGGTTTTCGGTAGCCTCGTTGCGCAGACAACCAGACCGGACGGAGGAGCTTTTGACTGCCTCCTGTGGGCCTAACTTTCTTTTCCAGTTTTGTACGAAGGCTGTGCATCTTAAATTGGTCGAGTCCAAAAACGACTCATCCACACAGTCATCAAGCAACAATCTGCTAAAATCTACCAAGTAAAATGCCTCCAAAATTCGATCCAAGTGCAGTCGTTGTCGGTATGATGATTTCTAAATCATATTTCCTAATTTTAGCCAGATAAGTTACCATGTTCTGTTGCTGAAACTTCACATTTTATGGTAATATTTTTTACAAGCGATAGCAGCTATAGCCGTTAATAGCCTGAATTGTCACTTCTAAGTTAATTCACATCAGTAGCGAGCTTATTTCTACGCTCATCTATTATTTGCAACTGCTTTTTGTTCCGATTCGAAGGTCTAGCCAGTGCAGTTATTTCTCTCAAATATTATCTTCGATCTATACATTAACCAAATACACAGTTATTACGCACAGGTTTGTTAAGGGTTACAAATAATTTTGATGCACGACGAATATACGGATGTTAAAGCCTGTTCTTCTGCAGGCATAGATTGTTTAATGTATCGTATGAATTATGATACAATTCGAGCCCTTTGAACTCAATGTATTTGAATATTTAATCTTCACAGTCTACCTCAGGGTAGTTGGTGGGGAAGTGGGTGCCACATCATCTCTCGCCCCCAAGATTGGTCCACTTGGTTTGTCACCAAAGAAAGTTGGTGATGATATTGCAAAAGCAACAACTGCATGGAAGGGACTGAAAATCACTGTGCAGCTTACCATTCAAAACAGACAAGCAACTATCAGCGTGGTACCCAGTGCTGCATCGTTGATCATCAAGGCATTGAAAGAGCCACCAAGAGACAGGAAGAAGGTCAAGCATGGTAATCCTTTTTATATTTTTATTAAATAGAAACCTTTTCGTTAAAATTGAAAAAAATTGGAAGGCCCAATTGTTATCTCAAGTACACACTTTTTTTAATAAGAAACCACTTTATAAGGAACCTACATGAAGAAGGCCAAAATATTTAAAGAACTTATTTATGCTACTTAAAAACGAAATCCCTGAGGGACTTTTCGATTTGAAAAATTTTTATGACTGCAAGCATCAAGAACTAAAAAGCTGGTTCCATTTTTGCAGCCAATACTTAGATTGTTTGCTATTTGTGTGTCAAGTGCTTCATTGAGTAGTTTCCCCATATGCTGTCTCGCCCCTCTCTCTATTACGTGTTAAGGCTTATTGTAGTTAAAACACTGAAAATGAGATTTTCATTTTACATAGCCTTCTTTGTGTTTTTGCTCCTGAGTTCTAGCCACAAGTAAAGGCAAAATTCAAAATTTTGATGTTTTTCCTGTTTCTGTACCATTTTTATGGCACTTGATATGCAGTGAAAATTAAGGAACTGTTAAGGAACTTTTGGTACTACAATTTGATGACTCGAGGTCTATGAATAAGGAACTTTTGGAACTAGGCCTTAATGTAGGTTCCTTTTAAAAAGTGTGTAGGTTTTTATGATCCCAGTGCCCATGACATTGGTCTTATCTCAATATAAAGTAAAGAAAAAGAGTTGTGAGAAAGCTTATAAACCCTTATAAAGAAGGCCTATTTACCATGATTAAATGCCTTGAAAAATTTTGTAAGGAATTTAACCATAGTATGCATTTGAGGGTGAAAAATTTCAACCTGAATTTTGCAGTCAGTTTCTTCCTTTTTAGTCCTCAAACTATAATTTCAAATCTTCTTTGTGCTAGCAAACAATAGGAAGAATTGTATTGGGACCAAAAGTATGATTATCATTATGAGTTTGGTCTCAAAAAGTTCAGTGTTGGTGTAGGTTAGAGTGAAATGTGATGACCATGTAACTTATTTACTGAGAGTATTATGTATTACTAGAGAGAATTATGTATAACACCCACTTGACAAAGAGATATTACCAACTAAGCTAAATGAATGGTGACATAGCAATTCCAATTAAATTTCAGTGAAAGCACTTTTGTTAAAAAGTATCAAGTGTAACCAAATTAATTAATTTATTTTTTACCCTCAATGCTTCCTAAAAGCAATAATTTTTTGATAACATACCAGTTATTCAATGAGATTGGAACTTTTTATGATAATCAGGCCTTGCTCTAAGTAAAATGAAGGTGCTCCATAAAAAGAGCCCCTTAGAAACTCTAGGTGCTCTATTTCGCACCTCTAAGTAAATTTCCTTGAGCGCATCCTTCGAGAGCTTTAGGAGATCGAGAGCTTCATATCAAAAGCTTCGGAAGAATGTTAAATATGAAATTCAACGGTGATACCAGAAAGCACCATAATATGAAATAACAAAACATGCAACAAACACTATGTTAATATAAATATAGAAATATAATAGAACAAAGTGGCAAAATTGTTCAGATTTTTCTAGATATGTAAGTTGCCATCATGCGATGAGCTTTTATCAGTGTCAGTATCACTACTGTTATGTTCAGCTTCATTATTGCTTCATCAAAACGCATGGCTTTAAATCGAACATATAACTTTGTTTCCTTTTTTCATGTTATCCATTCTATAAGAAACGCTAGAACATCTACTACTCGCAAAAGCAAATGAAAACAATGCGATAATTTGGACGGAAACGTGATCGCTGATTTGCACAGGCGATTTTAAGTCATTAAGAAAAACAGAAAATAATATATATATACTTCAAAAGAAGATTAACGCTTGCTCGAAAATCAAATAAATCTGCGGGAGAATACGCTTGATGGCCTGTGTCCTTGATGGTTATTAGAGGGTTATTAGATTAAAAATGATATCGAAAACCCAACGTTGAATTTGCTGAATTTTTTCACAAGGGGTAATCTTACGCAAATCATAATATTGCGGTCTGTTGGGAAGATTGTTTATGCTTGATCAAGTTGATTCAAAAAATTCCAAAAATTTATTTTGCTCCGTGTTAATATTGTTTTTACGTTTTGAGGGGCTCTATAAATCGCTCTCCAAGGCTTTTTTTGGGTGCGCTCTAGGCGCGCGCGCTCGATCGAGCGCCTTTCCGGGCAAGGCCTGGATAATCATTTGTGGCTTTTTGCAGTTAAACACGATGGCAATATTTCAATGGATGATTTATACAGCATTGCAAGAGAAATGAGGCAAAGATCTATTGCACGTAAATTCTCAGGAACTGTGAAGGAAGTTCTTGGCACCGCACAGTCTGTTGGTTGCACTGTGGATGGAAAAGCTCCACATGATTTGATTGACATGATCAACAATGGCAAATTAGAAGTTCCAGTAAGTAATTGGAAAGGAAAAATTTTGCATAACCTTCTTTGTCATATGTTGACTGTTATGCTTGCCAACTGTTATGCTCTTATAGGAATTCCTTCATGCACTCAGACCTAAACAGTTGAAAAGTGGCCATGTTTGATTTTTGTTGCTAAGTAACAAATTTACAAGCACATATATAGGCACATGGTAACCACACCTTGAACTTAAGTCACTGCTTCAGTGGCTGGTATACACAATGGTATATATAGAAAATCTAAGTAGTTTCAATATAAATATTATTTAACTAATTGTTGCCAATGTCCTACACTGCCATCCACAAGGTTGTCCCTCCAGCTCTGTATGTGAAATAACATAGCCAGCTTATTCTCAAAAAACAAGCTTTCTTTGTTTTGGCAGCCATTTGTTTCATGCTTCAATTTTTTGGAATCTTTATTACTGTCTTGTTTAATTGACCTCCTGTTTTTTTTTCAGGACGAGTAAAGACAATTGTATGCAATGTTATAAAATGAAATGGTGGGACATTATTTGGTTGTTTTTCTTTTTGACTTCTGAATAGTTTGACTGTTTGGTATCTTTTAAAGTTTGTTAGCAAGGATTACCGACCTTTGAAAACAGAAACAAGAATTGAAGGGTCAGGGCACCATACCACAATTTCTGTATTGTGCACTCATATGTCTAGAGGTGGGGGGTAGGGATCCTAAATATTTGTTGCTTTGAGTTTATATCCACTGGTCCAAGGTAATGGAAGACAGGCTTGTGGTCCCATTATCAAATGCAATGTCAAAGACCTGTGGTTTTTACGAACAGCAGGCAAACTAAAATGAACCTCAATGACAATGCAGTAAAGATCATAAATGAAATATTATACTTTTAAAGTTTGGTATTTTTGTTTATTAATGGTCTTATTTTTCCTGCTTCCAAAAATGGGAGGCTTGTTAGAGAATGAGTCTTAAAACAGAATTTGTGGTATATAGTAAAAGGATGGTCATACAATTTTGTAAAAGAAGATTTTGTAACAGATTTAGATTTGGGGCATTTTCTATTGTTCACAACATTTTTAATGTGTTCTTGTAAAATTATTGATACAGTGTTTTGAGGTTACCTGATAATGATTTTGGTACAATTTCAATTTGTATCTGTTCAGTTCTATAGAGATTGGATTAACTAAGAGACTGCAAGTAAACAGTATTTGCTTGTGTTTGCTTTGCTTGCAAAAAAGCAGAAAATTAATGTTTTTTAACCCAAAATGTGGAAACTTTGCAATCCAATATTTTAGATAATAGTCAAAATGATAAGTTTAAATTTTGGAATGTTTGTTGAGTTTCTTGCACGACTGGCAGTCTGTTTTTACGCAAGGAGAAGTGACAATATTTGCTGTTTTCATGCAGAAAGATATAAGGCCTGTTTTGAAAAAGTAGTTGCCATGTATGCTAGTTGCCCAAGAGCCTTAAAAATCTCTATAAAATGACTAAAATTTCTACTTTGTCTCTAAAAGGCTTTCAAGAAAGGGTCGCAGTTGACTGTTACCTCTAATAAAAAGTGACAGCACAAATATTCCAATTCGTAAAACTTCTTTTAAAATAATTAGGATTTTGTACAGCATTATTTCAATTCTGATCAACTTTCTTTTGCCAAGACATACAACGATGAATGTTAAAACTGCTTGCAATCCTTTCATAAGAACAGCGAGGCTCGACTTCTCAAAAAATAAGAATGAAAAGTAAGAATCTACGTAAGAATGGAAAGTCATAAGAATAAACAATGTTTTTATTAAAGCTTTTTCTCATGCTAACAAAAAAGAGGAGACTTCATCAGCTAATCAACAGTTTTTTTATAATTCTAACAAAACATATTTAGTGGCCTTAAAAACTGTTTATAGTATGTAAATATAGATCAATCAATATTGAATTAAGAACGACAATAGAATGGCATTTAATGTTAACCAACAAGAACTATCTGGTTCTGATATAATAGATGTAAGTGTAAGTTATAATTTCTAGTTTGTATTTCTACTTGAATTTGTATCTTTCTTCTCCGTTGTGTTACTTTTGTTTCCATTAATTGTAACTCTCCGTTGTAGCTTCTCGCTCCAAAATTGTTTCCACTCTATATATGATGTTCCAAGCCCTGATGGGTGGCTTGAGACCTTAAGCACTCTACCAGATTCATTTTCATGGTCTTTCACAAGACACCCAGAATTTTTGGTTGTTTGTTTGGTAGCTTCATTGCTGACAAGCATTATTTCTTTTGTCGGTTCTGCTTCGATTTTTGCATCGTCACTCTTCTTTTCTTTTTTATCCCTACTCTCTTTGGGGAAATAGAATTCATATTTTCTACGTTGTTCTTCTGATCTTGGAGATTTTAATTTAACATCTTTTTCTGGTAATTCTACTTTTGCCTCATTTAGCCCCCCTTTAGTTCTTGGGCAGCATGCTTCTTTTAACACACAATCGGGAAACATGCTTTCTTCAACGTCTTTACTGACAATGAACTTCGTAACACGATCAGACTGGTCTGTAGCTGCTGGCATGTGTTTAGCTGGAATATTTATGGACATATCAACTTTCTTTTCTGATTCCATAGATTGAGAGGCAGAAAGCTGCGCAAAATTACTGGTAATGCATTTCATGAGATGTTTCATGTCTGATTCTGCCTTTTCTTGAACATACTTCATCCTTACTTCGTGCTCCACCAACTGTCTATTGTACTTATTGTGAACTTCCCCGACGATACTACGAATTTCTTGTTTTATACTAGCCCTGTCCATAACATTGATCCCAGTCCCTTCACAGTTCAATGTTTTTGTCTTTTGCTTCTCCATAAATATTTCTTGAGCTTCGATCTTTGCAATAAGTTTCTCCAGCTTTATTTCGATTTCCTGAACCTTTTCTCGTGTTTTTTTCTTTTCCTGGCGAAATTCCATTATTTCTTTGTTCAAGTCTTTGAAGTAGTCAATCAGCAGATTCATCAATCTATTTTCCCCGGAGATCTCATGTGTCAGCTTTTTTTCATACGCATCATCCTGCTCAGATGATGGAAAGCTGCAATTTAGCAAGTTTCTTTTATACAATGCTTTTTTATTGGCAACTCTTCTTCTTTTTTGCGACTCTTCGAGTTTCTTTTTATCTCCAGGAGATCTGATTTCTGCCAGTTCAGCGTCTTTATCTCTTGTACTATCAGGCAATATTGTTTCAACTCGTTTATCATTGTCGTTTCCTCTTTCTTGACCCAATCGAAGTTCCAGCTCATCATCCCTTCTTTCTCTCTCTGCGAACTTCTGCGAACTTAGTTCTATGCTATTCTTTTCCCTACTTTTCCGCTTATGTTTTATTTTCAAATTCTTCCCTTTAGCCATTGAATCAAGTTCAGAATCTGAATGCCAACCTCTTGCTTTCTTGGTATCCGCAAAACTTGGAAGTCGCCTCTGGACAAATCTACTTTGTTTAACTTTCGACTGCATTGCCTTTGAATTTCTCCTTGCTACTTTTCCCCTTTTCTCTTCAAACCGCAACTCGTTTTTCCCATTACAATACTCTTCTGTTCCATGTTTAACAATGTCTTCTCTATTGCCGTTGATAGGCTTATTGGTAACTCTTAACCGATCCGTGTCGTCAGATCCACCGAATCTTTTCAAGTCTTCTTTTTCCAACGCTCTAAAAAAGCTGCTTTCTGTTTCTGTGCAATCATGCTGCCTATTTGCCACCTCAGAACACTTGATATTACTTCTTCTGCTGTACCCTGCCATTAATTCCCTGCCAGACAACAGTAGAGGGAAAATCAGGCATTTTCATCACTTCTATATACCTTTTTAAGTCGATAGCTGTATCAGAAGCAACTGCTCATTTAATATAATCCAGCAGATCCGTTTTTATATGTACCAAAACTTCTTCCTCAAACACATTACCTATTCACAAACTCTATTCACAAACTGACATATTTTAGCGTTGTTGTTGTTACACTGTCAATATGTCGTAAATGTTTACTTAATTGCAAACGTGGATATGAATGATTGCGATTTTCGTACTTTGATCCCTTCCTTGACTTAAGCTTTCCATGGGAGCAAATCGCGTTAATGACAGTTGTTTAGCGGAGATCTTACCCAAGACACTATTGAGAATGCAAGCGGTAAAAATCTTTTTACGTTTGGCATACGTATTTCAGAAATCCTATCGTTGATTATTTCACGTAATCAAAATCAGATTCAAAGTGAACATTTCTCGACATCTATATGGCATAATTTTCATATTTCTAAAGAAAAAAGGTAGCTTGTTTAACATTTGCGTTATACATCCTTAAATTTAATGACTACACCACTGGTTAATGAGCCTAAAGATCTCTCTAAACCTATAAGGGTACCTAAAAACCAAAATTAATTTATGAAGTGCAATAGGGAATCGGAATTTTAAACAACCATTAGGCAATAAAAGGCAATTCTTTCATTTTGCAAATAATTAGAAATAACTTACTTATTTCATTGCAGCAATCTTTGTCAATTTATCGCATGTAAATTTATTCAGGCAAAATAGATAGACAGGCAGGTTCGAAAGATTTCAGACCGACACCAGAATTCAGGCCTAGACGCTGATCTGTGTTCAGCCATGCGTGAAAGATTGAGTTAGGACGCACCTGTGAAGTTAGCTTTCATTCAAACAAGCTGTAGCTGTCAAAAATGGCAAAGGTTTGCAGCCAGATATTTTAAATAAACGCCATCAAAGCCAAACAGTTTTGCAGAGAATAGCCCGGTTGCTCGACAGGCAGATGATTTCAAGGGCCTGCCAGATCACCTTATTAGTAAACAACATGGCAGTCCGGAGAAATGAGCTCGAAAGCCTCTCCACCAGAAAAAGATTATTCAGAATATTTATTGTATTTTCCTTTATCCATCTACCAATTTTTTATGAAGACCTTTCTTGGCAAAATTTGATGCGAATTTATTAGCTTCCGAGCAAAAATATCTAGTCGATGGATTTTAACCGAACTTGCACACTGGGACCGGGTTTCTAAACTTCCAAGCGTCCGAATACTATATTATTAAGCAACTATTAGAATGTTTATGCTGCTCTTCCTTAATAAGTTTCTTCCTTTGTGTTGAAGTCTTGGAAGAAAGTTTAATGTCTACGCAATATAACACAAGGATAGCAGGTTATTATTCTAGTCAAATGAGAAATGTTTGTTTTTCGATAAGGAAGATGAACCAGTGGTGTAGTGCTGTCAAAATAGCAAATGGGGGGGGGGGGGGGGGGAATTGGCAAATTTTTGGCATAAAAAAGGGAATCTCAGCCCCCCCCCCGAGCCCCCTAACACTACATCCGTAGATGAAATTAGTCAATTCTTAGCGATTTTTAAACAACTCCAAAGCAATATCTAGGCATATTTTAGGCAGTTTGGAAGCTGTAAGAAACTCTGATGCTCTTCGACATAAGATATCATTTAGCAACAGTTTTTATGTCATACCACAATAGGCCACAGAGCTCTCGAAGAAGGAAATCATCTACATATAAATCAAGCAAATATATATTCTTACCTGTGTATGACTTTTCATTTCATCACAATGAAGCCAACTTGGGTGTTGCCCTTAAACTTATTTCCTCATTTCAGGAAAATTTAAGTTGCGTTTAATGTTTTGCCAGAGAATGGATAAGGCTTGATTTCAGAAAACAACTCAAGTGAATAGTTGATAACATAGGCAATCTCAAGTTGTTGACATGCACAGTCATAACTCTATAAAGACAAAAAGATCGAGAATTATTTTACTTGTCCATAATCCAAAAATTCGTGCAAAATTTATACCCTATCATTGCAATGTCCAGGAATGTGATAAGCAACGCCTTATATCAACGATTGCGGAACTGTAGTTCTTCATCTTTTTTGCTTCCCTAAACCAGGGACAACGGGAGGCTCTGGAGCCCTTCTGGAGGGCCCTGCGACAGAACAGAAAGACGAGGCCTTTCGTTTAAAATGTTTTTTACCGAAATTTTTGCGAGGAAGGTAGTAATTAATTTTCGCCTGATATCGCCTGATATAAGGAATAATACCAAAACAAGATATCTCAAATTATGCAAGCTTTGAAATATATTCTTAAGGAACAATGCGTCGAATTAAGTAAGCACTAAACTAAAATAAATTCTAAATTGACCAGGTCTAAACACATTTATCGCTTTGCTTTGTGAAAAATATTCAATTTTTTGAGCATAATTCCCAACCCATTACAGCTCAAAGATATCAGGTCTAGCCAAAAAGCATGAAAATTTGCCCTTTAGTTCAAAATATAAATGCCTTCTCAACCACTTAACTTTCATTAGATTTATTAGAGCTATTGTCAGATCTCTGCTGGATTAGACCTAAAATTGAGATGTTAGACTGTCTCATTTGCAACTTTTAGAAAATTCAGTGTCAGTTTTCTCCCACCAATCTTCCCTATCATTTGCAGCAAAGCGTAGTTTCTAGACAAGGTGTACAGCACGGGAATTGCTTTTTCTAAACAGCTTGAGACCCTAGATAAAGCAATAACAATATTATTTTTAATTCAAACTCTTAAATTATTCTGGTGAAATTATTATGGAAATATAGAGTAATAACTGTCCCAGCACAGAGCCTTGGGGTACACCTGATTCGATTTTCAATCAATAAATAAATGCCGACAACAACTTCTTTATTTTTTTTCTATTTGAGAGGAAATTCGCAATTAATCTTACTTCAGCAGCCCAAAACCATATACGTGCAATAAAGCGACTAGCAAATTGTTTTGCATGAAATCAAATTTTTTTAGAGAGCCATCCTACCATGCACGCAACACCCTTCAATTCCAATTAAACATGTGTTCCTTACAATAGTTATCTTCTTAAAGCATAAAGATAAATTTGACATTCTGGTGCTAACAAAAGAAGCTATTTCTATTTCTCCTTAAAACGTTGAAATATTTTAGACACCGCTCACACTCCACAATTTGGCTTACAAATAATCCGATATCAGAAACGTTACAAGCATTTAAATGTAGGATGGCTACATGTAAGGGAAAATGGGCACCTCCGTGAGCTCTGATGTGCCTCCTCTAAACCCCCGAAATGTGAAAGGCACATGCACATATAGAGATAAAAAGCATCTCTGTGAGCTAGTAAGGTTTGTGATTCAACCACGTAATAAAGGGTTATTCTAATACAGTTCTAAATTTCCGATGAAAGCCACAATTTTTCTCCCAGACTCCCTTAATTTCTAACTCGGGTTTTGATGACATAAACCTTGTTTTTATATTCTCATGGTCAACAGATAAAAAGGGTTAGTGTTCTGGTTCTCAAAACCAAGCTACAATTCCCGATATTTTTTGGTGAACTTTAAAAGAGATGTGTTTGGAATGCAGAGAAGAGAAACGACTTTTACTGTGTGGTGAATACTTCTTTATACTTCATCAATAAATACTCTTAAAGTGGCTTAAAAGTTGGTTTTTTCTTCATCTAGTTCCTTAATTAAATGCCTATTGCTTTTACGGTATGGTAATGCAAAGGTGGTTGGTTAATGATCATTAGTATTCAAAATGGATGAACCTTATTTTTAAATGAATATTACAAAACAAAAATATCTGATGTTTTGTTTTAAGACATAGTTTTCATCTTTCTGTTTCTTATGTTTTTGTTGTGTTCACATCAATCAATAACAGTGTCGAGTTTTGCATAGGAATTTGGGTAACTTTTTTATTTTACTCTAGGTATCAAGTTTGAAAAACGAGATACCCTCGATTTTTACTGCACAAAGTTTGACCTGAATTTTAACATTCCTAAGCAGGTTTCACAGGGTCTAGCAATTCTCACCAAGCTCAAAGTTCAGATTTTGTTATAAATCTTGCATTTTGCATCTTGTGAAACTTAGCCCTACCCAAACGTTAACTGGAAATAACGGTCATGCATTAAAGAGCCTTGTAGATAGACAGTTTAATTATTTGCTTTTCGAAAAAAACTGGCAAAATACTTATGATCTGTCCATAATTGTCTTTTTGGAATGAATCTTTTCCACCACTTATCAGGGCCACCGCAGTCGGAGGGCCACGGGGGTACAGCCCCCCTAATTGCAAAAATTAAAAAAATTCCCCCTTCTTGAAAAACATATTGTGTATATCTTTTCACTGCCAGATTTTATGCCTTTAAAAGTTAAGTAAAACAATCTAAATCTAGGCATTGTTGGAGAACTATTCACTGAAATTGTTCTTGATGCAAGTATATTTCATGATGCAGATGGTCATGATGCAAAAGGTGCAAGCTCCGGTGATGAACAATATCAACTGGCAAGAAGACTGCCAAGGAGACTTGGGCGAGAAAAATGTCCTTAGTATGTCTTTAGCAACAAAGTCTAAGGAGAGTTAAAAAATGTCCCGAGGAAGACTTAACCGATTTTTTCGATACACAAAGAAAAGACTGTTATGTTGGGATAAACCTAATCAACGTTGCAAATTAATTTTACTTTGGCAGTGAAGAATGTGCCAGCACCTTTGGCCAATTGTGTGAAGATGACTTGAACTTGAAATTTTGTTTAAAAAAATATTTCATGGAGGGGAAAAGAATTATGTGCTTCAAGTGGCGTAGGGATGGAAAGGGGACTAAATTGCTTAAATGTAAAAATAAGAAATTAAAATCATTATTCGAATAGGCTTTGGATAATCATAGAGACTGAAACTTTTAATGGGATAGGAACTGGAATTCGCTTTGACGTAGATAGAGACTGAAAATTCGAAAATTCCTTTCAGCTCCTTACATCATAATTTTGGTTTAAATTCTTAGAGTCTTTATTAATTGTGTATGTATGATTGCATCAATGTGGATTCATTGGTATGTTGCAATAAATCTGAACATTTTTGTGAGTATATTGCCCTTGCTACAAGAATAGGGGAAGGAAGTATGTCTGCCGCTTAACTAAATTATAAGAAAATTAAGTATAACGTATTGTAATAGAAATATAAATGAGATGAGGAGTTATACAGTCAAGTATGATCAAGAGTCCGTGGTTCCTAAATCGTGTACATAGCCACAGGGACGCCTACACCGGGGGGCTGGAGGGACAGCTGCTCTTCGAAGAGAGGCAGAGGGGGCAAGAAGTGCCTTGAAATATAAGAAAATATTATAAGATCTCATCGATAATTGTTGGCCACTTTGACCACTCTCGTTATGTTAATTTCTATTAGAAAATATTAGAAAAATAAAAGCACAAGTACAAAACACAAAGGTTGAAAAGTTCGTCTATGACAAGGTGGGTCACAAGAGGGAGACCGGCAAAGATAATTGATTAACAAGACTTGTTCCCACAGAAGTACTCCAGAAACCAAAAAAGGATAAATCGGTATTAAAACTTAGCGGGCAATCAAAATTTTACAACCAGCCCATTTATAGCAGCCATGATTTTTATAAATCCAAATACACTTTTTATAAGAAACTAAGGTCCGTGCTGGTCCCGGGGGAGGGGGTACTCCCACTAAGGCCTGACAGGGGGGTCCAGTCCGTTTGAGGGTCTTACCAAATGGCTACCAAATGGCCCATTTTCGATAATAACTGAACTGCGCAGTTTAGCTTGCGATTTATTATAGATAATGGACAAGATTTATCTTTCCCGAAACAACAACAATCAATTATGAAGAAATTTGTCAAAATAGGACCAGGAGAGCACAAGGAAATAGATGCTACCAAGAAAATAATTTCGGTTTTTATGCGACCGTTTGAGGAGTTTTGTCAAAAGTACTACCATTTGAGGGAAATTTTCTAAAAATTTTAGCGTTGGCCCTCTTTGACCCTGACCGGACCCCCCGAGTGCTGGTAGGCAGTTGCTTACATTTTCTGGCCATTTCACTATCAAAAGTTTTCTACATTTTTCTTAAATTTCTTAGGTAATGAATTTTTTAAACGTGCTTCCAAGATAAAGTGAATAGTTCACTCACATTCAGAGATAAACTGACAAGTGATCAAGGAATTGTGTTTTCCCTAGAATTGCTAACTCTATCGAGATCTGTAAACAGTTAAGCTCATTGAACTTCATAAATGTCAAATCATAGTTTATAAACTATGGTCAAATTGAAGTCAAAACAAAATTTTAAATGGAAACTTCTATTGATGCAATATACAGTGATGTTCAATGTCAAGGCTGCTTCGAGTGTCAACTCGGAAAATTCAACTGCAAATTATAAAAGTTTCTTATCTTTTTTTAATTATGGTAGGGTTGTTTCTTAGAGCCTACCGTTTCATATAACCTGTTTCTTATAAAAAATTGAGTGTATTGTGTATAGTGACAAGGCCATTTAATACCCATTTTATGTATGGATATTTTCGTCAATATTTTCTTTGTGTTTAGGGTCATTGATGGTAAAACAACTCAGCTGTATAGGCGGCACATATCCATGTTAATATTTTATTATGTTACCCCACTCTAGCCCCCCCCCAACCAGGAATACACGATCATGTCAGTAGAAAATTCTACTATTTGCCCTTAACACCAACACTGCCCCTCCTGTCCTAATCTTGTGCAGGCGTCCCTGCCTAGCCATGTCTGCGCCCAGGGAAGATAGTTCTTACTATATAAATTACCGTAATTTAATAACCATGAAAGCTGTGACATTTTTGGCACATAACACTGATTCGGAGAAAATGTTTGTGCCCTTTTCATTCATTTTGCCCCCCCCCCCTGTTCAAACCTGCGTCTGGTGGCGAGCTTTCCGGGCAAAGAGCTGACTGTGCATGCAGCATTCTCGGTCATGTGATCTCATGTGACTCCAGATCAGTCCGAAGAAATTGTGGACGAGGTGAGGGTGCAAAATTGCTGTAAGCGATGGCGGTAGAAATGGCAACTGAGGCATTTGGGAATGCTTGGGAAGGCTTTCTTGATATTGTAGAACCACACCTCCCAGAGTATCTTCACTGGAATGAAATATGCGTAAGCTTCATTTCGCTTTAGTAGTATCTTATGCGACATAACAGACCGGCCTAAGAATAAAATTGTTTTGTTTATATCTGTTGGGGATCAATACAATCGTTTCATGATGAACCCAGATAATAACGATAGTTTTTTAGTTGGGCTAAAGATGTAGTTTAACTTGCCAGGAAATTATGAATAGCTTTTCTCTCGCAATTCTTCTTGGAGTTTTCGAAAGACAGTCGCAAATAAAATTTACTTATCCTTAGCAAGAAAGAAAGTGGACTTTGGAATCCTGTATCATCATTCTCTTACAATGCATTAATTACAGTTTTGCGGACGTGGCCTTAATCAATCAACAAGAGTTTTTGTGTTAAATATAATTTCTAAGTCGGTTGTAATTAAATGATATGAAACCGGACTGGTATATGCACGAATATCTATGTACATCCTGTTGTGTATACTATGTACCCCTATTGTCTTATTTGGTCTTCTGTTGTACACGCGACTTCCAGCTGCGAAATGGTCTGACCAGAGTTATGCAATTTGAAATTACAAAACTGCTGCAGACCGTACAAATTTAAATTTCATCTCATGAAATTATCGCTGTAGCTTGAAAAGGGCAGTATCTACATATAAAATACAATTCTGGTTACACACAGTTGATGCTCTATCTTGAGTTTTTTTCATGTGTACGTCAGCTGATTTGATTGTATACAGGGTTGTTTTTATTGTAATTTTGGATTTAATAATTGAATTTTGAACAACTTACTTAAATGATGTAACATGTAATTATATAATCTACAATCCGAGTAAAAATAGTTGAGACGTTTTAAGAAAAGTCTGATATTTTCTCTTTCTTTAAAAGTAATTACCTTCTACCCTCTCCTCATTCAATGTTGAAGGCATTTTTTAAAGTGCAAATGGTTTAACTACAGATCTAACATCGATTTGGGGAAAGGGGGGTTTGAATTAACTGCTTCGTAGCTAGGCTGAAATCTTTACAAAAGCTTACATGGGAACATTTTGCCAAGGTAAAGGGGAATCACACCCCATGGAGTAAGAGTCTGTTTGTAATTTGCTGCTGTTACTGCAAAAAGCTTTGCCCAGAGCCCATATGTTGACTTTGATCCTGCCCAGAAGTGTTTAACTGGCCTAAAAAGATATGTTTACAGTTCTTTTGTACTTAGTACAGTTTATTTTATTGCAAATTCTCATTTTTCTATATTTATATACAATAGAAGATAATCTGACTAAACAAATGTAGTACATGTACATACAACCAAATGCATCATAAAGCAAATTGTACAGAAAATGGCATTCACACTCCTAAGGAATTTGGTTGGGAGGGCTTTTTCAGATCTTAAATCAGTTTTCAGCTGCTTTTATGTTTAAGATAGTTTTTTGAAAGCTAATAATATGCTATATATTTCCATTTACTTACTAAGACAACTTCATAATTTGAAAAAATTCGCAATAAATTATTGAAGACTTTTTTAAAAATCTTTTGTCATTACACACATACGCCAGCTATTTCCATGATTTTTTTGTATGCCAAAAAGCCTTCTTTGTATGCCAAAAAATTGAATTGCTGCCTTAGCATTTGCTTATCAAATACATTTGTTTTGAACTTTAGGTATCAGATTTGTCCTTCTCAGTTTTGTGTTGTGCGTGTGTTAGGTCTTTTCTTTACCTTTATATTGTCATCTTCTATGTGATTTCTTTTTAGTGGACATTTGTTCTGTATTTGGCAGAAGTAAGACTCTTCATTCATCGAAATACAAGAGGAATGGAACACTGGGAGGTTTGTATAATCAATACCCAAATTGCTCAGAACATCCAGGGGGTACACAGGCCTGGCCATTTGTGGAGAGCCATAGCTCTTGCTCCCCTCCAAGCTCTCCTCAAATACTGGAGGGGAGATTGCTCTCCTAAATTATTCTAAAAAGCAAATTTGTACTCCTTTAAATCAATTAGTCATTTGTTTCTATTATAACAGCTCACCTGAATACTACTAGGAGAGCTGTTTACTGCTCCCCTGTTAAAAGTCTTACGGCCAGGCCTGGGTACAGTGGGTGCTGAATTTTTCCAAGGCCTAACATAAAGTTGTCTGACAAATTCTGAACAAGTACTAACATCTCTGAAATCTTACCAAATTTGTTGTTAACAGGGTTTGTCACCCCCAATCCAGCCACTGGGCCCTTGAGAATATGCTTTAGCTAGGAACTCTTTCAAAGTTAATGGCTTCAAGTAAAAGTAACAGGCACAGTTTTTCAGAACGGGTTTAAAAGCTTAATCATAGAAATTTAGAAAGGCAAGTTTTACAACATCAAACCTTGAATATCCAGCACTGCCTTAATGGAAAAAATCTATTGAAAGTTTGCAGATACTAATCTAAGCTCCTGTGGTTGAAAATCACTGTTCTAGCCAGTCCCATTCCAGATTGATTTGCATAGGAAATTTGCTATCAATTATATATAACTTTTCCAATTTGCTCTATATGCAATTAAATTCTGGTACCACAATATTTAGGCGTTTGGGCATGCTATCTCCCCGTAACTATTTTAGAAATGATTTCTCAGGTCAGGTTTGTATTTTGGTGCATGACCTGTTATAAGAATCAAGTTTTTTAGATTTAAGGCACTCAGGCCTTCCTCTCTTGCCATACTAGTTATAAAAGCATTTGGAAAGCCATGCTTGCAGGGTCAGGTTCTATTGTAGGGACTCTGCTTAGGCCTGTTTACATTAATTTTTCCTTCTCATTCATTCTACCACATTCTCACATCACAGCACAGGCATCCCCTATGTCACTCTCACACCACACATTCACTAATCTGTATTGTTTACTCTATCCTTACCTCATTATTCAATTTACTCATCACCTTTACTAGCCCTTCCAATCATTTGCTTTTCTCACATCATTCACATTAATTTTAGATATTCATTGCTGTATTTAAATGTTAAGTTGCAATTTTAGTTCAGTTGGAATCAAGACATGCAATAGACACCTCCTCCCTTCTCTGGCTCTGTGTTCTTTGTACGTAAAATAAGACAGAATGCAAGTTGGAAATGATACGTTTTATTAGTCAGTGGTTGGTTTATAAGTGAACAAACAGCATCTTAGAATCCATAACAATGCACTATTCTCATTACACTAAACTATTGTGTTTACAAAATTTCATGTAGTTTTGATTACATTGTTCTAAGTATGTGCTCAGAGAATAAAGAAGAAAACATTTTATATCTCTGTTTATTTTTTTTCAGATTGTTACCAACACCATCATATATAGTTTTGCTGTGTTTGTTGGGTTGCTTGTGTTGAAATCGTTTCTAGGATGGCTGTTCTTTCATGATAAAAGTAAGTCAGTTTAATAAAACAAACAAACTACCTTTTAAAGCTTTATAGCTTTTTTATTGCCAGCTGAGCACTGGTATACTTGTCAGGTCTGTACATTTATATTGTCAAACTTGATTTTTTCTTTCTTTGTGTCAAGACATCAGCTTAATGCAAAAGACTAAGGCCCTTTTTTAAGGCCCAATTTTTGCATCTGATTCTTGAATTTTTTATAAATAGATTACTATAAACTGCTGACAAGAATTTATCTATAATATGAACAAGTTTTTGGCAGTAAAAAAATTTAAAATGGCTTTAAAAATGCAAACATTTTGTAGCATACTTAAAGCTTTTTCGTCTGATACTCCTCAGAGTGTAAAACATCAGAATGAGAATCGATCCAATTACAAACAAAAAGGCTGCTATTGTGTAGACAGAAGGAGTTTGTTTTCTCTCTTGGATTCCAGTGGGAATTTTTCTTTAGACACACAGTACTGATTTGACAACTATACGGGTCATGTGCTCAAGTTTTTCTGATTGGCCTATTTTGATCCACAACTTGGTATTTATGTTTCATCATATTCTTTCGGACCCTTATCCTGACCATCATATACTCTGAGGAGGGTCAGATGAAAAAGCTACCAGTATGCTGCAAAATATTTGCTTTTTTTAAAGCCATTGTAATAATTTATTTCTTGAGCTAGCTTTTAATGTTAAATATTTTCATTTTCTTATAATCATTTTCTTTGTTTTGAAACTCTTGATGATGTTAGTGATATAACCTTTTTCTTTTTAAGGCTTGAAAACTAGGATTGTAGAAGCTTTCTTCAGAGTGGTGAAGAAAATTCCAATTATTAAAGACAAGGTAAATAATTCTTAAAAGTTTATTTATCTGTTGTATTTCATGTTCATCGGACAGGTTACAGCAAATTTGTTTGATTCCATTTTAACCCACAAATTCAACCAGTTATGACTATTTTGTCAGTTAGAATGTTGATTGGCCACAGAAATCATTAAAATTTGAATAAAAACTGATCACATTTCACTATTTCAATTTGGAACAAACTAACAGTTGAGATGAGACAGTGTTGTGCCAAAATGAATATATCTTTGCTTTAAAATATCTGGGGAATGTGTAATTAATTTAATATTGTAAAATAGGTTATATCTGTACTCCTTCATCAATCATGCCATCACCCAGGGGCGGCGGGCAGTGTTATTACCGTAATTACTGTAATAACACTTTTTCCAAAGTCTTTATCAGCTTGGTGCATTCATCTGCTAGACACAACCAATGACGTATGGTATCTGTCCTCTATTCATCTGGAGGGGATGATAATTACCTGCTAATCCTTAACCACAGGAAGCCTATTATGTTTTTCAATGGTATTTCAAATGGTTCAAAGCTAGTTTGAGGCTCCCGGTCTCATTATTACTTTCTTGTTTCTAATAACGGAAACAGCAAAGTCTTTGTCACGGGACTCACCAATGACGTAAATTTAAATTGTTCTTTGTCCTTGAAATAAAGGAGCCTAGCAGCCCCTTTATTACTTCTGGGATTCTAATAACGCGGCCATTTACCTTTTGCCAGTGCTGTTTTATGATTTTGCTTGTAAGTTAGCTGTTTAAAAATGAATCGTGTTGTGGAAGATCAAGTGAATGACCATCGTCTGGGTGTTCAAAGTGTATCTCTAATTATTTTGAAACGGGTGGAATTAACTCACTTGCAACGTCTCGAACTGAAAGGCCGTGCCAGATATATCTCGTCATGTATTTTTCTATAATAAATTTTTAACCTGCATCCTTTCAAATTTTATTTGTACATTTGTAAACTGCAGCTATTCAAAATGTTGCAAGTTGCTTATGTAAAGGCATTTAAAATGAATGATGAACTGAACTGAACCTTGAATGTGTTCAGAGGGCTTCCAC
The DNA here is from genome assembly GCF_013076305.1 of Rhopilema esculentum. The sequence continues at coordinate 1,364,587 of NW_027019301.1, forward strand.
GCAGCGGTTTCCATTATTACAATCGTGTTTCTAATAACAGGCCCACATGGTGGCTCAGACATATTTTTCACGACTAATCACCCCTCGCAAGCCCTTTAGACAAAAGTTACAGCCCTCTAGTTTGTTTAAAAAGACAAAAAGAAAATCAGGCTCTTCATAGATTTCTTTTTGATATGCTAGCAAGGAAGTATCTGCATTTATCTTCTAGGAGATATAGCACTAAAATTGCCAATTAACTTAAAACTTTCAGCATTCGCTCAGATTCTTAGTTGCTAACAAAAATGTTGTACTGACTAATAATTTGCTTTTGATCCGACCAATTTATGTCTTTTTAGTGACTTTTGTTTGTTGTTTAGAGTCAATTGAAGACATGCATATTTCCCCAACATATGGCTGGGCCAAATTTGGGGGGGGGGGGTGTTGCAAAACCCCTATACTCCTCCAGCTGAGGAGGTTCAAAATTCCTTCATAAAGAAATTGTTGATTTTCCTTTTTCATGCATCTTCTATACGTTTGAAAAAGTAATACCAAAAAAATTTACTCCCAGCCACCCCTGCCATCACCATGTCATTCACTTCTGTCATTCATTCACAGCATCATCTACCATTGGACATTCCCTTCACCACTGTTTACACATTCACACATCTATGTCATGCTGACTTCTTCCCAAGTCTAGATCTTTCCTTCTCCATTACATCATCATTACATCATCCTAACTCATCTTAGTCAGCAATTCAATTTCTGTATATAAGTATCTTAATTTGTAAGTCAGTCAGTCAGTTCAGTTCACATCAGAGTTATGCAGGCAACATACTATTGCTCTCACTGGCTCTGTGTTCTCTGCACATTAAATAAGACTGGAACAAACATCAATGATGGAAAGTCAATGTTAAAAGATAGGAACCACGGCAATTCCAAGCACTGCAGAGCAATGAGAAAAGTGGGGGTCTAAAAAAGTGGGGGGGGGCTAAAACCGTATAAAAAGAGGCTTTACTGGTAGTTTATTACTTAGCCACCCCCCAGCCCCCCTGCTCCAGGGTGCCTGAATGCTTGCTAAATAATATGGTTCCTATAAATGTACCTACTGTTCTCTACACTTTTATTCTTGAACTAAGGAAAGATGGAGAACACAGTGGCTTTTTAAAGTTGTGATAAGCAAATCAACAAACAAAGAAGTATGAAGGAGAATGAATGAAACAATTTTTTTGTTTTGTTGTAGATTAAAGATGAAGTTAATAAGTCACTTGATGAAATGACCCAAATGGCCTTTCCTTTACCAGAAAATGTGAATTACAGAAAGAAGGTAAGAACAACATAATTTTATCTGAATAAAGTTACTACGGGCTTTTGAATGCTAGGGATATCTAGTTTGTCAAAGTTTTGGTAAAGACAGGAGCCTAGTGCCTTTGTTTTGTTTTATTATTGCAAAGAGAATTGATATCCCAGAAAGAATTCTATTAAGAACGGGATAGAAAGAGAGAGGGTAGAGACACAGTGTTTTTGCAGTTAATTCTAAGACAACATTCTAAGCATTTTTTTGTAACATATTCTGGGAAACATTGAAGTCAGTAGTTATGGTGTTAGCTTTCATCTATCAAAAAAGCAACAAGATTGTGCCTAGTTGTTTCATTTATTGTTGATTATCTTGGTGTAGGTTGGTTTACATTTCAGATGTTGATTTGTTTTATATTTTTTTAATTATGTGTGTGTATGTTTCTATATTTTATTATATTTATATAGATTTTCTGACAATCATTTATTAATGCAGTTTTGTACAGTGAAAAGCTATAAGCACACCTCTTGTTTGAAAACCAATCAATGATATGAGATTGTTTCATATGAAACCTGTCCTCCTTTGCTAATTCATACTTTAACGGACTCTAATTCTGTTAATTTTTTTCTTAGCTTCCAGCAAAGGCATTTTCTGAGGTATGGAGAATAGAATATGTTTATAAAGACTATGCTGGATAACTTACCCTGGGATCAGAAATAAGCAGAGCCCCCTGTTTGTTTTTTCAAATTTGGGAGACCCCTTTGCATCTTATTCAAACCCCCTGTTGTATCAACCAAAGCATTCAAGTAATATTATAAACTTGAATAATAATGCTTGCAACACTTTCAACAGTATTTTCTTTCAAAAAAGTTCAACTCAGTCTTTTTTTAATGCCCCCTGCTAATTAGATTGTGGACTTTGTCATGACCCCCCACCTCCCACCACCATTTATTTCAGCTTCCAGTTTATTCCAAACCTCTGAGTAACTACTTTGCATCAATTGTTATTTGTTCATTTTTCCTATTAAGTTTTGGTTTTTCCTTATTTTGGGAATCAATAAATAATGAGAAAAATTGCGAAATACCCAGTATGAAAATCTGTTTAGTGACAAGTTCCTGATTGTGATGTTATGGTTGTTTTTTACATAAATCCCAACTGCTAATTATCTTACTGGTCTATTAAAATGGTTTGAGGGCTGACTATCAATCTGTAAATTGTTTACAAGGCTAGTCATCTTGTTACCCACATTTTAAACTTTTCTCAAGGCCCATTATGTAGAACAATGTGATCATAACTTATTTTTATTTCCAGGAGGAAATAGATGCAGAAATAGACCTAATGCAGTCACTGAGTAAGTTTTATTTGTATCAGTTTGATTTACATAGCTACTATACTTTTCGACACTGTCATTATTTACTTTTTAAAGTTGTTTTTATGTTGATATGTAGTTCTCCAAGCATTTAGTTATCAGATGTTTAGGTAAGAGGACCAAAATTTTATGCTACTTACTTTATTACCATTTGGCTTAAAAACCTAGTCAGAAAAAAGTTCTATCTTTCTTTCTGGATTTTACCATTGTTTGCTATTTGCTAGCTTAAAATGTTTTTAAACTCGGCATGGCAGGGTTGTTCAAATCTGGCCCCTGTCTATTTATCAATTACTATTATTTGTAGCCCTTACGCTCACAAAAGATTTCAGTTCATTAATATTCTTTTATGTTGGTGATTTATTGTATTTACAGTCTAGCTATCTAGTTTTTTCTGTTCACATCACAGTTTATTTTTGGTGTTCGATAATGGCTCATTTTGATGGTCGATGCCTCCGATAATGTTTGAGATTTTGTGTTTGAGTGTGACAGCCCTGCTGTGTGGTGGTAACAAAGTTCCTTGACTTTTTAGACCTAATATCATTAACAGATGTTAACTTTAGAATCAGTTTGGATTTACAGGTGAAATTTATGTTTTGCTTTTGTAGGTAAATACAAATGGGATGATGGCCATGTATCCGGAACTGTTTACCACGGTGGAAAGGATTTGACAAAAGTTTTGACAAAGGTAAAACTGTCCGTATGAAAAGGTTTTTGATCATGAAAAAGCATTTCATGGTAATATGCTTCTGAAAAATATGCTTTAAGAAGAAGTGTGAAAAAGCTTTTTAAGATTACTCTTTAGCTGTGTTGGTGAAATTTGATTACTGTAATTGTTTAGTTACTTGGAAATGATCGGGCGACAATGTTTTGATTTGCGGGGTATGTAGAGCGAATGCTTGCTGTTTCATGTGATATTGGCATCCGTTGTTAACAACTTGCTATTGATGGAAACGTTTTGTTAATCAGTACGAGGTGAGTTCATGTGACCAGTTTAAGGGCAACCAATAGCATCGCAGTCATTAAAATTGCGACTCCGCCGATTCTGGAAGTTTGGGTATACCCAATCCATTTTATCATGACTCAATGCCTTTAAGATTGAGACAGTATTTCCGAACCGTATTTAAAGTTCAAATGACTCTTAGGAAGTTTCCCTGCAAAATATAGAGAATTTTACAATTTACTTCAGAGTGACAAAATTTTCATTTTGGAAATCTCTTCTTGTGCTTTTACTCCTTCCGTTTCCTTTATTTTTAGGTTTATGGGAAATTTGCTTGGTCAAACCCTTTACATGCTGATATTTTTCCAGATGGTATTACTACATTGTTTGTTAAATTTGCTCGATAGAAATACGGTGTTCCTTTGTAGTAATTACAGTGTTCCTTGTCATCTCTTCAAGCTACAATTATGGTTGATAAGAAATTTTTCTTTGTGTTTTCTCTTGGGTGTGTTCTGCAGGTTTCAATAACTGTCAACTGTTTAATAAAGTTCACAGCTTCACGCAAGCAAATATTTTGAATTAAACAGCTAAGAATCGAACTATCACAGAGATATTTTCTTAAATTTGGGGTTTTGGCAATAAGTTAGTTTTCTTATTCTAAGATTTTGTTTTTAGTGCGCAAAATGGAAGCAGAGGTTGTTAGCATGTGCATCAATATGTTCAACGGAAATGAAGACTGCTGTGGAACAGTGAGATCTAGTTTACTTTTGTTTTGAGATGTATTTACGAAGTGCCTTAATTCATGTCGTTTAATCTACGTTTTCCGAACATGCGTTGTTATGTAATTCAATTAATTTCAATTCAACTCAATTTAGTTTGCAGAGAAAACAGGTCACAAACATTGCATTCCTGCTAGTTACGAAGGAAGTTGTCAAAGTTATTGTCTATAGAGGTTAAAGATATAGTCTAAAAGACCTTAAAAATTGTTCTGATTATGAGAATTTGATTCCTTTCATGAGGTGAAGTGTGTATGTGCTAACATCTGCCTATCTTGCTGCAAAGTCGTTGCACTTGCTAATACTCCTGTTATGTATTTCTTTTTAGATGACAATCGGTGGCACAGAGAGTATACTTCTTGCCTGTAAGGCATACCGGGATTGGGGATACGCAAAAGGAATTACAAGACCGGAAATGTAAGTTGCGTTACGGCGCTAAATGTTGCCCGTGATTAGTGAAGATCATTCAGTATAGCAGAGAAATAGCAAAGGAACCCTACATGCTTGTGCTCGCCAAAAGATTTCGACGATGAGGAAATCTAAAGTCAAAGAGTGCCAGATAAAGGTTACAGAAAGCGTAGAATAAGCGACTGTGGACGGATATTGGATAAACTTTGTTAGAGGACTATCCAAGAATATTTGTATCTTTTGTCAATGATGTCTACCATCTTCTTCTTACTGGCTCTTCCGTCTTAATTCAAGACATTAGCCTTGCCACTGTTTTCTTCCATTCCTTTCGCTCATAATCGTTCTCAGTTAGTTCATCCACTGTTTTATTCATTGGTTTCAGGTCTTTATTCATTTGTCTGATCCATGTCTGTTTTGGTCTTCCCCGATTACCCTTCACTTTTTTCAAATGTTCTCTGAAAGCTAATTTTGCTGGTGTTCTTTCTGGCAACCTTAACATGTGCCCAAGCCAGTTTAATCGCCGTTTCTTTATTTCGGTTGTGATGGTTGTCTGATGTGATCTTTTATATATTTCTTCATTTCATATTTTATCCATTAAATTGATGTTTAGCATCCTACGTAGCAGTTTTCTTGAAAGATATCGAGACTTTCTTCCAATTTCTTGGTTAAGGTCCAGATCTCGCAATTGTAAAGCAGCATTGGATATATAAATGTATTAAGCGTTCTTATTTTTAGTTTTATGGATGCCTGTCTGTTACAGAGAATTTTTTTATATTTGTTGAAGGCATCAATGGATAGTCCTTTCCTTCGTTTTATGTCTTTTTCGGTGTCTAAAATACTTCCCAGATATTTTATGGCCTTCCATTCATCGTTGCCATCTGTGCCAACACAAAATTCTTCAGTTTTTTCAGTATTGATATTTATGTTTCTTTGTTTGACTTTCAAAGGGAGTTCTTGTTTTATAGTGTCCTTGTGTTTCTTGTCGGTGGTTATATTGCCAATATCGTCAGCATACTGAAGATCAATGCTGAAGTTGCATATTATCTTGGTTGTGATTTACTCTGGGCCGGTCTGGTAATGTGATTGCATCTGGATTTTGCAGCATGAGTGCAACTGCTAATGTGAAAGTAAATTCTGAGGCGCTTGCGCAGTCTCCTTGTGGTGCTCCTATGTTGGTTTCGAATGGTTCCCCTCTTGCATTCCCAACTTGTACCGTGTATTGCATTTTATACAGTAATATGTAAAACATATGTAGCTCATCGTCGTCTAATATTTTGCCTAGATCTTTAATAAGTTGAGGTCTTCTGATGGTGTCGAAAGCTTTGGACATATCAAACAGGGTCACAAATATGTTGTAATCTTGACTGTTGATTGCTTTTCGATTAACATTTTTAATGCAAAGACGTGTTCAGTTGTGCTTCGGCCGCCTTGGTAGGCAGCTTGGGATAGTGGGATGATGGTCTGGAGTTTTTCAGTTGTTCTCCTGATCATGCATATGCTGAGGATTTTCTTAATCACTGATAGCAGGATGATAGGTCTTAAATTTGCGCAGGATCCTTTTGGCTTTCCGGGTTTTTGAAAGGGAACGAGTATCCCTTTATGAATTTCCTCTGGTGTGTCTCCGTGTTCTGCGACGTGATTAAGTAAATATACAATTCTTTTCGAGATTTCATTCAGTGGTCCATATTTTATCAGTTCGCTTGTAACATCATCTATGCCTCACATGTCTACCATAGCCTTACATAAAAAAATAAGGAACATATGTATTGCTGAATAGCATTGTTGTCATTGATCCAGTTTTAAGCCATTGTTTCAGTCAACAGGAGTATTTCTCAAGGCAACAGGAGTATTTCTCGCTGACCTTTACTAAATCGTATTGCAATCTAAACTTCGCCTTTCTTGGTTCCCGCCAGCTCAATTACTAAATCATATTGCAATTTAAACTTCTCCTTTTTTGGTTCCCGCCAGCTCTTATTAATTCTGCTGTTAATCCGGGATTTTCCTTTTCAGGATTTGTGCGAACACTGCTCATGCTGCATTTGACAAGGTAATTTTGAATTCAAAATCCTGTGACTTTATCGCCTTTATTGCTTATTAATGGCCTTGGAAAAGTTGGCATTGCTTCAAGACGGAATCGATAGAACGCTTTTTGTTGAGGTGTATCACAATATAACCAATATAACGTTCAAAACGTAAAAATGGCTTTGAAAAAAGCAAACATTTTGAGTCATACTTAAGCTTAAGTAAAACATAAATGCTTAAGTATGAATTAAAAATGTTTGCTTTTTTCAAAGCCATCAATGAAATTTTCCAAGAAATTCTTGTCCATTTTGTTGAACTATGAGCACGCTTCTTTCCAGATATAAGCTATCTACATTATATATAGTAATGGAGTTCTTAAGATTACGGTAAACGTTTTTGACACGATATTTGGTTTTCTCTCCCTAAAAGCAAAACTATTAACGGAATCGGATAAACACAGCCGTACATAGGATACATGGATGTGCCATGCGATATTGTAAATGAGACATGCGACCACAACTGCAAAGCGATAATCGGCTTAACAGGTCAAGATATTTTCAGGCCTCAACTAAAAGTTGATAAAGAAATTATGGAAACCTTCGTTTACATGGGAATTTTTTCCATTTTCAAAATTTCTGTTAATTTCAAAATTGGTATCATTGTGTGCCTTGAAAATTCGGCTAATTGAATGTGAAAAAATCGAAAAAAGAATGTTTTTATCCAGAAAACGTTGACCGTAACCTTGAGTGTGATGTCAAAATACCTCTTCGAGTTTTCATACTTCTGGGCACATAGCCTAAAGACCATAAACCACCGCTGAAGGTTCAAAATTAGTTTAATTTGTTGCAAATTTACAGAAGTACACCAAATGAATTGCTAATGAAATACTTTCCTTTTGCCCTGTTCATAGATTATTGAACCAAGACCAAATTTTTGAATTGTTGATTGGGGAAATAGCCACAATCCTGGCCAAAAATAGCTGAGACATTTGAAAAAAATAGGAATTCGCGTGCTATTTCTTCATATTTTATGCGCTGGTGACCTAAACCCCCTTCCTCCCAGGGTCAATGTTGGTTAAGATGGCTACGGAATAAGTGGGGAGAACTACATCGGTTACCAATCCAATCACAAAATTGATTGGAGGGGAAGGGGGTGGGTGATTTGTAAGTAGCTTCCTTTTTTGCAAGTGTCTCAGCATTTTTGGCCAGGATTGCAGTGCTTTTGTAGTCATATCTAAGCAAATTAATAACATATTTTACTGGTTTTGCAATTTAGAGGTATGTCTGTGACGCTCTTTCAGGTTACTTGGTTCTAATTCAAAATTCTAAAAATTTATTTTTATTCCATCATCACTTGAGAATTCTATAGATTTGAAATATCACTATTTTGTTTATATCATGTTTTATGAAATCAACATTATGCATTATCATTTTTATAATACCTGATTTTCAAAGTGTTAAAGATGTGGTATACTAACCAATGTTTCACTTATAACTTTTCTAGGCCGCGCATTACTTCAGCATCAAGCTTGTCCAAATACCCGTCGACAAGAAATCATTTAAGCTGGACCTGAGGGTAATTTTGCACCAATGAATTTTTCATTTACTCGATGTATGTGTAACGATAAGGGTTCTTCTTATGACGGTGAATTATCAGGTCGTTGGTTGAGCGATGGGCTAGGCCAACGGGCCTAAGCCCCAAATAGATAGCACACAAGAGATACGACTTCTTTGATGTTATATCCATGGTCAAAACAGTAAGACTACTTTATTCTACGCACATTATTCTACCAAATAGACGCACATTTCCCGGAAATGGAGTTACTAACACAACAGCGCGACAAACAAACATGTGACATTAACACGCAACAGAATCAAGGAATCTAGCTTAACATAATAATAACAGTAACTTAAGTTTACAAATCCTAAAACGTTACATATGTGCTCTTCAAATTGAGAAATAGTATGTGATCTTAACTGGCCTGATAAAGACTTCAGGGCAGGAGATCGGAGAAAATTCCTCGATAGTCCAATTTTACCATCTCTTAGCAGAATAATAACACTAATTTTGCATTCTTGTTGAAATTGCCAATATTTCTTGTTATTATTGTTAATGCACGAATGGTTGTCAGTGTAAGGGGCCTCTACCCCTTTGAGCAAGGCCTGTAAAATAGTCTGAGTGAATATAATTAGTAAGCCACAACTCTAACAAGACATGTGATTAATCCATTTTCATAAAATGTGATTTAATTCGTGAAATTTGCCTATTTAGTAGAAAATAGAAAACTAAACAAAACATTGTAAAGCATTTTGACGTATTCTTGCTGTCAACATCGATTGACAGATGTTTTGTTCCTCAAAATGAACTTGGAAAGCGAAACAATTAAGTGATATAATGCTGCTTAGGTCTTCATATATCTCGGAGCAGTTTGAAAATAATGCTCTTCTTGTGTTTCAGGCAATGAAAAGGGCAATAAACAGGAACACAGTTCTGGTAAGTTCAAACAAACTTCTGCTTCTTTTTATTTTATTGACTTTCTTAGCCCAAAATTCAAAGCTAAACATGTCTCGGTTACAACATCCAACTTTCGCTTATTTGCAATGGAACTTTACAGCGATTGTATAAAGTGGCCTGGAACAAGTATATAAGTTTACACGTACATATATATTTACTTGTCTTTTCTTTGGAGCTGTTATGTTACTAGCCTTATCATATTCAATGTTTTCAGTTATCTTCATTTTTCTGTAAAGCAGTGGCGGACACCTGGGGGCGGGGGGCCGCGTTCTCCCCCAATATTTTGGAGGACGATGGTCTTTTGTTTCAAAACAATGGGAAAATGTGATGTCATCTTATCAAAACAATAGGCCTGCTTGCCTTACAATGGGAAAATGTTATGTCATCTTATCAAAACAATAGGCTTGCTTGCCTTACAATGGGGAAATGTGACGTCATCTTATCAAAACAATAGGCTTGCCCCCAATATTTGACCAATTGTCCGCCTCTACTGTAAAAAAGACACATTTTTAGAATCTTGTTTTGTATTCGATATTGTGAGCTTGAATATTATTTGATTGTCACTTTAATAAGCGTACCAAAAAGTGGTTTAAATAATGGCTTTACCTTTCGTATTTGCGGAAACTCCATAATTTCAAGTGAACTGTGGACGATTGATGATACACAATGCCATATGTATTGCTAGTATTACTTTACATTAGCATTTTCAACGAGGTAACTTGTTTACTCATGTTGATCAACTAAAGGCCATTTCAGAATAGATTTTAGAATCCAAGATAAACGAACTTCTTTTGAAGAGAATATTTTTAAATTTACTGTGTAATATTCAATTTTTGCTTTTGTTTCTTTAAACAGAATGTCTTGGGGTAACCTGATTTTTCCATGGTTGAAAAGACCCAAAACTAGTTTATGAAATTTTCAACTTTTTTTATTCAGATTGTCGGATCATGTCCGCAATACCCACATGGAATCATCGATCCAATCGAAGAAATGTCGAAAGTAAGAATGATTTTAACTTTGGTTTAAGCACTTTATAGTTTTATTATCCTCGAGCGTTGTCTCGTAGTTATGACTAAGTCGAAGAAAGTTAGATAGAACTTGTACATCTCGTGCCGGTCATAGATTTTAAAGATTTTCGTTTCGAAACATTTTGTTTCAAAGCAAAGCATTTCAAAGCTTTAAACATTTGTAAATAATGCTAATTTTTTTACACGTTTGTGTTGTGTCAATACAAATGTAGTGTGTATATTTCCTGCTAGGGCTCACTTCTGATCTCCTTTTATTGTTGTTAAGCTGTGATATTTCTGTGGTGAGAATCGCCGGTTATATAGTTTATTGTTAATACCATGCCGTTAAGTTGTTATTGATCTGTGTAAGGATTCATGTAACATCTCAATTGCAATATAGCTTTGAATGTAAGGACTTGTATGTATGCAAGTAAGGAACCAGGTGGAAACAATCATTTCAAAGGACCAATAGGTAAGTTTTCTAAAGCAGGCATTTTCTTTATTGCCAGCGTGAATGCCTGCTCGTAAGACTTACTGAAATCCTTTCCCAACAGATCGCAAGTTAAAGGTACCAAGATCGGCCTACATGTGACAGCTGTCTTGGGGGATTTTGGTTTCCCTTCATGAAGAAGGCCGGGTAATTTAATTCTTCAGATTTTGACTAACCAAACTTCACATTATTGTTTGTTTCTACAACAGATTCCTTTCTACGACAAATAATGTTTTGTATTCAGGTTTTATGTTCCCGAAAACCTTTCAACATCCTAACTTTTGATATGAAGCTTTCCACTTTTTTTCCATTTTCTTTCTTTAATGCCACGATCACCTTTGCAGATATGACCTCACACCATTCGATTTCCGATTGCCTGGCGTCTCCAGTATATCCGCTGACACCCATAAGGTAAGAGGATATTTGACTAATTCTATTCTCAATGAAAAGTACCGTCTCGAGAAAACAGACATTAATTGAGTGTACCTAAAAAACCTTGGTTTTTTTCCTTCATCTCCACCTGTGCTTTGAGGCTGACTACCCCCTCCCCTATTCGAGCATGCTAAATATCTACACCCCACCAGAGACTCAATATTGATCATAAAGGGTGTACCACATACAATTTACAAGATATTCTTTGCGTATTTTTTTCTATTTGGAAATTTGAAAAAACCACATCACGCTTTTCTGAAACACTCCCCGTAACCCCTGTAATCTCTCCATCACTTTTAAGGGGATTTAAGGAATCTCCGTCACTTTGCTTGCTAGAACATCTTGAACGTCGCGTGAAATGGCCAATTAAACGCTACATAAGTTTGTTCTTTGCAACGAAGGAAAACTAATAGGCATGACCAGGGAGATCAATCGAACCTGGAGTGACCTCCGCTCTCTCATTAAGCCTTGAGCCTCTTTCCCTAAAGGTTTCCCTCCTTATTGCGAATCTTAAACATACTAACCCTAGTCTTTAACTTCCTGACAGTATGGATATGCACCAAAAGGTTCTTCTGTTATCATGTACAACAGCAAGGAATTAAGACGTTACCAGGTATGAAGAAGTACTCAATGTCATTTTATCCTATTTTCATGAAGGCTTAGGTCAATTTGAAGTTTTTTTGATGCAAGCATACCAATGCCCATATTGCAAATAGATGCTTCTTAGCATCATGGCATTATGCAACCAAGCATTTTTTGTATCATCTGCAACTTACAAGCTCAACAAAAACAGCAGTTTTGTTTCTCTTATTTCTGATAAAGAACTTTGCAAAATCCGCAAAATCAGGACTATATCGTGTTTAGCAAGTCATATTTCAATTTTGTATTGCGCCATTTAATTTTCTTATCTATGGTCCATTTGTTAAATTGTTAAATATGTTCCATTATCTAATGTGTGATATCAGAATATGCGCTTTTCTAGTTTCACTGTGCACCAAACTGGACTGGTGGTATCTATGCTTCTGCAACGATTCCTGGAAGTCGGCCAGGAGGTATTATTGCTGCAACCTGGGCTGCAATGATGCTGCAAGGAGAAGAAGGTTTGTGTTTTGCTTTGAGCCTGTATGAGTCTTTGAACTCACTCAAACTTCTGGAACTTAATGGCAACGAAACAGGAATGTCCAGATCAGCTCATGCAATTTGAATGTCAAGGTTTCAAATCGCATGAAACACCTCTTCCAAAAGTTTTCTATGTAAAGTTCTTCAGCAAAGTATTATTGCAAGATTTTTAAAAATTGTTCTATCATCATTTATTTTTATTTCACAAGGTTACGTTGACTGCACAAGACAAATCATCAAGACTCGACAGTTTATTGAAAGAGAGTAAGTTGCCATTGTTCAGTCCTTTACCAGTTGAATCCAGTTCGTTAGCTGTAAATGTTTGTATAATCAACAAATCTTTGAAATTAAAAGTGGCTGTGCAATAGCAAGATAGGCCATCCTAAAATAACGAGCCGTTGAAGCATGTGTATTTTACTTTATTTGAAAGTGATCACCTGAAAGTTTCACACCCTGATTGCCAGCCATAGTTGTCTCGACCTTTTCGTTAAGTGACCGCATTAAATTTTTCTCATGACCACTAAACTGTGCTGACAGCGGATAACAAGTTTTATCTATATATTTTGATTTTTCTTTGTTCGATGCCAACACATGCTTTTATTCCTGCACAAACTTTTAGCTGAAGTTCCTTTTTTGGGTCCTATCAACAAAACACCCAAGAGACTGACAATTCTGTCGGGACCTTGAAAAAGTTGAGGGAACTCGTTAAACCAAGGGTTCTGTACACAGGGACTATTTTAAGAGACCAGAATTTTAGTTCGAAATGGGGTGTAGTTCGTTATAAAGGGATGAAGCTATTAATGGTATTCCGCTCTAATTTTGGTTTTTTTTTGAAGACGTTAATTGAAAATGTGAGTTTAAGACACAATTTAAGATACATAAAATTTAAGATAGAAGGGAGGCAATTTCCTGTTAATTGGAGGAAAGATTATTATTTTTTTAGATTGATATTTTTGGTTCGGTTTTAGGGCTGATGTAGAGATGGTTTGATATTATGTCAGCCTCATTCAACTTTTACGAAGTGCAAGTTTATCTATGTTGCAGCTTCTGTATGTTTAATAATAGCTATGTTGGCATGGTGTTATCTTCTAAACGCTTCTCGTGTTTTCTACTAAACGCTTTTCCGCGTGCACTTCCGCTGCAATTACCCAGCAGTGAATTCAAATTTTTACTTAAATCTGATTCATTCTCCACTAGGTTTCGTAAGATTAACGGTCTGGTAGTTTACGGCGAACCAGAAGTGTCGGTGGTTGCATTCTCATCAGACAAGTTTGATATTTTCCGATTATCAACTGCCCTTGTGGAAAAAGGATGGAATTTGAACCCACTTCAATTCCCTGCCGGGTAAGAAAATGTCTTTTGAAAATGGCTTTAAAAAGGCAATTATTTTACAACATACTGAAATGTGTTTGCTTTTTTCAAAGCCATTTTCAAATTTTGTACCACCGCATAAGTGTCTTTATTACCAGTTGAGTACATAGAAAAATGAAGAATTTTGCAAGTCGTATCTGTAATTGAAGCAATGAGTGGTGAAATATTTTGAACTTTATTTGAAACACTCTTTGTTACTTCTCTCTGAGAGTCCCCTCTTTGTTACCTCCCATTAGAATCTCGAACATTTAATGTACCCCAGCCCGAAAATGTTATATTACAATCCACAACGCAAGAATCTATAACGGAAGTTGTCTTCGTAAGGAGAATTGCAAGAATAATTTTTCTGATGATTCGGTCCATTAAATGCAGCATGATGTCAAGGATAAATGAAATAGAGTAAAAATTCTTGTTTCTTGTTCAGAAAGTTGGGTGGGGAGCAGTGTGAATAATTTTCATTTAATTTCACCACAATAACAGCAGATAAAGATGTCGTTATCTGTTGCGCAGGCGAAGAAACTCACTATATAATATAATATAAAACATGAGGTTTGATTATGAATAAAAATCTAGAAAAGGCAGCATGTCAAAGACAGTGGTAACATGTTACAAATGGGAGAAAATTTTAAAGGCATTTGACACAGGTAAAAGTGGCTTACAGCCATTTGACCACGAGCGGTTGACGAATCAAATTGTGCACAGAGAAAAACACGTGAACAGTTTCCGCTTTTCTGCAAATCGGTGAAATCCTAGAGCAGCGCGCAGTGGTTTCATGTGAGCGGTTTCCAATTCCTTTCTTGTGCGCGTCCTCTGATCAATTTGGCCTAAGTTATTTTTGGATTCGCTGTACTTATTCATGTCAAATGCCTTTAATTGCAAGTCAAAAATATGACGATCACATGGTCGTAGAGAATGAAGGTGATTGTTGAAAAATATAAAGAAAGTAACACGTCATAAATCGTTTTTTTTTATTTGATAAGATTTGATAAATCTAAGGTTTTGTACTGATGGAGAATTAACAATTTTCTCAACACTTTGAAAAGCCTATGTACCTGTTTAAAAAATGTCTTATAACTCTCAAAATGTATTCGCTTTTTCCTTTGGACTCCAGCAGTGATTTTTCTGTAGGCGCTCAGTTGGACAACTAAAACGGTCATGTGCTCGCGTTTTACTCATTGTCCTACTTCGATCCACTTATGTACTATAAATGAGCAGTGCATTAAATGCCTTGTTCACTTGGTTTTATTTGATGTTTTCTTTCTTTGATTCTGCAGTATGCACATTTGCTGCACGATGCAGCATACACAACCTGGAGTCGCGGAAAAATTCGTAGCGGATGTGAAAGGCGAAGTCGCTGAGCTGATGAAGAACCCCACTGGACCGACCACGGGAGTGGTAAGAAACTTAACAAAATTGCTGTTTATGACATTTTTAACAATATATAATGTATTGCAAAGTTATAAATGTCTTCCCTGAAAGTTCAAAGAAGTGTTCATTCACACCCATAGAAAGCTTTTTTTGTGCCGATTATAAATGCAAATTTTCGCTTGTGATACTGACAATAATTTTATTTTTTGCAAAAAGATTTGTATTCGTATATAATGTCACCTCTCTTGAGCACCTGCCAACCAGTCTGAATCAGTAACATCGAAAAAATTTGAAGTATAAAAAAACGTTAGAGAGCATTTAATCATGAAATCTTTGTTCTAGGTTTTTAACAATAAACCCATATGCTCTTAAACTAACAAATACAATATGATGTTTGATGTAACATTTCGTTTTTAGGGTGCATTGTATGGTATGGCACAGAGCGTTCCAGATAGATCCATTATCAATGAATTAGCGTTTGGCTATCTCGACGCATATTACTCAACCGACAAACTGCAATCATCTAAAGGGAACGAGAATAAGGTGGCGAATGGAGCAGCGAAAATTCCTAATGATAAGAGCAACGTTAAAGATGGTAGTGCTAAAAAGCGGGCCAGCAAAAATGGCAGCGTAAAGCACTGAATGACATTTTATGCATTGAAACAAGCTACATTGTAATAAAAGTATTTCACGCTTTTAAAAACTTATTTTTTATCGCAAATTAAAAAATGATTTGATGCAGACACGTTTAGCAATTACCTTAAGAACCAAGTTTTTCGTTGAGGTATCAAGAGTTGAACTTTCTCTTGTACGAAATATTTAGGCCATAAAACTCTCCCCGACATTTCATTGCGTGTTTCGTAACAATGCTTCGTAACAAGTCTGAAGCACTTTCATATTTAGTACGATAATTTCAAGATCTCAATGTTGGCATCTACCCGGTTTTTAGACATTGTCGTGTGATATTTCTCTCTGTCTCTGTCCAAGTACGGAGTTATAAATCATAGCAAAAGATAAAACAACAATTTTGCTTCATATATTTATATATATTTGAAGCTCAGTCCACCAACAACCATGAATTCATTACACTGATCTGATTTGAATAGAACTTGAGTTTTCCAAATGGTTAATAAGACATACAGTATTGCATGGGTTTGTTACTTATTTTTCCCCTTTAAAACAACAATAATATAATTTGTGTGTGCTAATTATCCAGTTTTGTTTTCATAGAACTTATAACATAGAAGCAGATGTTTTGAAACGGGAAGTAGCTATTATGATTTTCGTGTTCTCGCATTTTTCTTTGAGAAACTATGGCTGGTAGACAAAAGCTTGAAAGTCTGTCAAAACACCGCCGTAAACTACCAGGCCAGTAGAGAAGCTCTTGCTCGATTGATTTTATTTGAATCATTCTGTCTTCTTCTGTCTGACATGGTCAAAGTGTACTCATGAAATGGTTAAATAGTTAAAGGAAGAGCAATCGCATGGCCATAATGGAGATTCCGACACTGTAACTCCGATTGTAGAAAAGTCCATTACACGTCCAATATACACTACCATAGGATAGGGCAGAAAAGTCAATTTTTGGTTCTACCTTTTATTTTTTTCGTCAGTTACAGTCATAAACTTTATATGTTTTGATTATCAACTTAATTTCACTTATGTGCCTATCGAAGAGGTCCAAAATTGGTTTTGACTTCTCAAGAAATATTTACGAAGCAACAGATGGAATAAATGGGAGCTGGGAAATATTACCAATTAGTTGTAAAAAGAACAAAATGTGATTCTCAAAAAAATGTTTAACCGCCTGTTGTCAGGCAGTGGGTTTATAAATAATTAAAGAATAAGGGATACGTAACGTAAGGATTTTTCCAGGCACCCTTACCAAACGGGGCTACTTGACCAGTGTGGGGGTTGGGTTGACAAGTGTTGACAATATTTACAACCTAGGACCTTTACTTGGCACCTAAGAATAAGGAAAAAGGTTTTTCCGTTCGAGTATTACCGTATTTCCTCTAATGAACGCCGTCCTCTGATAAACGCCGCCCTCTGATAAACGCCGCCCACTGATAAACGCCGCCCTCTATTGAACAATTGAGATGAGGACTCTGACGGAGGCAGGGGTATTGGCATTCCTTGACATTTCATAACGTGAAGACATTTTTGTGAACTCAAAAAATTGTTCACACATTCTTTATTACGTGTTTTGGGATTAAAACATTGTTCAAATTCTGTTTTCATATTTTTTCATCGCATTTTTCATTTGAAAAGCTTTTCATTTTGTATTGAACGCGGCCCTCTGATAAACGCCGCCCTCTATTGAACGCCGCATCCAAATTTGGAGTTTCTAATAAACGCCGCGGCGGTCTTGCGCTTCACTGGAGTTTGGTGGTCGAGCCAGCTGATTTAAAGAATGAATTTGTGCTGTAATAAAAATTGTAATAAAATGTTGTGCTATCAAAAAAGCTAGAGCGTTTACTCCAAAATGAATCTTTTCTGAATGTTAAAAATATTTCTGGAGGAACCAAAGAATTTTAGATATGAAATTTTCTTTCTGGTTTTTTAATATGATTTGATTTAAAGCTAATGTGAATAAAATGGAAGATGCAATTGATGTTTTTGATGAAATAATGAAGTTTATTGTCTATATAATCTTCTGAAACAAGATTCCGATACAAGATATGCTAAAATTACGATATTCTGGTGAATTAGGCTAGGGAAGAAAACTTTCAACTCTTGTGTGCTTTTTTGATACAAATTTCATGTAATCTGCCAGTGGCTGCCCACATGTTTGCTCTTGGTCCTGAATTATTTGGTTGTTTTTGCTTCATTTGTGCCTACATTTTATTTCCCTAAAGATATTGCTATAAAAGAGGGTTCACATTTTCTCGTTAAATGTTAATTAGGCATTTCAATGACCGTATCAAAGAGGTCCTTTTGATAGCGAATCCCGACAGCAATTTTGATAGCAAGTCATCTTAACTGCAAAATTATTTTCTGTTTAATAAGCTGTCGGGGATGACTGAGTCCTAGCTAAAAGTACCCTAGGGGGGCTCGAGCCCCAACGTTGTTTGCGCTAATGCTTTGCTTTGTTATGACAGGAAGGCCAGAGAACATTTTGGGGAAGGAGGGCTTTAAGCAAGTGGCCGCCATTATCTTTGATGCTATACTCTTGAAGGTTTCATTACCAAAAGTTTAGGCGATCCAGCCCCCCCCCCTATAGCTCTAGCGTGCCTGTATTGTAGGAGGCGGTAAGAGGGGCCTCATCTGTTTTACCCTGCCTCTCCACTTGAAAATGGCGGGAAATTCAATGTTCAGGTGTGCAAAGGATTTTCTAAGTTGGTCCAGCAAGAAGAAAAGAGAAAATGAGTTTTGATCTAAATATTTTTTAACACAGAAAGACATTTTTAATAAAATCTCTATGACAGTCCTCTAAAATTAACATTTTATGTAGCTACTTATATTGTCTTGAAGGTATTATCAATTCCTGATTATTGTCTTGAAGGTATTGTTAATTCCTGAGCTGTCGTATATAAATGCTCTTTCGACAGTTTGTTAACAAATTCTCCCTTTCGAATCTTTAAGTACAGACTTAGAGTTGCAACAACATTGGAAGAGGACTGTACATTGGTAACTGGAGGGTCAAGATGGAGGACCAAGAAATGAATGTGACTCTTCAAAACAAGAACTTTTGGAATGGATCTGGACATAAACACTTGAATAATGTGGGAAATTCTGAGAAATTACAAGGAATTGTAGCTGATGGAGCAGGAAAATGTAATGATGCTGGCTCGAGGGCTGAAGGCAGTGTTAGGGGAGAGAGAAACAAAATTATCACTGCTGAAGATTTTCTGCCTGTTTTGGTCGGTGTATGGGTGAAAATGAGTCCAGAAATTCGTCACGCCTATAAGATTCTTAGAGAAATACTAAGTGACAAGACAAAGTCGGTTATTGAGCCATTTTTGAGTGCTGTGAACCCTGATGAGTATCCTGATTATTACGAGGTGATCAAAGAGCCAATGGACCTGTTTAAAAGTAAGTTCGAAATATATTTACAGCTCAGATGTAGCTACTGTAGCTACGTACTGATTGGTCAATTTCATTTCACAATTATAATCAACCAATCAGGTAAAAGAGGAATTTAATAGACGGCGTGATGTTGCAATGTTGTATTTTGCATCGTAACACAGACATTTTAACTCTTCTCTTTTTTTAAAGTTCTTTGTTAGCTTAAATTTTTCATTTGCTCCAGCCATTAAGCAAAAGTTTTATTTATTCTTATTTACTAGCATTGCCCTGTTGCCTGCTATTTTTCGTTTTCTCGGAGTGAATATCATTCCATGTGGCCTAGCCCCATTTTAGAGAACCAAGGTAAAAGTTTCGTAATTATGAAACGAAATTTTTGGAGCTTTTTTCAAGATAAATACTTTTATTCGGTTTCAAAATGTTGACAACAAGTTCATTATCTTATCGAAAACTTGCCAAATATAATATATTTCTTTCCTTTTATTGGAGGTCAGGCCGTCTGTTTTGGATAATCTCTTTTAGTTTTCTTGGTTCCGCTGAAACTCTTTACTTCTATCTGCCTTCTAGATAGCAGTTCCCTATTTATCTTGCTACACACAATGCACTTGCATTCAATCGAAAGCTGCCATGAGAGTTTTTATTCAGTTTTACACTGACATTTTGTGTACTTGTGTATAGGGGTATTGGTTGGTTTGTTTTGGTGCAATCAGTGAGGAGGGGATGGACCCTACCTATTGGTGATACTGAAATAACTTACGTATCAACCATCGTTTGAATTGAGATAATAAAATTTACATGAAAAAATTTCATGATATTACAGTTTCCATTCATTAATGAACCAGGATCATAAGAGAATGGGGAGATTGGGCAAATTTTTTTGGCTGTAAGTTGTTGTTAAATTGTTGATGATTTGGGAACTTTTCGCCCCCCCCCCAGTCTCTTGACACCTGCAGCTTGTTAGCTTGTCGTATAAATTAACCAAAAGGTTGCCAGTTGTCTTTTGGTCTAATTCAATGTGATAGTAAATAAATATACAATTGATTTTTGAGTTGTAACTGTATCATTTTTGCAAACTGCTTTCATATTTTTTCTTGTTTACATTTTCAGTTTCAGAAAAGTTTCATGCCATGCAGTATTCTTCAATAACTGAAATGGTTGCTGATATAAGGCAAATAATTGAAAATTGCTACAAGTATAATGGTGTCGATGCTTTCATTTCAAAACAAGCACACAAGCTTGAAGTGATTCTTGAGCAAAAACTAAACTTGTTGTCAAGGTAAAAAAAAATTTTCAATACCTGAAATGATAAATACCTCTGGAGAAATAGATTCAGAGCTTTTTTAGTATAGCACAATATTTAAAGCTCTACCAAGTACTTTATATAGCTAGTAGGGGAATTTTCTATCAGGCAACTTCTTTAAACCACTTCCATAACCACACCTATAGCTGTGACCGCTTGCATTTGTCTAAAGGATTAGCTGTTGTGGTAATGTAGTTATTCAAACTAGGCTGATCAAGGCTGATTAAGTCATTCAAGATGGCTGATTAAAAATTGTTCATTCACAAAAAATCTAAAGGAAAAAGGGTTGCAGAAAAAAGTAACATTGTTCAGGGAGGTATAGGGTACCTAGTGAAATCCCACTAGATTTTAGCAAGGGAGGCTGTGTCCCCCAAGCACTTACCCTCCACAGCCCCCTGATGTAACTCTATTTGGTTGTGCTAAAGCAGTTGTAAACATTGTAACCTATGCCAAGACACAGCTATTTGTTCTGCATGCAAAGAATATATGGTTTATTTGTCCTGGACAGCCTTTGAGATACCATTTTACAAGACTCACTTAGACTAAGATTAGAAACTATTGGAAAAATAATTGGAGGTAGTTATGTTTCATTTGGTCATATGTGTAAATGTGCATTTATTATTAAACTGTTGTCTAAATATTGAAGTTTGATTGTTGTTTTTACATGAATGATGCATAATGAGTGTTTTCTACCATGTAATATTTTCTGGAAATATTCATATCTTTTTCTAGAGAACTGCGTAACAAAACAACAATAGCTGCCACAAATGAAGTCAGAAATAAGGAATATCTCAATAGCCTTCTTTTTACATCAGGCAAGTACCTTTTCTGTAATTCCTGGGCTTTGACCTCTTTTGACAATCTTAGACTCAAGCAAAACAAAACAAGAAACCAATTGCTAGATGGCTGGTCCCCTACAGAGCCATAAGGCGATATTTGAAGAAACTAGATACCAGATCACTGTGTGGTTAAAATTTTGACTTAAAATTAGAAAAATATTTTTACTACTTTTTGAGCATATTTTAAGCACATGATGAATTTGAAGAAAGCATTGAAACATGTAAATGTTGGTTTGCAAGACATTCTAATCAGCATATGCCTGCAAGTTAGGTCATCAAGTATTAAATAGTATTAGTATTGGACGTCAATTGGCTCCTGAAATCAGAATGCCCTAATAAAATATGATATGGCCATATTTCAACTTTTGCTCAAGAATTCAGAGTGTGAGCAGATATAAAGCAACATAGATTTTGGCAATCTAAGTCATCTTTTTGTTTAGGTATTTTGGAATATGTCTACATCAGAATGAAAGTTAATGAGTTGTGTGGACAGAAGGAGTTTGTGTTCTCCTTTAGACTCTTCAACTATATATAAGGTTAGGGGTGGTTGATTGATCAAAGTCTAACAACCAATCAATTCAATCATATTTCCCCATTTTCCTCATACTTAGAATGAAATTCCTGTTTACCATCAATCATAGTCTGGCATTTACAATTTTAGGAGTTTTAGATGAAAAGTACTTTAGTATGCTGTGCAGGAGCTATTTTGTTTTTTTAACTTGATACTACCAGGCTTATTCACAATAAATTGGTATTCAATGAAGTTGTGTGTGCTGTACGTCAAAAACGAACAAAATTTGAGACAATAAAATAAAAACTTTGTACAAGAAATGAATATTTAGTCAGTTTAGTCAGTTATAATGAATATTTATAATACCAAAAAAATTTCTTGTACAAAGTCGTTATTTTATTGTATCAAATTTTGTTTATTCACAATTAATTGACTAGCACGCAAAGACATTACTGTTTTACAAGCTAGGTTTCTTTTATTGAATGGAAATACATTGTTTTTCTTTGCCAGTCATTTTGAGTACTTGGAAAGTTTAATTGACTTTGGAAACATTTTTACAGGTAGTAGGAGAGTAAGTATGAAGCCAACGAATGGGGAAAGTTCGCTCATTGCCATGCAAATGCATCTTCAAGAAGAACTTGAAGAGAAGGAGAGGAAACGAATGAAAGAGAAAGAAAAGAAGGAGTTAAATGATGCTCTTGAGGATGAGTGTGAGAAATGGACAAAAGAATTTCTCAATGATGAAGTTATGAATCAGATATCCAGTACTTGGGAGGTATGGTTATGATTCTTTTACAGATATTTATCGAAACACATTACATCCTGTAACAGCCTGTGCCACACAATCACATCTGTCTTTGAGAATGATTTTTGTACATGAATTGTAGAAAATGTTTTTGTACATGAATTGTAGAAAATGTATTTGTACATTAAATGAATGCTTGCTAACAATAGGCTATTTCCTGAACATTTGAAAATAGCATGATAAGAGAAAAGTTCAATTTTTGTAAGATTAATTGAATACTGTTTCAAATACTGGATATCCTAAATTATTGTTTCACTGATATGAATCCAGTTATCAAGACCAGCAAAAGATAAAAATCTTCCAGCTTTGTTCACTTTGCATTGAAACCTTTTTGCAGCTTCCAGCAGTTGGGATATTTATCTGCATCTTGAAAGATTTTCTGAACCTCCAAGATCTGAATTATTCTGAGTTTGAGCTGGGGATGCTTCTTCCAAAAAAGAGCTCCCTTGTGGCCAAGATTTTCACATCATTACTTGTTACTCCGTTTCAAAGGAAAAGGCAAGTATTTACACTATTAAGTGGCTTCTTTCTAAAGACATTTTAGTAACCAATTGACAGGAGCGGTGCTTAGGGGTAATCAAGGTAATCGCTGATTACCTATTTTTTTTCAGAACTTGAAAAAATTATGTTTAAACCTAAACTGAAGTATATTTTTATTACGACCACAATGAGGGTTATCAAGTCTTGACTGAACCTGTTGTGAAGCAAAATCCACATGGGCAAGCTCGTCCAGGGGTTGTTTTACGGCGTGTTGACATTTTGATCTTCATTTGTTTTGGCTTTTGTTTCATGGCAGACGATAATAAATTCTTAATCCTCTGACGCATGTTCTTTTTGTTATATTGCTCAAACAACCGCGAGAACTTCGAGAACCGCGAGGGCCGCGAGGCTGCAAGGTAATCAGATCCCGGTTTGGTTACCTTTTCGTCGTTTCTGTGATGTAGAGTCTTATTGTGCTGACGGCATTTGAACAAAGAGCGTCACGCAGCTACGTAATCGTCCCGCAGTTTCATTACCTCAAGAGCAGTTCCCCATCCTTCATGATTAGTAGAGTGATTACAAACGATTATCGCGGGGGGGAATTTTGACATCATTCTGAGCAAGAAAATCAGCTGAGTCATGAACAGCGTTTGTAATTAAAAAAGGATGGTTAGCCATGCCCCAGAATAAATGAAAAGAATGAACCAGTGAGTCTGTCAAGCGCCTTTCGTACTAAGACGCTTTCATGGTTTACTTCAACAGGGTACGAAATGGCAGTCATCAAGCATCCCAAAACGAAATTCTCCCCAACCGCACAGCTAGGTTATATCGATGTTGCTTGTGCATTGGATGAGGCAAGACAAAGAGAGGTTGTTAGACACAACAAAAATGCATCAAGATACGCATAAATGGTTCATAATCACATTGATAATGTTATATTTATTTGCACAAGGAAAAGCAAGAGGGAAATTGTTTTTGAAATTACGAAATTGCTAAAACAGTTGAACCATCAAACATACGATTCTTCACTATTCTTAGGGTTTTTGAAAGGGCGTGGTCCTGAAAATTTTTCCCTGGTGGATCCGCTTGCTTTGCTTGCAAATTTTTGATTACCTACTTTGCGATGCTTTGCGCCGCCTCTGCCAATTGACTAAGACAATGATTAAAAATCTCCAGTATCATAAATTTTAGTTGTCAGCATCATTTAACATTAGCCAGAGCATATTGGTGCCTAATTAATAATTCAAACAATCCATCAGAGATACTCAGACCATCTGATAAAAGGTTGGGAATAAATTTATTAAGAAAGGTATGATGTGCAATTTGTATCAATACCTACAATATAGCTAGAAATTGCCTTCAAGTTAGTTAGATGAGCTGCATTAATGTTCCTTGAGTTCCAGGCCAACTAGTGTGGTTCGTCATGTGATCGGTTGGGCTTTTTTGCTACCTTTCAACTCCAGCAAATATTTCATGTGATTGGTTACATCATGAGAATTGTAAGCCAATGATATGTGCTTAAATTCTAGAGGCCTACAGTTCTGATCAGCATTTCAACAACATTTTTACCCTAGGTGTATTTATTTTCAATTTACATACTATTCCCTTGAAGGATTTGAAGGCTTTTATTTGTAAAAAATTTGAACTAAGATGTGAATTTCAATGTTTATGTCTGATATATTCCATTTATCTAGACATTAATAGCAGCTATAACATATTAATAAAGTTTTTAATTATTAATTTACATTACATAAAGGCTAAACACAAAAGAACCAATGAAGTATGTTGTTTGGTCAGAAAAGGTGCAAGCAAAAATCCTCTCTTGGTACAAAATGGCAAGCACAAATGGTCCTGAATATGTGAGTACCACCATTGAAAATTATTTAAACAGTGATTCCACCTACATAGATGGTGGAGTGACACTGTCATTTTTCTTAAAGGTTCTTCATTTCTACAATCTCAGTATTTAATATGGTTAGATTCTCAAGATCCTTTTTTCAGGGTCTCAGCTTGGTTTTCATGTCTTTGTAATTACAAATAAAGATAATTTCTTAAAGGAAAGTGTCTTGTCAGTTTATGTTCCAAGAAGGTCATATCTATCATGAAAAGTGAATTATTCTCACTGCTGGAGCTTAAACATCAATTTTATTATTTTGAGAGAATATTTGAAAGATCTATGAATAAGTTGAACAGTTAAATGAGACACATCAACTCTTAGCATGAAGATTTTTGACCAGCGGCTTACCAGCAGGAGGATAAAGTTAAAGTTCAAAATTTTTAATTCTTTCTCAGAATCGACAAGGAATTCCGTCTTTAGCCCCCAAAAATTTAACTCCCACTTTGCCATTGTACAGAAACTCGTTATAGTTTTGTTTAAAATTGTTTTAGACTGCATCTCTGTTTGGTTTTGATACTGAGCTCTTCGATGTCCTGGGTGAGTATCTTTTTAAAAAACATAATGATGGCATTTGTCAAGCTCTATAGGCCAACAACTACAGAGTATATCAGGCCTGGCCATTAGTAGGGGAGCAGTAAAAAGCTCCCCTAGTAATCTGAAGGTGAGCAATTTCTAGATGAATAAGAAGATAAACAAGGGAAAATTGATTTCAAGGAGAGCAATTTGCTTTCTAGAGCAATTTAGGAGAGCAATCTGTAGCTCCCCTCCAGCATTCGCGGAGAGCCTGGAGGGGAGCAAGATCTATGGCTCTCCTCAAACAGCCAGGCATGG
Source organism: Rhopilema esculentum (assembly GCF_013076305.1). The sequence continues at coordinate 1,390,362 of NW_027019301.1, forward strand.
TATAAGTTTACACCAAACTTACAACATGCGTTTTCCATTTGAAGTTGAATTTCGCCAAATTTTTACCAAGGGGCTCAATAGATGTTTACCGCATCCCTATGCAGCTAAATATTGTATGATTTGCGTTGAACTTAAACCCTTAGCATGTCGATGACTTTGAAAATAAAATCTTTATTAGGATGTAAGTCGTTGTGGAACATTTTCTTTAAGAAATCAGATCTTTTAATCGTTTTGAAGTACTGTCTATTTATGTTTTGCAGGCTTTGTCAATCCGTTTATTGATTCTAAGTTTCACGATCTGCCTTTAAAGTCGAGGATGTGGATTCTGAAAGCTCTGTGTGAAGCTGCCTTGGTAAACCATTCTTTTCTTCTATGTTTTGTTGTTTTTTTTCTATGTTTTGTGACATTGGTTCTTATCCTTTCTATTGCATACATACATTGAAGTGGGGACCAGGGTTTAGGGGATCATTGACATTTTGGATTGAATATTTGACTAGATCCCCAAGTCAGCTTTTTTTCGGCATTTGATAAAGACCAAACGAAGTTGACTTGGGGAATCCACTTTCTCGCAATTACAACACCGAGCTTTCAAATCATAAAACCAATTTTTATCAAGTGGGTCGAAGTTAAGTGGGTCAAGTGGGACGTTAGTTCCAACGTGAATATTGAGCATGCACAAAGTTTTCATCTTAAAAAGAGTCTTATCATTTGTTATTGATACTTAGATATGTGTAAGTACTTGTCTGAAATAAATACGAAATTATTCTGTTTCTGAAATCATCCCTATATATTTCTTATTTATCCTTCTATTTATTCGAAGTTTGTAACAAAATAAACTTTATATTTAAAGGCAAACTAGAGACAGAGTATAAGATACGTATTTTTCATACAGGAACAGGATTCATCAATGCGTGACTACTTCGGTGAGTTGGAGATCATTGATCGTCAAGATCTGTGCTTAGGCTGCGACTCCCAGGGGTTCTCTTACCACTACATCTCCAATTTCGGACCACTGATGTCCGTATTTACAAACAGAAAACACTGGTCGAGCCAGACGTTCCTAGAATCAGATACGAGGTAACGAATCTTTAGTTTTCCCTTAAAAATATTACTTACCCAAGCGAGGCTGTATCATCTCTTAACAGTACCCTTCCCCGAAAGTTCCAATAGATAATGAAAATTTAGGCCGACATTTTAAGAGCCAAAACCTCATTATAAGCTGTTTTTCTATAGCTAACACTACGCAACCTTTGTAGGTATTTGAGGTTTTTTGATTTGCATCAAAAATAAAGTTTTCACAGTACATTGGGGATTTAGGACAAGGTTTTTCTCATTTGATCCAGTCTGTTTGATTCGCCATACTTCAGTTGTAACAAAGCGATGAATCCCGTGCATTAACTTTTAGTCTTCAGAATCAAGTGGTTGTTTTGAACTTAAAGTAACTATGTCCCGTCAGCCAACTGTTCAGAATTAACAATAGGCTGTGCGATGCGTTTATGATCGAGAAAACATTGAGAATTAGCCGATTGGTTACGTAACAATAGGTCTATTGTGTAGTCCAGCCAATGGGAAATTTAAATGGTCAGCGAAATTAGTCGGGACATAGTGCCTTTAATCATAAAGCAACAACAGGTTGAGTTTTTGATAGCTTTTGGAGTTGCGAGGGGGGGGGGGCCTGAACAAATTCGACCGCTTTGTTTCCAGCTACATTTCCCTTTTTGCCTTTAATCAGTATACATCTGAGGTGCTCTAATTGTACGAAGGCAAATGTATAAACTTATTCTATCCACAGCCCATTATCATGGAAAAGGAAGTGCCAATTCAAGAAGAAAAAGAGCAAAAAGTGGAATCTAAGGGGGAAATGAAGAAAGAAATTAAGGAGGAGATTGAGGAGGAAGTTAAGGAGGAGGTTAAGGAGGATATTAAAGGGGGGATTAAGAAGGAACAGAACAGTGAAATAAACGAAAATTTGGACAGTACAAAACCCGTGGTTAGAACATCGAAAAGGGTGAGCTGAGAAATTTTACGATCATTTTTCTTATATATCTTATCTATATATACGATAATCTTTCTTGTAGTCCTGCATTAAAATAGGAGATTTAATCAATAACCCTGTTGTGGGAATACAAGAGAGAAGACGGTGAATTTTTGGCGTCTTTTTAGTTTGGACAGTACAAAACACAAGACAATTTTTTATTGTTTTGGGATTGATCGATTTGTGAACTGAGACCAAACAGTGAAAAGAAATAGAAAGATGGATTACCATGAAGATAATCAAGCATTTATTAGATAAGAGAGTCTCAGGGACATTTTGTTTTGCTCTCAGCACAGTGACGGCTGGCATTCGTTTAGAACAGCACTACTTCCCGACAACTTCAAAAGTTTCGGTATTATCACTGTTTTGTTTATGAACTTAAAAACCATGACATTTACGTTATGTTAGGTTAGTGCCCAGGACTCTACTTCAATCATTTTCTAGGAATCCTTGTATTGTATATTTCTCTCTCTCTGCTTGTCGACGTGTCAATCATTGTTTCTTTCAACGGGGAACAGAAGACATTTGAAATCATATAGAGTATGCATTCTATGTCAAAATATATATAATACGTCACTGAAGCAATATGAATCGCAGGAGTTCACGAAACGTTTTGACTACTTGCAGAGGTTCTCCCGATCATACACTGATTTTGCCTAAAATGGAAAGGGAATCGACAGGAACTGCTTTATTTGCTCTTCTTATTGGATGTTGTATCCAGTCCTCTGATTATCAGTCTGTCTGCTCCATTTATGATATTATAGTCTCTGCGTTGTCTATTCAGATAAAAAAGAAAAGGAGCCTTTCCCCGCCAGCTCCAAAAGTAGAACCTCCCAAGAAAGGAAAGAAGAGGCCTAAAAAGGATACATCCAGGGACTTTCAAATGATTGTCAACGACATTACGTCTTTGAAGAATCTTTTTGATATGCTCGAGCAGCAAGTGAATGCAAAATCCAGTCGGCGTTTGCCTGAAAAAGATCTGCATCAAATGCTGGAAGCACTTTATGTTGAATTGAAAAAGAGAGAAGCGAATTTTATTAAAAGCAACCTGAAAGCGCGAACGAAAGTGATGTTGGAATGCAAGGCGCCTGATGAGGAAGTAAACCAACCGGAAGGTAAGGTTTTTCTAAGAAATCCTAGTTCAAAGAAATTGTAGTTCCTTGGCTTGCGGGATCTTTGTTCATGTAATTTGGTTTATCAAACTGGTAGGTAATGTTTAGCATAGGTGTTTGTGAATACCTTTTCTATTCGATCTGTGATTAATTGCTTTATCGAAAGGACAATTTTCTAATTCATGAGCTGCGATGAAGACGACCTCAACAACGTAACTAGTTTGGTTCATGGGATCAGACAATTTACTGCTTACTTTCGGTAAATCTCCAACGTTTTTACCCTGAAGAGTGTCGAGCGATTAGCTTTGTTTCTACTATTTCGAGTTATCTTCAAAAAAGTTTCTTTTTCCTAAAATCACCACTGCAAATTTTTTAGCATGATATATCTAAAGATGTAACTATATGAAGTGCTGTGGATATGGTTTTTGTATCTATAAATTAAGTTAGTCTACAATCTACTTTCTGGTCCATCCAAAAGCTTACTTTTTTCAATGTTCTTTTTACTGAGTCTGAACATGGCCAGCAATATAATTCTCGTCAACAACAACAACAACAACAACCGGAAACAAAATCGGTTAACTTTCACCGACTTTCAAAAAAACCATAATTTACATAAGGCGAATTTCAGACTTTCTAGCGTATAGTAAATCTTTACGGAATCTTTCCAATATTTGATCTGGTAAGTTAGATTTTCCTGGAATAATTTGTGATTATATTTTGCTAGACAAGCAAGATAAAGAAAGTGGTTGGGAGAGTGGAAATGATGATGAGTTTGAAGAAGAGAGTGTCAAGGCCGAAGATGTACTGCCATTAACGAAGGAAAATTATGACGAAATGCCTCAGTTGGTGGCACCCAGCGTGGAATCCGTTGTTTTATCGCCAAATGACGCGACAGTTGCGTCTTTTTTGTTAAGTAAGCAAGATCGTCGGCTAAGGAACAAACGTTTTGATGTAAAACAGTTGTTTGCCGATACTGATCAGCCTCCTCGGAAAAGGCCTAAGGTTCAACCTGAGAGGCAGACTGCGTCAACAGAGACGGTAGACAGTGGACGCTGGACCAGGCTCAGTCTTGGTCAAAAGGCCGGAGAGGCAAACAGCATTGGCTTTGGGAAGGCAGGAAATGAAAGCCAGCTGAGCAGAAAACACGTTGGCTCAGTTTATGGTACCAGGAGACAGTCAAGGCTTATGTCTGATGACGATATCAGTGAAAGTGATATTCAAATGTTGAGAAATAGAAGACTTGAGAAGATAAAAAATGACTTGAAGGAAGGAAAGCTATTGAAACCTGAAGAAGAGAGAAATCTTGCAAATTTAGGCCTATCTGTTAACGACTTAAAAGCATTGAAAACTGACCATTCGGTTCTTGAAAACGGTTGTGAAAAAAGCGGACAAAAGAAGCGTGCAAATAGTGAGTCTGGGGAGAGTTTCCGTTCTTATGATGGGCTTAAGGCCCTAGCCGATATTGCCAGTTTAGCACAGAAGGAGACTTCATCAACTGAGAGTGGAAGAAAAAAGGAAGTAAGTTTTGTAAAACAAGGCGCAGGAAGTCAGGCTAAGGTAGTCAAAACTGCTGCTGTGTTAAGCAAAGTAAAAAATATATCTCAGAAATCAACGAAGGAATCTCTGACTGTCCTTGAAGGAGGGGGTGGTGATGTCAACCAGAAAGATGTCATTGTTCTTAAAAATGAACATGGTAAAGTTGATGTAATGCAGATGAAACTGGGACCAAGCGAGATCATTGTAGTGACAAAGGACAAACATTCACATGCAAAAACAGTAATAGGCACAGAGAAGGGCAAAAAGACTAACGAGCCACTGAAGGCGAATCAAGTTCCCAATAACAAAGACATTCAAATCGATTGCCAGAAAGCTGATACAGCTATACCAACAGTGGTGCAAAAGAAACCTGTACTGTTTCCAGAATCACCAGAATGTTCACCAGGAAAGGACAAGTCCCTTGTTTTGCAAAGACGAAGGCCGAATATTTTAAGAAAGCCAACTGTTATTATCGCTTCTAATACAGCAACTGCCACTGGGAAGGAGGGCCTAGGTCAAAAGCAAACTAACGTTATTGTAGTGAAAAGCCAGCAAGATCGAGCTGAACTAGTTGGTGCAAGACCTGTGCCTAATATAAATATAGCATCTGCCTCCAACCTAACGGCACCCTGCAGCAGTGTTTTGTCACCCGTGAAGCCAAGTGTGTTCGCAGTGACTAGTCAAGCCGCACCTGTATTTGGCAATAAGATCAGCGATAAAAAGATTGTTAATATCAACGTTATACCTGCTTCGAGGCTCAATCAGCCGATAAAACAGCAAATGAGTACGATCTTAGCTCCTCAACAAGCTATAAAAATACCCAATCTTGCAAGCGGCTCTATCCAAATGAATACAAGTAAAACTGGAATGACCGGGGGTACCAGCCCGGTGGTTGTCGTTTCTCAAGGGACGCCGATGCTGAAACAGAATGGGATACCATTAGTACTAGGAAACACATCAGCTGGGGAGAGTCAGCCAGTTTTGATTCTAACAGCCCCGCAGTCTGGTTTAAGCCCAGGGAATCTCCAGCAAAATCTCCAGCAAAATCTCCAGCAAGGTGGCATACAACAAAGAGTTGTTCTCCAACCTAGTGGGGATTCCTGTATCTTTACGATTCAACAACAGCAACCTTTGAGTTCAGGAGGCAAAGTTACAGTAGGAGCTGCAAATAAAGGGAATGTCATTATTGAAACAAGTAAATGTCCGGTTACAACCTTAAAAAGCAAACTTCATGCTGCAGCATTGAAGAGAAAACTTCATGGTAAGTCCCGCTTTGAAGGTGTCCAGAATTACCAGTCAGTATCATCAAAAGTGAACTCACCCTTACCATTGTTGATCGAAAATGGATCAATCAAAGAAGGCCTAACTACGCTGCAGGGAAGCATTGTGTACCAGCTTCCAAGCGGCGAAAGCCCACGAAAAAAGGTTGCTATTGCTCGAACCCCAAAACTTCACAATGCGGTGAATAGTGACATTGTCACTAACAATGCGCCCAAAGCAATGCCGACTGCTGGTTTGACATTTCCTGGAAGCTCACAATTGATCCAGAGCTTATTAACAACCAGCACAACCGTGTTTGCTGGAGGAGCCAAACTAAATAATGCTCTTCCTGAACCTTTTAGTGCTGTGAAGCAACCAAACAGTCAAGTTGCCTGCGTGGCTGGTAGCAAGATCCCTGGTACAATGACCAATGCCTCAAATCGAGAATCTGAAGTGTCAGTGCTTGCCAGTGCAGTTGGAAATGCGGCAACAGTTGTAAACGTATGTACGGGAGCTACGGGGTTAGCCAATAGGATATTTGCCGGCAGAAGTGGCCAAGTGACGTCACATCAGGGTACCAGTTTGCGGTCCCCCACCAATCTGTCATTTGTTGTCAACACCAGCAACAACGGTGTAAGGACTGGGGAAAACGTTATTACTAAGCAACAAGTAATTCCTCTTTCCCCAAGAAAAACAGAGCAGCTAATTAAACCTGCTATCAAATCATCTCACAACAGCAATCTCGTATCGCCAGTGGACCTCATTTCTCAAGCATCGTCTCCCATTCTTGTAGCCCCTGCGGGCTTTACTCTTGGACCGCAATATCAAGCAACTTTGCCTGCTCGCTCATTACATGCCCAGATTGTGCAGCTGCCAGCACAAATACCAGCCAAACAAATAGTTAAAGGCCCGGCAGAGTCGAACCGAGGGGTTGCAACTGCAGCGCAACTTGTCATTGTACCTCAGTCACGGGCGGTAAAGGAGATCTGCCCCGCTAGCGACTCTACTACTGCCGTTAAGGCATTGAAATCGTTAGATCAAGTTTCAAAACAAACTACCATAGCAATTTCGCCAACTAGAGGAACAGTCGCAATTAGTTTGCTTGAAAACAAATCTTATGTCGCCTCGATCGCAAGCGAAGTTGCTAATATCAGAACGCAGAGCGATTCAACTGCGCGTAGTGACACTTGCGTGTTTAACCAGGCAGCCCAGTCTTCATGCGCCAGTTCAAACTCGTCTTTGCCTGTGCAAAAAATTGAGGCTAATACATCCGTAGAAGCAGTAGTAGACTTTCCATTGGCAGACACTGCTCGTGACAGCTCTGAACTTCAAACTTTGGCCGCTGTGAAGGATAGATCAAGTGTGACATACAGCATTGTGTCGCCAATTCCCTCAGTGGAAATACATGGATCAGAGGCCAAAGAGAGCGCCGAAATGGAGGCAGAATATAGCTGAAAAAGTTTACAGTTTAAAGTTGTTTAGTTCCCGAACGAGGTCATTGAATAGCCTTCTCTGAATAGTCATTATGACTTGAAACAACTAGTCATTGTTTGCAGAAAATTTAAAACTTCTTTGAATACATAATCTTACAACCCGGATACGAACTTTCAACTCTAATTTACATAATACCTTATAATTGTTGCGAGGGAAACGGGTATTATTATGTAGAAGTGTATCTGACAAGGCTGCCTGTTGAGGAATAGAGATTGTTATGTGAAATCGTTCATTGACCTATCGGTTCATAGTGATAGCAAATGGTCTTCTCCCCCCCCCCAGTTGTGAAGGTCATGATTCGCCGTAGATTCTATGCTTGGCTATTTTAGAATCTCCTTACTTTTTATCTCCTAGCTTGCAACTTTTGATGCCGTCGTTGGCTTGTTTGTTTGAGTTGTAAATATCCTTTTAGCAAACGATATCGTACTTCTGTTTTAATTATCGATTTGATAGTTATCAATGAAATTGAGTTTGGTTGGTTTTGTTCAATTATGCTTTTTCTCTCTCTTTGCTTTTTTCTCTTCAACATTAATGGCATCGATATGAATTTGCACATTGTTGAAAATTCCGTCAAGAGATTTTCGACAAATCCTGGAAAAAATAGCCTACAAAATACAAGAATACAAGCATAATTGTTACACTTGAACCACCCGCATAATAGTTATGGTGGGCCTAAACTAAAATTTATCACTTGTACCAAACTATAAGTTTATATTATAGGTTCTGAAATACAACGTTTCGTGAAGCAGTCACGCACCTGTTTAGTCTAAAAAGATGACTTTGTTGATCAGCTAGCAACTCTGTCTGCAGGAGCATAGCCAAAGGGTGTGTCACCCCAATTTTGGGTTTGTCAGCAGATGCACCAAATTTCTAGATTCTAAGTTTATCATGTATTATTCAAAAGGTATAAACTTCAAAGATATCTTAATAGCAATAAACTTGATTTATTCAGATGATGTGCACTGTTACCGCCTAAAAAATTGCTTGTGAGTTCTCAAATGGCTCAATGATGATTCCATTGGAAGCAAATTGGCCATGTTGTATTATTGCCAGCAGTCATATCTCAATGACCCAATTTTTGTCAGCAAATCTGGGGCTCTGCACCCCCTCCAAAAATTAACTTCAGTTTTGCCCCTGTCTGTCAGGTATGGTTGCTTATAACAAGAAAGGAATACTGTAGTAGGTTCCAAAACAAATTAAAGTTTGACAGCCATGCAAGTCAACTTGAAGAAGGGTTAGGGCCTTTTATAAGCTACAAACGCTTTTGTATAAAAACAGCACATTGGAATTACTGATTTCAATGTTACTTTGATTGGCAGTTACCCTTTGACCCTTATAATTCCTTTGCAATGTTTACCTCTATGGAAGAAATTGTATTTACGTGTGAGATTTTGTAAACTCAAATTAGTACTTTCCAATGTTCAACCTCATTGACTTAAAAGGCCTTCTTTTGAGACAAAAAACCAGATGTTCTATAATCTTCAAACAATCTGGTAGATAAACTGATGTAAAGCTAAAATAATTGATTGAAATCAATTTCTAGTATTAGGTGCCACTTGAATTCTGACAAACTAAAGAAACCACACATTGAAAAATCACCGATTAACCATTTTAGACTATTAAGCATTAATCATAAACAAAACGTTTCTCCATCTCTTCCCAAGAAAAGAATATGATAATAGTCTTATTTCATTAAAGGTTTTAAAATATACAAGACAATTTTCATGGTTGAGATAAGTTTTGCCAACCTTTGCAAAGAAATGGCAATTTAGCAATTCAATTGATAGGCAAAACTGAAATCAACAATTTGAGATTGATAATTACTCCAAAACTACAATTGACTGCAATTGACAGTAAGTGACCACAGAATTAAACTAGTACATGCAAAGAGGAGGAAACTTGAAGAAAACTGAATCTATCTTCACAACCTTTAATCTTTCAAGATGTGATGTCATTATCTAAATGACTATGATTTTCCTAAACCCAAATATTATTACCATTACTTTCTTGACTGGAAGCGACAGAAGGACATCAAAATTACAAAGAATCTTAGGATGTATGGAGTAGGAATAACAATGAACTCAGGCTGGACTAGGGGGTGGAAAAAACAGTATAATATTGTATATACTTTTCTGAGTTTATCATTAATCTGTAAAATTGCCAAGATATCTTGGGGAAGAAGTATAACTTAACAGAAGTTCAATTCATAATCAATGGAATGCTAAATAGAAATTTCACAATTTAACCTAAAAACTATGTTTTTTAGTGTCCTTTATTCAAATTCATGTGTATAATTACTGTCCATCAGATTTTGTGCTCTCAATTTTCCCTTGTACTTTTGACATGTCAAACTCGCAGTCAGTTGCCCTCTTGTAAATGTCTTTGATGTCTTCAACAGTTGTTTCAAAGTGAGTAGTTGGGTCATAAGACTTTGAAATTAGGATCTAAAAGTCAAAAAATGATATGAAAGCTATGATTTTACAGGTATAGCTAAGACATTTAGCAGTCATTTCAAATATATGAACACTACCTTGAATAAATCCTTGAAATGGAACAGGTGTCAAATTTGGGCAAATTATACACAAACCCCTTCTATCTTCCCGGCAGGCCTTTTTACTTCATGCTGGCAATCGCCCTCATGGATTGCGGCTTTTGCTAGCCTTCCCAAAATACATCTTGGCCGCAAGAAAAAGGAAAGGTATATTTAGGGAAAAGTATATGACACATTTTACTATGTTTCTTGTCAATTTATTTGATATTTGATGTCAATTTATCATTATCTTTAATGCCACAACCTTGATATAAGACTTAAACAAAAGAGTCTGGGGACTACAGCCCAGCCCTGCCCCGCCCCCAACCCTGGCTCGGGCAAGCCAGATGACATTGTCAGAGGTGATGAGGGAGACAATTCTTCAACAGAGTTGGAATATGATTATGATTCATACTTAGAACAAGAACTTTGAAAAAGCAAACTTGCAGATGGTGTTTTTGATTGATTTCAAATTTTATCTTCATGTTTTTACTTAGCTGGTTAATATTAACATGTTTTCTCTTTGTCTGTTCCTGGTAAAAGTTGCAGTATTCCTGGATGAAAGGCTAAGTTGCCAATGAAAACAAATCACAATTTCTCCATTGTTGACATTATAGATCATTAAATCAAATAATCAAAGGTTAGGCAGTTGTAAGCAGATAATACCCTACTTCCCCCTCAGGTCCTGAAAGACTTTGTTTAACAAATATTGTTGGATAGGCAATTGCCCTTGTAAGCTGATTTACGCAGGCAGTTGGGTGCCCTATCAAGAATTTCTTTACAAAAGGCCTGTTCTAGGTCATCATCTAAAGTTATGGAAAACTCACAAAACATTTTATTCATGCTTTGTGCCCAATGGCAATCAGGGGATAAACAATTCTGTTGATGGATTGAATTTGTTTTAAAAGCATTAACTCCACATTATTCAGTTTCTGTTTAGGCAATTGAATTGTGGTTTTTATTGTGAATTTGGGGTTTAACTTTAGGCCCACATTTTTTCCAAAAAATAAAAATGGATGACTTCTCTTGGTGGAGATAAAACACAGCAGGGAAGTTTGAAAAAGCATCAGCTTGATGGAAAGCTTAAAACTATCAGCTTTCCATTAGAGGTTGTTTACATGAGTAACTTGAACCTGAGTTGAGATTAGGTCACACTTTATTATTATATATATATATAAACATAAAAAATAATGCAAAATATAATAAAAAAAATTTCTGACTATTTACTTCTTGCATTTCACCGCACTCTAAACTGAAATTAATACATAACAATTTCATTCCATATTGAAATTAAGGCTGGGTAAGATGCTATGCTGAGTTCAGACTGTGCTGAGATTTTATCATGAATATAAATGTTTTAAAGGCTTACACCTTCAACCAAGTTAAAACTCAGCCTTTGTTTAAGCCAAGAAAGACTTCAATTTCTCATGTAAACTGCCTCTTAAGAAATAATTATTTTTCTTCTCAATTTAATATATATATTGTCAAGTTTTTAAATAGTGAAATTTAATCACATTACAAGAGAGTATTTATCTATTGGCTCTACCTGTTTTAATCCCTTAAATCTTTAAGAACAAAAATTCGAATTTTGGCTTTATAAAAGATGAATCCTGGCTGAAAGTTTTATAGCAGCTTTACAAAAACTTTATTCTTTTAAGATCATTTGGTTTTCAAGGTTGCAGAATGGAACTGGAAATTTTCCGAACTTAACACTTGTAAAGAAATTTGCTGTAGTTATTAGTTTATAATAAGAGACTATATGAGAAATAGGAAATTTACAAATATAAGCTTAAGAAACCAGTATGACATCAGGGGCAATACCAAAGAGTGACACAGAAGCCAAAAAGGAGCATGGGGTCAAAGGGTCACCACCTTCCCACTTATTAAAGTACATTTCTGTCATGTGTCTAATCCTTAGCCTACTTGAAAGTTTACATTAACTGGTGTTGTGCATTAATGCAAAATGATGATTTGGCTAGAACACTGACCTTTGATTTGTACCATCATCAGTGGGGTGATAAATATCACTAACTGAGACAAACTTTTCTTCTATTACTCCCAGAAGCTTTAATCCTGGATTGAGTTCTTCTTCAGGATTAGATGTCTCCACTGTTGTACTGACCATTGCAATGTAGTGACCTGGGCTGGCAACATTGTGAGTGTATGAAACCAAGCAGACATAAATATCTATAAGAAAATAGCTCTCTGTGAATGTTGGTGCTGAAAGATTGATAACTAAATAGTATATATGTATATAACTGTTAAACATTTTGCAATTTGCCTTCAAGCATTTAACAAAAACATTTAACATTATATTTATACATATAAATGTACAGATACCAGACTTCAAAGAATTTTTCTGTGCAGGAACGCCAGAACATTAATATTGAAATTTACCACAAAATCGTGAATGAAATCTGTAGCAAAGGCTTTTGAAGAGACCTTGTATTCTTTGTTTTTTCTTGTTATCAAAAGTCAGAAGTTTAAATGGTGGAAAATTTGTGAGGAATGACCAGATAAACAAAAATTGTGCGTGGAATCACAGCAGATTCTTAATAATGCGCGGGCAAATGAAGAATAAAAATTATTGAGCAGGGAACGCATTTCCAGTTAAGACTAAACTTTACAGACTGGTGAAGGTGTATATGACCTTTTTTATAACATAGATAGCATTAAATAATAAATTGAGCAATTAATAATCAGAATTTTAAAGCTTGATTACAAAACAAACAATAAAATTCAGCAAAGAACAGGGCAAATTCAAAGATTGCCAAGCTCATAATTAGCAGATTACAATTTGCTGCCTTTTGTTTTTCAACAAAACATCTGCTTCCAGATACTGATGCCTTCTTTTGTATAAGCAGAGAAATATTCATGACAGGTGTTATTTGATTTTTCATTGGCAACAAAGCAAAATATTTATAGGGTAAGTTTTCAAACAATTTTATGCATACAAAATCCTATTTAAAAATATATAACTACCAGATTTTCTGTTGACTTGATTTTGGGGAATGATCAACTGGCATGCAGTGGCATCTTTGGTGTTTGGAATTGGGTGTTTTAAAATGCAAATTGCCCGAACAACTTGACCAACTTTCTTAACGCGATCACTGAAGTAGGAGGGGTCACCAATAACCATTTTCCCTCTGGCCACCTCTTCTTCTCCACTTCGGATACTGATTTTACACCAATAAAGACACCATTTTCGTCTGTAACGATTTCTTTCGATGGCTTATTCAACATGTAGGTACCGCCATAAACAGCACTCAGTCGAGCAAACCCTTGAGGTAGCTCGCCTAGGCCGTAAAGGGGATAAATGTATGGCGAGCTTCCGTACATACTCAATGATGTATAATAAAGCTTGATGCGTTTAACGGCTTCCAGGTACGACTGCGACTTGTAGGAATCATCTAAAAAAAGAGCGATGGCATGGCCAGTAAAGTCAGCTGTGTTGGAATCCAGACCGAATTTCTTGTAAACTTCGTCCATTGAAACTTTGTGTGGATCCAAGCCTTGCCAAGTCTTCTCTACACTTTCGTCGAAATTAGTTACCCAATATAAGAACTTCTGAAACCTTCTTTTCTCAAAAATACCCATCAGACTAGATGCAAGTGCTTCCTTTTCGTTGGCAGGAACTTTGTAAACCTGCCCACCCTTGTAAACGTAGCTTCCTTCAACCTGTTTAAACTCGAGGTACTTCGTCACATCGGTGAAGATTAAAAACTTTGTGAGCTCTCCTCCAGCCATAATAAACTTTGGAACAAGATCTACATTCCAATCGCGTCCCCTCCCAAACTTTCCTTCTTGTGGCGGCTTTTTAAAGTGCTTATAAAGATCTTCAAGTGGGCACAAAGATGCACTTTCTCCTCCATAGTACGAGTTCTTGTCCATATGCAAGACTTTCTTGCCTTCCACTGATAGAATGCCGCTCAAAATGCATTCTGTCAGACCAGTACCGAGAACAATAACATCATACTCTTCATCCATTTTTGTAAAAGATGTTGTGACAATACCAAAGCAACGTTGTCTGAATTAGTTTGTCGCAGCCTTCCACTACCACCAGCCCTAAAAGTGATAGTTCGAAGAGGCCAGTCTTTCAAAGGCGTGTGATATTCATCCGGGATGTTCTACCAAGCCTCATTACTGTGAAGAGGCTATTTCGATTTCCTTGATTTGATCGGAATTGTCTAGTATTGTTCGACCTGATAGTCATGATTCATAGTCATAAATTAGTATGATTAATTATTTCAAGTAAAGGGTTAGGGTTAGGGTTAGGATAAACTAATTACGTCATCAGGTCGAGCAGTATGGAAACTAGACAGCTCTGATTTGATCAGTGACTTAGTCACTCAACCATAACGGGTCGCACTAGAAATAAGAAAGGGTTCAATGACCAGGAAGGGGCGAGTAAGCATTTAACAACTTGTTTTGAAACACTACAAAGATCCGTATTATTTGGATGCAATTTAATACTCGTTTTCAAGCACTGAACTATTTTGAAGGGTAATTCTAAACATAAATTCCAATTACATACACGTTTTTCATAAGAACACCTAATTTTAGCTGAGCTATATTCTTATTTTTTTGTTTTGAGTCTAAGATTATTCTGAAATTATTCTGAAGCAACACAGGGTGTAACTGAGTAGCAGTATTGTGTTTATTACTCCAAGGTCGCATACGTCTAGATATATCTACTTCAAGGGATACAGCGCGAAACTCACATCTGTTTTGCTTTCCAGAAAGCTCAAATAAACAAAACACCTTATTATTGATGATGAAGCTTGAGCTTTGCATTATTCTTGAATTATTCTTAAATTTCAGCGATTTTGAGCCTCAACATTTTTAGAAACTATATTCTGATAAAAAGTGTGTAACCTTAAATTGTTTAAAAGCTAATCTACGTGTGGTTGTCTGTTCTCGGCGCTTTGCAGTGTTCCTTATTTGGTACATTTTTATCGCTGCAATAATTCCATCGATCGGAGTCCGTCGAGCAGCCTGCTATCGTGGCCTTTCCTTTATTTACACATTTAAAATGTTTAATGATTTAAAGAGGAACCACAGAAGAATCCCCCATACAATTAGAAAATTCATTTGGATGTTGCAGCTCAGAAAAGGGCAAAGGAGAATCCTGGGCGGTCCTGAGATGCTTGTTTTTCCTTACCACGCATTTCTGTGGAAAGTTGAAATCGTCAATTAATCTCCAAAAATATATGCACACCCCCTCGTTATTCGAAAGTGCACTGCTGCAGAAAATCTCAACTTTTACTCGATTTAATTTAAGTAAAAATCAATTTGATACTTTTCTGATACAGTTTCATTCCACGGCAAGGTCCTTTAGTTTCTCAATTTGGTAATTTTCAGCTATTCCAATGTAAATCCCACAATATTGTTTATATCGACGACATTTGTCAACATCGGCTTTATATAAACAATCATCCAGGATAGCATAAACATTTTCTTGCTGGAGTTTAATGATTAAATTCCACTATCATTCAATTCATAACAGTATATTTTCTCCTTTAATTTTACATAAAAATTTCTTTCAAAAGTTGTAGATCTGCTTCTTAAAAAGATTGTCAATAAAAGCTGCAGGAAATGAAAATAAAGACACCAAAACTATTCTATTTTTTATTAATGAACCAAGAGTGAAATCGCTAGAGATAATCTTGAAAAGTGTCTGAATTTGAAAACTAAATACACGCCCACGTTTGGGCCTCGATAGAGCTTTACAGCCCTAGCTTGGGTTTTTTTTGGTGAATTACAACTCTCAATACGTTCTATTTTTTCGTATCCTCTTCGTCATATTCTGGATTCTTCTTTAAAATAACAAACCCTTCCATAACTGGTGACAACGAAATATCTTCACAAGAGTTAAAGAATTTTCAATTAAACAAATAATTTTCAATTGAATTTCAATCAATGGCTTAATAAAACCGATGTATGGCCGCTATTTTCCTTGTAGCAAATGAGCCAATTTTCGGTTTACATTAAGTCTTTCAAGCACTCAAAAGTACCGGAATAACAAAAGTCATCATGCAACATAAGTTGACAATGCTAACGAAGTAAGATATGAGTGTCAATGCATCTTACAGTAAAGCCATTTGATCGTCAGAAAGAGACTGAAACAGTCAAAAGCCATTCGCTTCATCAACAACTCTAGTCTTACAAGTCCTCCCAGCCTCTTTCTCAACGGCGTTGTTTTGATTACGTATCGATCTTTTCCAGATACTGCCAAAACATTGGTCCCACCCGAGAAGTCCCAAAAACACTGGAAACTCTCCCAGTACTTATCTATTCCAAGTGTCTTTCCCAATTCACGAACTCTGCTCCACAACTCATCTTTCATTCCCAAAGTTTGTAAACTTTGGAAAAGTTTACCTCTTGTTGCTCCTGGAATTCTTACACCCAGTTTTCTTTTAAAACTAAAATCAACAAACTTGATCTCGCCTCCCTCTCTTTTAGCCTTTCCCTCTTTTTCCTTTAAAGGCTTCCTGGGCCTCTCTCTAAAATAACTAACTTAAAAAACCCAGCATAAATAAGAGAACAGTTTATAATGGACAAAACGGACCTAACGATGCAAGAATAATTCCTACAATCAAAACAATGAAAGGATACATTCTTCTGTTGCCAACTCAGCTCGTTCGCCGTGGGCTAATAAAACTGGCGTTGTGTGTGTTTGGAAACCAGTTATTGTTTTTGGTTTTCCTGCCTGTCCTACAACATCTACTGCCTGTTGGTTAAACACAAAAATGACGTAATAAAATAAACAAAGAAGGTTAGTTTGAGGGGAAATTTAGAATATCTGATGCTACGTGCAATCCGTGCCAAAATTGTTGGAACACCTTTTCAATAAACGTTTATGGCTGATTAATTATTAATATAAATACTACAAGATTTTTAATGACAATCCAACCATAATTTGAATCATAAGCACATCTAGTTAAGAAACCAACATTTTACACGGGTAAAAGGGGGGATATAGCGACAGCGTCCATGACTTGGAGAGGTAGTTAAACCCGGAGGTTATCAATTTTCGAACGTGAATATAGGGGAGTTCCAACGATTTTTGGTAAGGATTATAGGCCTACTCCATCACAGTGGACTTCTGGGGAATGCGGAGGACTAAAGGCACATTCATTGATTGGTAACGGTACTTTGAGATCCAAAACATGGCTGTTAACTAGATCAAATTTCAATACAGGAGACAAATTTTAAGTAAATTCTGGAATAAGCGTTTTCTCTACATCAAAAGCACAGGATAATTCAATGTGCTAAGAAGTTATTAAATGAAGTCTAGACGTTTTTTAATGTGCTATTTGATCAAGTAGATTTTTTCACCGTTATTCAAGTAGATTTTAAGAGAACTAAGTTATGTATGGGAGGTCATACCTGTCCAACTCTAACAGAAACTGGCGTAGGTTTCAATTCTTCATTAAACGTCACCAACATTCGTGGTTGCATGGCAGCGACCATAAAGTACAAGAGGTAATGCGACTTCCCAAGAATGGCTGAAAACGAGGCCGAATACATGTCACTAAAATACTGGAAAAATACTTCACTTACATGACATGTGAAGCAGAATTACCTTGAGGATTTCTGTACTAAACATAACAGAAAACTGCATTTTTGTAAAATCATTAGCTCGCAAAGCTAAGGAGAGCTCAAATTAACAGCTAATGAAGGCCTCTGAAATCAATTTTGGACGGTCCAATGTTTCAGTTTTGTAGATTCGAAAAATGGAACTTGCAAACATCATTATAAACAGGTGTGAACCCAATTAAGGGCAAATGTTCAAAACTTTTCAAGACAAACTCCTTCAAGAAATCGTAGCATCCCCCCCTTAGAGATCAAAACAGAAAATAAGCAATGCTTAGAATCTTACTTTGTTTGACGTCTAAAAATGCTACGAGAGTGGCTAATAAGCCTCCAACAGCGACGGGGGACATGTATGCTCTATCATACTGATATGGGCTGACAGTCAACGTTCCTTTACCAAGATGAACTAATCCCTGGAAAAAGAGCACATGTTTGAATTCGCAAAAGTTTAAAGTTAATTTTAACTTTGTTTTCAACCTGTTAAATAAGTAAACTAACGAACAACTAACTAAGTAATAATTTAACTAAATAACTAACTGAATACGTAACTAGCGAAATATCTAACCAACTAACAAACCAAATAACTAGCTAACTAGCTAACTAACTAACTAACTAACTAACTAACTAACTAACTAACTAACTAACTAACTAACTAACTAACTAACTAACTAACTAACTAACTAACTAACTAACTAACTAACTAACTAAATAACTAACTGAATACGTAACTAGCGAAATATCTAACCAACTAACAAACCAAATAACTAGCTAACTAGCTAACTAGCTAACTAGCTAACTAGCTAACTAGCTAACTAGCTAACTAGCTAACTAACTAACTAACTAACTAACTAACTAACTAACTAACTAACTAACTAACTAACTAACTAACTAACTAACTAACTAACTAACTAACTAACTAACTAACTGAATACGTAACTAGCGAAATATCTAACCAACTAACAAACCAAATAACTAACTAACTAGCTAACTAACTAACTGAATACGTAACTAGCGAAATATCTAGCCAACTAACAAACCAAATAAATAACTAACTAACTAACTAACTAACTAACTAACTAATTAACTAACTAACTAACTAGCTAACTAACTAGCTAGCTAGCTAACTAACTAACTAACTAACTAACTAACTAATTAATTAATTAACTAACTAACTAATTAACTAACTAACTAACTAGCTAACTAACTAACTAACTAACTAACTAACTAACTAATTAACTAACTAACTAATTAACTAACTAACTAACTAGCTAGCTAACTAACTAACTAACTAACTAACTAACTAATTAAAGTTTTTGACCAAAGTAAC
Organism: Rhopilema esculentum; assembly: GCF_013076305.1. The sequence continues at coordinate 1,409,252 of NW_027019301.1, forward strand.
TAACAAGAAAACCAACACGATATACATAAAAACTTACTTGCGCCAGGCGAACCATGAACAAGTTGCTAGCATCTTTATGGTAATATGAAGCTAACTGCCTGAGCATTCCAGCCAGTCTTGCATTATTTGAGCCTTAAAAATAAATTGTGTAATAGCCTTAACGATTTACTTTGCTTAGCTTATAATGCAATTTGCTAGACGATTCAGAAAGTATTGAAGCCTACTAATGCACATTTAGATACTGAGGGATAATAATAGATATGAAAACTTAAAAACTCAATTCATATAGAAATATTTCTTAATAATCTGATAAACTTTCGTAACATTAACTTTGCAGTTGAAAGTATCACATAAACATATTAATGTCATTTTGTCAATAATAAAAGCAGAATGAGGACAAAACAAAACCAGGAAACCCTCTGATTTTTGTGCTTCAAACCAGGTAAACGACGCAACAATTATTTCAAGAATTTTCATTACGAGTTTCAAGAAACGTAGGAACTGCAACTAAGGTGCTCCATTGCAAAATGTAATACTTAATGTAGAAAACTGCACCTCCGTATACAAACATTTTCAAAATTTTTTCTAAATTTCTTTATAAATGAAAACAAATCAACGTTTTGTGCCATAATGGACGCGGCATCTTTTCGAAAGAGCTCTCTGGAAGGCATTCCAAAACTTTACTTTCAGTCTCACAATTATCTCTTGTCGTATAGACGTGAAGAAATGTTTGCATTATTTGAAAACGTGTCCGTGTGCACAAAGTCTTAATCACAAACAATGACCCTTTATAATTTAAAACCTCATTGCTACCACTATCTCATCGCATCCTCTACAGGGTATTTTCAGCGCAGTAGAGGACCTTCCATTAGATAAATCATCAATATTTTACGATATTTCTGATCAATCTCTTTTTCAAAAGTAGAGCACTTACTGCTTCATTGAAATTTAAAGCTCGATAACGGAAACGCCTTGAAAATGCCTTTGTAGAAATCGATGGATTGTAATTAAAAAATCAAAATTGAACGGTTCGGCCGATTGAACGTCCTTACGGTTATTAGGTACGGAATAAATTTATTAAGGTTGGAATGAAGATCCGAAATATTGCATGCATATTCATTGTTTTCAGTGAAAAAGTTTGATCATGATTATTATTATCAACATGATTATTATCATTATAATTATAATTATAATTATTATTATTATTATTATCATTATTATTATTACTATCTTTGCTTAAAGATTCGTCTGTTATCTTCGTTTGGTCATGAAACCACTGAGATTCAACCTACAAATCTTTGAGCAGAAACAGAAAAGTTTCATGTGTTCCTGACCAAAACCAAATAACGGTGCTACTCACCAGCCCCAACAACACCCATGGCGAAAATCGAATTATGGGCAACCTCGACATCATGATCATGAGACAACTTGCTCAGTGTGTCAATAATGCTTAAACGTGGATTCGAGGCTGACAGCAACCCTAGTGCCAGTGGAACCGATCTGCGTATGACGGGCTCTCCATATTGTAGCTAAGAAAGAAAGATAACTAGACCGTCAAACAGATGCATCAAGCTGAGCGAAAAAATCTAAAGGAGTAGTCAGGTGTCTTAGAAAGGAGTCAATTGAGGGCCCAAGAGTTAAAACTTCAGGAATTCTGGCAGCATTCAAGTGAACTCGTTATTTCTAAATTATGGTCTGAATTAAGAGCCAGGAAGGCCCGCGAAGGCTCTAGCCCTGAACGCAACCCAACATACTATACTTTGACAAATGTACATTTCTGAATTTCTAGTTTTTGAAAGCTAGAAGTTCATCATAATCTTAAGAAAAAAACTTTCATCTTTCAAGAGTTCAGTATTCTGACTGTGAAAATGGCTTTGAAAAAAAGCAAACATTTCACAACATACTGCTAAAAGCTTCTTCGTCTGACACTCCTCAGAGTATAAAAGTCAGAATAAGGGTCCGAAAGAACACGCTGAAAAATATATGCCCAGTTGTGGATCAAAATAGGCCAATCAGGAAACGCAAGCACGTGACCGGCTAGTTATCGAATCAGAGCTGCGTGCTTACAGAAAAATTACCACTGGAGTCAATGAGAGAAAGCGAACTCCTTCTGTCTACACTTCTGTCTACAAGTAGTATCCACAGAAGCATGAAAGAAATAAGAAACCTACTAAATGGTTAAAACTCCTAAGAGACATTTCCATGCCGATGTCTTCTCCCATGGAAATCGCAGCCAATCCCAGAGTGGCGATTCCCTGATGACTTCCATCAGCTTCCGTTGTTTCATTCTTTTTGTCCTTTTTGTCATCCTTTTTGTCTTTGCTATCCTTTTCATCCTTTGATTTATCACCCTCGAAATGCTCGCTACATATGTGCAGGAGGTTTTGGATTTTAAGCACGTTTCCGGTTCCTTGAAAAGAAGAAAATTTGAAAACGAATACAGAGGGGAACGAACTTGCATAGGACATCAAGAGTTCACTGTTCTGGTCCTTAACGTATACGGAAACAATTCGGAGAATTAGAAGTTCCGGTTAAGTTTTATCACTTCAAGTCATTTGACTTCAGTATCAAAATAGTGACCTCCATAAAGAACATCTCCTTGCAACGAAAGAGAATAAAACCGGTTCTATCCAGATTGTAAAAATGTGAGCAAATAATGAACAATGTTTTCTTTCAAAGAGAAAATAAAAAAAAAAATGAAATAAAAAGAAAAAACAGAACAGTAGAAATTTGGTGATTGCTGTAGGTCTAGCAAATGTCGAATAAATATATGCTAAAGTGACAAAGAAAATGATATTTAACTTCTGAAGGTTTGTAATACAAAAACCCAACCAACCTGCGTAGGCGCACACATCAACGAGGACTGAAGCCCATTTTCCGAATGGTTCATCAACCACTTTCAGAGTTTCCAATGTCGCATCTACAGCTTCTTGTTTACCTTTTTAAGAAATTATCAATCTGGTTTTAATAATTTGCATTGACTAATGAAAAATGGAACAGATTTGTACGTTCTAAAATCGCGAGAAATTCTTTTTGCGTATTAATTAAGCGTTTCCAAGAACATAATTGTAGAACAATGAGGTGTTTCATCATCACAATGAGGTGTTTCATCATTAACGGGCCGGCACCCAACGTGAAACCTCTTAAAAGAAAAACATCTTTTTCTTGCTGTTTAGCAATGGATAAGAAAACATTAATCAATTCTTGCTTTTTAGCAAGGGATAAGAATTTATCATTTGAATTTTTTTTCGCAAAAAAAACTGTTTACAAAAAAGAGTTCTAGTATGCCTTCGGTACTGCAAAATTTGAAAATAGATCGGAAGAGAGAAAATATATCATAATATACTAAGTTTTTGCTCTTTCGCAATAACGCAAAAAGAGTTCATACCATTTTCACTACCAAACACAGACTGCACAAATAAACAGACCATACAGTATACATACATAACATTATAGGCCATCGAATTTCAAAACTGTAAAGAAACCTCTTTAAAAAAATATTCTAATAAGAAAAATATGTTAATGGGTGCTTCACCTAAGTACGCTAAACCAAGGCCAAGCGCCAGGAATCGAGCACTGCTCTCTTTCAGCTCACTCGCCGACCTCTCCATCATTGTTTGAAGAAGAAGGGAAGTGACGTCACCATTACAGGAACCAATTGCAATGAGACCACAGGCCAAAGCTGCCACGCCAATCACCTGGGAAGAAAAGCAGAAGAATGGAAGGCTATAAAGAAATTACGTGATGTTTCCTAAAGAAATTACGTGATGAGACCACAGGCCAAAGCAGCCTAATAGTAATACCAGTTTAAATCCTCTAAGTCAATAAATGAACATTTTGAATTAACGAAGATGTTTTAGGAAGCATTCTCTAGCAGGCCTAAAATAATTTGCAAATTGTGCCATATTTCATTATAAAGTTTGCTTGAAGTATTACACTTATTCACTAATGCTTTATAAAAGCATTAAAACACCCAAAACTACAAATACAACAGAACCTGAATTTTAATAACACCAAAGTTTTCTATTTTTTCTGTTTAACCTTTACTGTCATTCTATGTTTAAATTGAAACTGGAATAATACTGGGTATCCGATAACTTTACTTCAGTCTTCAGAGTTTTTCAAAACGTTAGAGTTAGATTAACAGTTAGATCAAAGTTAGATAAGATCAAAAAAGTCAGAGTTAGATCGTCAGAGTTAGATCAAAAAGTTAGATTGACAGCAGTTCGACTGTATTAGGGAAGAAACTGGAAGTAACCCGCTGTAACTCGCAGTATCTGGAAGTTCATTTATCATTCTTTAAAGGTACCAAGGAATGAACCAGCAATAACACGACATACCTCCATGCTGGATTTAGAATCGGATAATACGGGGAAAATAAAACTAAGAACATCTTCTCTGTTGGATCCAGCGTAAGCCAAGCCCAGTCTGGAAAGAAAAATTCAAATCAGATCTTTCTAAAGTCACACAACAGGATGTATCGTGTATACATCTGCAAAGATTCATTACCAAACCAAGGTAGAATGGCTAGTGCTTTATAATTCAAACCTAAATGGGCAAACAGAGGGTGTACAATGGCCCTTTAAACAGTCTCCACCAATTATAAACACCATCCACCCTATACGTGGATACAAGCTTTTCGTCTACTTCTCCACTAACATCAACCAATAGTGTGTCTTAATTAGCCTTTTAAGCTAAATATTTTAACCGCAAACTTTAAATCAAGGAATTAATAAAAAAATCCTTACCAACGGTATGGTCCTACAATACAAAACGATAATGTTTTTGACGAGACATAATGGGTAGCGTGGGCCACTGAGAAGGGGCAAAGGGACCAAAACTATCCTAGCTCAGTTTGAGCAGAGAACAATATTTTTTACAGGGCGAAGAAATTTTATATTTGTACTTTTTATACAAGGTCTAGTCTGTTTTCTGACGAGGCATGGTGGGTATAACGTTGCCCACTGTGAAGGGGGCAAATAGGCAACTGACCTTTGGTCCGCAAAAATTCTATAACAATCATCCTATCTCAGTTTGAGCTGAGAACAGAAAAGGCGCAGAAAATAGTCATATTTGTACTATGCTAGGTTTAATCTGTGTTTAGTCCTACAAATCACAACAATGTCTGGATACACAGCTAGCATCCAAAATGATTCGGATACACCAAAATAAAGGCAATGTTAAAATATGACACATCATGCGTAATTCTACGGAACCTCAATTCGCTGGATTAACAGGCTATGGCTTTGTACAAAGGCTACAAACATACCCTGTTATTGAACCAAGCCTCATGTTGTTGTTGCTATGCATGACGTAATCAGACAGCAATGCCAGCGCAGGATCGCATTCGTTCTTGACGCCTGAATTTACAATTCCACATGCAAGAAGAGCACCGGCCTAAAAGATGGTAACCAATAAGCAAGTGGCAAAAAGACAATGTGGCTTGGTCTACATAAATAATCATTAGGACTTTAATAAATATAGAATGTACTGAAACTATAAAAAGTCTCAGTTGTATAAGTGGCGCCTGGAAATGGGTTAAGGCCCCCAGTCCAAGTATCTAAGCATTTTGGCCCCAGTCTCTACAAAAAGAAAAAAATTCTGTTTCACTAGGGCAAAGTAAGGCTCGCTAAATCGCATCAGGGATGCAAAATACTTCACCCCACAGTGGGAGATTTTCTGGCGATATTCCTACCCAATTGTCTCATTTTTATTGGCTAATCCAGACCTGAAAATCAACGCTCCTTTTCGAAGACAAGTGACACGCCTAGCCTAACATCTATTAACTACATAAAGCATTAATTGATGTATCAGCCTGTATTCACCCATTCCTTTTTAAAAGTTATAAAGTTTTTAAAAATTTATTGTGCAACTTATAAAACCAACTACGATTACAGATAAGACCTGCGATTAAGGAGAAAATAAAAGAATAAAATAAAAAAGTCATATGAGAAAAATAAAGAACAAGAGGTTTCCGTGATACTCTTCGTGTCGAACGTCAACAAGGTTTCAGATATATCGTATATTTATACGGTAACTTGCTTTCAGATACAGATACACTATTAGGGGAAAACACCAAATAATTTCTGCATAAATGTATTATATTGTCGTACTTTATACTAAATACGCACCTTGATGTGATCTTCTGGTGAATAGAGATATTTATCAATTTGCGTTAGACCCCCGTCAACATCCCAAAGAAGAATTAGACCAAGAGCTGCTGCTGCACTCATCATTCCTAAACAGGAAGTAAATGATGCCAAAAAATTAGGAGATATTAACATGATGATATAATTCTCCTGAAACTTTCATTCTGCAGGTCAACTGTTTTATAGGTTCACGAACTTAAAGAGAGAAAGAGTGTCAAAATGTCAAGCAGCCAAATGCTCACTTTAAAAATCAAGAACGAAGTGTTGTCTTGAAAGCTGTGTCAAGGACCGCAGAGCCATGCCAAAACATATGTGTTATGCTGAGATCTGTCATTACGACAAACAACACCTGACATGCATAGAATTATGATCAGAATTCTAGTAAAAATCAATTCTGAGTGCTTTATAGAAATTTTTCGAACTGCAAAGGACATTGGCCTGCAAATGACATGCGCTTGCAAGGGGCTTGTGCCTGCAAACAAAAAAGGCCTACCATGATCATTATGTTTGTAAATCCATTTATTTCCATCTTCAGTAAGCAGTTTATCTTTGCCGAATGCTGCATTGACAAAACCGTTGACGAACGACGATGCTAAGTTTTGTTTAGCGCTGTCCATTTTCACACTGGACGTACTGAATGGGCCTAAAAGCAGAAAAAACTGACTAACAACAGCAACAAAATAAAAACATACTGACCAAAATGTGCACGAGCATCTATATCCGAATGAAGATAGAAAATTACAAGAGAGGAGGAAAGATGCGTTTGATTACCCTTTAAATCAATGTCTTTCTCAAGAAATTGCTAAAAAATTCTTTAAAATAACAAAGGGCGTGAAACTTCTAACTGGATGTGAATTTTTTTTTAATTTTCCTAAATCATGAAAATGAATTTGTTCTTTTTTTAATACAGCTTTGGGTTCTTAGCAGGGTACATTGAGATTACCTATTTTGGATTACCCATTTAAATTACCCATGCATAAAAATTAAAAATCTTTGCAATTAAAACGAAATGAAAAAGCGTTTATAGTCAAACAGAACGATTTAAAATAGCTTTAAACTCACGCGCATCTAAATGGCTTTTGTAAACATCTTCTGGCACCTTTGGTTCCATGATGTCAAGCTTGAAAAATAATAGATTTAAAACTCAGTTCTTAGACCATTTAATTTTTTTTGAGCGGAATAAATTGATTTGCTAGCAGTGGCTATGAACAATAAGTTAAGTCCTACACATATCATTGGTACATACATGGCGTTTTGTGGGCTTTTTTAAAAGGTTTTAAAATAAAGCTGAAAATCTTTAAATTTCTCCAAACGATCTAAAAATCTTTGCGCTTTGTTCAGCCAACAATGCTGTAAAATATCAACATCAATAAAGACGAATTCAATTGTCTGGTGATTGCATTCAGGGGTGTAGCAACTCGGAGAAGCAATTTAGACCCGTCCTGTTCTACAAATCAAAATGCGTTTTAGAGACTTTTCGCTGTATGCAGATAAGAAACTTATACAGTCATTCATTTATGGAAATCTTACCTCACGAGCTAAGGCTAGAAAGTTGTTGTTCAAGTGGGAATTCGAGATAATTTCGGTGAGATCTTCCGCATCATCAGCCTCATCATCAAGTTCTAAGAAAATCTTTAGTCTTCCAAGAATATATGCCAGTTGCTTCTGAACAAGTTTCTTCCCGTCACTACGAACAAAATGATAAAAATAAAGATACCGTTCCAAATGTGAAGAGGAAAGATAGAACAAGTATCAAATTTAACAGAGAATCAAAGCTTTATACCTTTATGGGGGTTACAAAATTTCAACACCCTCTGTCCAGGATTGTAGAAGAAGCATTAAACTTTAACTGGAGAATCTGACGTTTTACACAACAAAAAATGCAACATAAAAGATGTCAAATGTAGGGAGACATCCTTAAATTGATTCTGCTCTAACACCTTATATCTGTACGTTTTGCAGTCCTTGTGAAAAAAGAATATATTCTGTGGTGAATGAAAATGTTACCAAACTAAAACTTCAATGCAAAAAAGCAAGACTAGGGGAATCTGGACTTCCGTAGCAGATAGTTTCATCCAGAATTTGATAAAAGAACAGGCATCCAAAGCAACAAACCTTTCAGCACTATTCATAAAAATTTCCTTCACTTTGTCCATATCATTGAGTCTAACAGCTAGCATGGCAGCATCAGGAAAGCGATCGAACCTCAAGAAAATTCTGATTGCCGAATTAAGAAGAGCAGAGTCTTCTGGCTCAGGGACGTAGTTAACACAACTACAAAAGAAGAATACAAAAAGCATAACAAATGAAATAGCTACAAAGAAGCTTATAAAACTGATTTTGACTGGTTGTTTCCTATGACAAAATTATCCAAAATGTTCGGTGATTGAGATGTTTGATGAGGCTGTGTTTTTTCTCTCTTTACAGATAACATCCACCATACAACCAATTTGTATTTGTTTTTGTTTCTACCTAGTATCCGAAGGTAGTATTTAGAACACTGAGAAGCTTATGCTTATCGAGCAGTGTCCTGGTCCTTCCTCTCGATGCGACCACACCTCGTGATTCCTATGCCTGGAATTACAGAGAGCTGGCGACTCTCCTCACTCTGGGGGCCAGGGACATGAACCACGGACCCTTGTAGTTAGCGCCTCTTACAACTGAGCCATCATCGCATCATACAACCTTGCTGATAATCTTAATAGTTGAGAGCAAAAGCCTTCAGCTACAATCTAAAAGTCACAAGAATGATACAAACTAAAACACATCCAGCTTGTACACTAACTTACCTTGTCAAGTAAAGACAGACTCTGTTGTATGTATTCTTATCAACATACTCCTCCAGCAAATCAAGCCTTTCAATCTCCATTGCTAAATCACAGGCATCAATCTCTGCATTGTGTTGCATGTCGTATGGTATTATCACTTTGGCTAGACCAATCAAATCATCTATTGACTTTTCTGAACCAATGCGCTCATTATATTCTTGTCTTATCGCCTCTGCTAAATGCCTAGAAATTAAATGTTTCTTCCATAAAGTCAACTAATTTATTTTCAACGGCCTTTCTACGTGATGAACTAGGTTAATTTCAACTACCAGGAAAATTGTCCTCAAGTTATTGGCATTCAGAAAATTGAGCAATTTTTTTTTAACCTGGATCAGTTTCTACCGTAAATGAATCAGAGTACCCACATTCTGATTGCAAATGTACTTATAGAATCCTTAAATATGACAGAAAGTGATACAACGAAGCCTGAATCTTCTAAGCTCACAAACTGCAGATTCAAGCTAGTCTTAATACCCATAGAGTAAAAGAAAATTTTATTGACATTTGAGAGAGCAATTCTTATTGTAAAGTACGAAAAATGCTTCAAGATAAAATGCATAAATTTATTATAAGATCTGTGTACAAAAAAAGGTTTGTGGATTTAAAAATAAAATTACCTGACATATTCGTGTCCCCAAGATGTAAAGAGATCAGAAGACCCCAATAATCTATACTTCAAACAGTCATTCGTTTCCGTATATGTCATTGCAAGCACTGATACTATATCTGAGAGGAATTGCTGTGGAGAAATTATTTGAGCATAATCAATCAAAAAAATCCAGGAAAATGAATAAAAAAGCCATGATGCTTTAATAAAAATGCAAAATCACATGGATAGCAATTGCAATAAAAGTGATAATCAGCCAAAAGATAATGCGACTTTACTGTTTCAAAGTCTATGTTTCTTAATCACCAGTTAAAGATATATAAGTTAAAGTCAACAATTCTTTCATAATGGATTATTATCATGCATAAAACAATCTAAAAAGATTATAGCAATTTTCAATCACCTATTAGTTTAATGTGAAAAAGAGCTTTTGGAAAATTATCATAATCAAAATTATCTAGAATTAGCTTTGAAAAAAGCACACATTTTGAAATATTCCAAACCTTTTATCTGACCCTCTTAAGAGAAAAAGTCAAACATCTGAACATCAGAAACTCTAAACTAGGAAATATTTATACCAAGTTGTTGATCAAAATAGACCAATCAAAACTGCAAGCAAATGACTGCTGAGGTTGCCCAATCAGTAAAGCTTGCCTATTGAAAATGGATCACATAGTTGAAAACAAACTCCTTCTGCCCGCACAATGGCAGTTTTTCATGTTTATGTAGATTCTTTGACTTGTTGCTAATGTTCTTAAAATACAGGGAGGTGAAAAAATACTTACTTTGTTTGAATGATCTGTCCAGCCTTCATGCAGCGTTTTTAATGTACTGAGATGAACCCTTAGGAATTTTAATGGCTTGGGAACAGATGTCATTGAGCTTGTGCTGGCTTTGATTTGTGTTCTTAAAGCTTCGAGAGCTGGTTTATGCAGAGAAACATCTTGCTCCTGCAATATGAAAGAGATTGAGCAAATTTTTAAACACCAGTATGGAAAGTGTTCTTTTCAGGTACCTGACAAACAAGCGAGCTAAAGCTGGAATGAGGGATTTGTTACAACAACTTTCAAAAGATAAGATAAATAGCCATTGATAAATAAAAAATACACCTGGAATCTAAGGGTGTTGTGAGATGGCTTGTGTCACTTTAGAGCCTGGATTTTACAGAACGAATGTTCTAAGATTATCTTCCCTTTTGACAGGAACAATCATTATGTTTGTGTAATTGATTCCCAAGGAAACATAGATACTTAAAAAGTATTTTTGTATTACCCACATCATTTTATCAAAATCCACTTATATTTATTGTGAGAGCTCAAACTTTCAAATACTGATTGAATTTTTAAACAATCAGACATGGTGAAAACAGATAAATGCAACAGAATATTTATACTAGCACACAGAAGTTGATAAAAAGCATCAAACAAGAGTCTTGAGTATACCAAGAGTACTAAAGCATTCAAAATAGAGTGAAATGGAGGCATTAAAATCATGACTCACTGATAATCTCTCAACAAGCATATTGAGTTCATCTTGTAGTTGTTTGTCTTCCTCACTCTGCAAAAAAGGAAAACATCCTTGAATAGATTCATATATGATACTATCCAATATCACTAGAATCTGCATATTAGCAACTCCGACCCCCCCCCCCACTCTGCTTCCCGATTTAATAGAGATCATCTTATAAGGGGAATGCATTTTTCCCAATGGCAATTCAAGGATACTTGGAAGTGGGCTTTCTCATTGCTATTAACAAAATGAAACAATAGGGAGCGCAAGTGTAAATGTTTTTCATGTTTCCACACTTGGAATCTTTTAATTAAAAACATAGCATGCCTGTCAGCCGATTACTGCTGCATTATGAGTCGATAGATGCAATTTAAGAAGTTCTGTAATACAGTTACTCTAATTTTTTTAATACACAGCTAGAATAAAGCACTGAAAGTACTTTTGTTTCTAAAAGATTATATTTGGCTGTCTGTTCTGTTCAATGGCTTTCTAACATTGTTTCTCATTTGAGTTACCAAATTTTGTGAAATTAAATAAAAGCCAAAAAACATTACTTTCTGATTTTGCTTCATTCTTACCGAAGACCTGCTAACATTTAAAAAAATAAAATGGATGAAATTTTCATTGACTTAATGGAAAATTTCCAAGTTCCAGTTCATTTTTAATATCTCAGTCTTTTGGTAGTTATAGTAGCTTCTTAAAAATTTACATGTATTGTGAAAATTTGAAATGATCTATATGATGTGGAGGGGGGGAGGGCCAATTCGAGGATTTGGGAGTTTTTAGAGATTTTGAATTTCTTGTAAGAGAGATATTTTTCACACATGTGCATTCTTGTAATCAATCTCAAGGGTATTTCAATCTTGCTGGTGAAATCCGAACAGTTCACAAATGTTTAAACATTTTTTGATTGACAAAAAGCGCTCAACCTTAACTAAGTGCCCACTATTTCCACCTTAACGTGTAATAACTCAAAATATTTGCCAAAACAAGTTTCTGTGACTCTGCAAGTCTTAGCCTTACAGTACCAAGGAAGGCATAATGTTGCATAAGGTAAAACAAGGGAGAAGTGGATCAGTATCATTGTTTTCCGCCATTAGATATTCATTTTAAGAACAAAGTTTTACTATCAAAATTTTCTCCAAAGAATGCAATTCCCGGCAAACTTGAAGCATTAAGATTAAAAAAAATTTTACCCTTTGGGAGCAAGCATGGTGCCGCCTCAGGAAGTAACTTTATTTAGCTTTTATCATAATCTACCAGCCTATAATAGGGTTGCGGGATGTTATGGGCACCAACATGAAATGCTTCTATTTGATAAAATAAATCAAAGAAATCTTGTCGGAAAATGTTTCATTCTGGCCCCCTTCTAGAATACATCTGCCACAATGCCCCCCCCCCTGGCCTTCAACCATGTCCAACTTGTATGGTATTCTCAATCATATTTTAATAAAGCTCCCTAAATCCCATATGAGAATGTTGGCATATATGTAGCCTGGTCACCGTTATAGTTTACAGTACATTATTTATTAGCATCTCGGCAAAAAGCGATATTTATCAAAAAATGTCAGGTACTTTTATGTTTAGTTGCCTATAAAGTAAGCAACAGCGACTGATATAATATATGGTTAAAAATTAAAAGTACTTATTTCTATTATTGCAAAAATACAACTTGTTGGCTGGTCATCATTTGTCGGCCCACTACATAATGGTAGCTATGATATGAAAACTCATGCGAAACCACAAAACTTACAAGTTCGGGCTCTTCCTTTTTCTCATTCTTGCCTTTTCCCTTCGTTTCAGCGCTTTTTTTAGTCTTATCAACAGCTGGAGCCATGTTTTATCCGACCAATAACTTTCAACTGACTCTTGGTTTATTCCTCTCTTAAATGACTGGCCTAAATGCGTTTGGGATGCTACAATTTTGCTGTTGCCTCTTTGTCGTTCCATTCAGGTTTATCTCGAGGTTTCCCGCAGCGTTTCTGCGTGTTCACATTTTTCCAGTTTTTTCCGAGCCCCCCCCTCCCTGGGGCCTATTTAGATCCCCCGTTTATTAATTCTTATATGCAGTCATTCATATCCCTTATTTCATTTGTCCTTTCTTCTTGCAGCTGTGAAATTTCTGTAAAGTTTCTCTTAAATTAAGAGGTTGCGTAGTACAAAAGTTTTAACATAGAAAAGAAAACATTGCACATTGTAGTTTATCTTGGCCAAGACTTTAAGATTTCCTGGGGCTACACCCACTATCACGCTTTTTATAAATGGCTAAATTTTCCTTTGCTGTGGTAATCACGATTTTTTAATGTAAATGAATGCCAGTGTATGTAGAAATTAAGTTGGAAACTTACTTAGACCCCAAAAAAGAATCATCACGTAATTTTTCAGATTTTTCACATTTCCAGCCCCCCCCCCATTTAATAAGACCCCCTCCCGCTAATCTATTTGAAAAATTCCTGACCCCCACAATTATCAATATCCCCTTCTATTAAGGGCCTTAGAGTACAAAACAGTTGAATGTGTAAGAAACAAATCAGCTGTGCTCTTTTTTCACAAATCAGCTGTGCTGATGTTCCTTCTAAAATCTATAAACCAGGTCAAAATGGCAATGAGCAAAAATACTCAGTTTTCACTCTCGTTATACATGGCAATCTATTGGCAACAAATTTAATTAATTTTTTAAGGTTTTAGTGGCATTTCTTGGTGTTATTTCTTAGTGTTATGTGGCTAGAGAGTAAACATTCTAGATATGGAATTTTGATGAATTCACACTTTGAAAATCTAAGACACAAGCAAATAGGAACGTGGGACAACCACCTGTCTCGTCACAGGATGGGAGGCAACGGGTACAAATTAAAGTGCCCTTGACATTGAACTTCACTTTGTACTGCTTTTTCTAGTCACTGTATTCGCCTTTGCTGTGCAGGGCCGCCGGAGCCAGGGGCACGGGGGCACAGGCCCCCCTGTTTGGAAAAAGTGTTAGAAGTGACCTTTTTGAAAAAAATATTGCGTGTACTATTTTCAAAGCCAGATACTTTTTCTTTAGAAGCCAAGTAAAACAACTTAAATCAAGGCGTTGCTCCAGCATAGTTCCAGCATAGTTCATTTCTTTAAACTATGGTCAAACAATGACGACAACAACCCTCTATAAAAAAGCCTTGTTCTTTTTCAGCAATCATACACACAGCATTGCAGCTCTCACGTATCCATATCGTTGAAGCAGGCACCGTGGAGCGTTGAGAAATATGGGGGGTCTAAAAAAAGTGGGGGGGGCTAAAACCTTATAAAAAGAGGCTTTACTGGTAGTTGAGTACTATATATTTGTCATTTTTGCAAAAAGTGGGGGGGGCTAAAGCCCCGCCATCCATTGGGGCTAAACCACACAAACGCCCTTCCAACCTCGATTCCAAATCGCTAAACTGCAGACACAGCAAACGTAATTTTATTAAGTTTGGTTGATTTTCTTTAAAGTTTATTAACTAAACGTTTGAAGTAAGAAGCCTAGAGAAGAAAGACGCCGAACAAATGTGTAAAGGCGATTTCTTCTGAAATCAGAAGCTAAATCTGGAAGCAACTTCAATGTCTGGATCTGTTGGTGTTGAAGTTAGGCTGGATGGGTGGAAATAATTGCTAGCCTATAGATTATTTTAATCCGTCATATAAGAGCATTACATTTTGAAAAAAATAACTGATATCTTGTTGGGAGAGAAACTTACCTATCTATGAGCAATTTCTGACTTTATCATGGCAGCAAAAGTAGCAGTAATATGGGTGACTGTCGCTGTTTTGATCATTTTAATATTGTATATCAGTTACAAATTATACCAGAAATACATTGCAAAGTACTTTGAAAATGGCCATGCTAATCAAAATCGAAGTGAACTCTCTCATGCTGAGCTGGCATCGCAACAAGCACCAATTGTTTCAGGACAAGGCATAGCTACAGCCCCTCCACTGGCACCAGGATATGTTCCACAAGCCCCTCCATCGTATGATGGCACAATTCAACAACCAGACTTTTCAAACCAATCCATGCCTCCACCAAGCTATGAGGATGCTGTCAAAGGAAACTGATTGGTTAAACAATCTTAGCATTATTATTTTACCAATATTTTTAAATGTTATGAAACTTAGTTTTATATTGATGTAGATAACTAACAATGCTGATCTCGTGATTTCATTAAGAAATGCAATCATTTGTGGCTTAAAAGTATGTTAAAAACATGTTTAATCATTGTTTAATTGCAAAAGATAGATCATGTATTAGCAACATGCTTCTTTGATCTATAGCTAAAAGGTACACATAAAAGTTATCCAGAAGCATCAAAATAGCTGTATTCAAAATACCAGATATTGATTCTATATCAAGATTAGCTTACTTTGAGATAAGTTTAGAAGAGAATTACTAATTGCTACCACTGGGTGTTGCTTTGCTAATATTCTGTTCTTGGTGTGGTTGTCAAATGTTTTACAATAATGAACTGGACCTTGAATTTTTGCAGCGAAAGCCCTTTTGGGTTAATACTGAACTTCTATGCCTCTTGCTCAGGGTTTAGAACATTTCCCATTGGTTACCTAGGAAATAGAACATTCCCAATTACCAGGAATCTCTCTGCCCCAATGGGTGTAAATTGTGAGTAGCTTTTCACATCAAAAGTCAAGTTCCATTTTACTCTTATGAGCTCCGTTTTCTGCATGATATTCTATCAATATACATAGGGACTCCTGTATTTCATTTTTCTTAACAACTTTTTTCAAAGGGCTATCTTCTTTGTTTTATGCGTTATAGTTTCCCATTCTTTCAAAGTACCTTTTCCATGAATGTTGCTTAGTCTTATTTAACATTCAATCTTTTATAAATATATGCACCTTTTTTCTATTCTTGGTTAGTCTTTTGCACAATCAAATGTATAAAGGAAAGATTTACTATTTATTTTGCAATAGATTAATGCCAATATATGGATCATTCTGATTATTTGAAACTGTATTTAAACTGATGCTGACACTAATTACATGAATTTACGTATTTGGATTCATTCAATCTATTGTTGTGCCTCCAAATTGTGGTTTTTAAAAAAGAGATCTTGAAAGCTAGGTTTTACTTTACAAAGGAGTCAAAATTAGTATGTTGAGGTCTGCAACATACTCATTTGGAACAGATGAAAGACTTTTATGAATTCAATCAATATTTTTAGCCATTTTTTTGTTGATTTTAAGCTATTCATTCACAATGTCTTTATTGTATACTTGTCATGATAACAAATTCTGGAACAGAAATCAAGGGATCTTAATAAGCTGTGGAAAGTAGACAAGGTGCTGTGTTTATTATGGTCACAGGAGTACAAGCCCTGCCAAAAGATACAATACAGTAGAAATTTGCAAGTGCAAATTCAGCCTTCCACCCCTCCTTTGGAAACAATTATGGTTTCCTTAAAACGATGTAGGAGACTAGGAAAAAGGATTTTTCTTGTGAATTTTATTATATTTGCCTAAAGTAATATTTGGGAAAAGGAATGAAAAATATATAATAAAATGCCAATTGCTTGTTGTTCCATGGTTGGTTCTAATAGGCCCCCTAATATAAAGAAAATCAACTTGGGGTCTCAAGCAAAGAGGCAAAATGTTTATTCACAACTCTCCTGATTTGGGCAGGGGTCTCCCGGTTTGAGAGTCCTTCTCCCGTTCTTCCACTTTCAACCTCCCGCTTTCAGGACATTTTTCATAAATCTGTTTTAAAATCCCATTTCAAAAAACATGTCAAGCAAATAAAGATATACATGAGTGCTTGTAAAGTTTGCCATTGTTTCTTTCAGTTGTTTACATTTTGGCAAACCAGGCAATCAGGCAGGCAATGCGACCTGCTCTAGCTGTTGGGGTTTTAATCAAAAAACACACCCCCCCCCCACATTTCGCTAGCAAGCATACTTTCTCAAAAACTCAAATTACTTGAAAATAATTTTACTTATTTCAGAAAATAATACATTTTGTAAAAGATTTACTAGTTCACTGAGCCATGCAAAGGCAGGTGCCCCTGCCATGGCAAAATTATGGTTTTATAAGCGACACGTGAAAACGATTTTATGAGGACAAAAAATATGTTTGACTCCTTACAACAACATAAAGTTTTATGATAAATTGCTTTGCAAAAATCTAAATCTGTGTGTATGAATTTAAACAGAGAACGTTCAAGTTTAACTCGAGTGTTAAAACAAATGCGTTCAAATGTTTTGTTACCTCAATCCTCGTTTTATAGAAAGTTGTTTTCACATACTTATAGAAAGTTGATACGTATTAAAAAGACCCGAGTGTAGATGCAAGGGATAAGTTTTGCTTCACTTTTCAAGTTTCTCACCTACCAATGGTTTTAAAGAAAGTAAATTTTGCAAGAGCTGATTTTTGCGGAATTTTTTCGCAAATACTTGCAGATGGGCTATATTGGTATATTTCACGAAAAATTTCTGAAAAAAATCCCGATTTTAAATATTTTTAAGATGGTTAGAACGTCTGTTTCTTGTCACATTCAGTTTCAGATACTATTCACACAACGAACTTTGTTTTATTGGTCAAAACAACAGAAATAAATGTAGACGACTTGTTTGGCTGCTGGGCATGCGCCAAGCAACCTTCGCCCTTGGTATGTAAGTACACTATGCTGCTGGATGATGGACCAAAACAAATTCAAATATGTAAAAGAAAGCTCCTTTTGAATTTTTGTCTTTGAAAGTATCAAAATCAGGTAAATATAATTCAAATTTATTTTCAATTGGTACAGTTAGTGTTATTTGTAGTTTTCCCATATGGCATGGGCCATGCCAACACATCTTCTGTTGTTTATAACACTTCTTTGGGGCTGCTTTAGGCCCAGTTAAAGGTTTGTTTTTATTGTCACTTTTCAGCTCAAATACGAGAACATAACATATCTTTCACGCCTTTGATTTTAAAAATGGTGGCGTGAATTTTTCCATTTACTGTGTAATTTTTTCAATTGCAAGATAAAAGTGTGTCAAAAGTCGAAGGTTACAAAATTGACCTTACCTATTGGTCGTTCTACTGGTTCGGAATTTACTTCAAAACAAGATTCATATATTTCAGCAGCATTGTTACTGTTAATAGAAGTATATTGATCAGTAACAGTCCCAAACGGGGGTCACTGGAGGGATCAGCTATGTAAAGAAAATGGTCTCTTCCCCCTCTCCTAGTTGCGGCAGTCATTTTTTTCATGTGTGGACTTTGGTTCAATGTTTTGTTGTAATCTAAAGGTTTATCTTTATAAATATATTAAGCTGATTTTAGTCTTTTATTTAGCGAAAAAAATGGGGGCATGCCCCCTGGCTCCCCTGTGGCAAAGGCCGGTGTTCTTTCAAGCAAGGTATATTTATGATAATTAATAATCACTTATTTCTTAGATTAATGCCCCCTTATTTGAAGTTCAAGGCCCATCCCCTCATTGCAGATTTTGTACAAATCTTAAAGCTTTTTAAATATTAATTAAATATAACGTTGAACAAAGAAGCAAAGCTCTCTAATGTATTTTTAACTATAATTGTTTTAGATCTTATTATTAAATATGGTTTATGATTTTATATGCCATTTGTCTTTAAAGATTTATATTTAGCATAAATAAATACCATATAAAGATTCATATTCGCCTTGTTACTATCAATGATTAATGACAACAACGTTTAAAAAATTGAATCAATGACAATAATAAGTATAATTGAAGACAATTGTGTTTATGGAATTCTGATAATTCTCTTTTGCAGTAAAAAAATTCTTGATATTGGCTGCAGATTTGATCATTATAATGATGCTAGAAAGGAAACCACCTTGATAAAAAATGGTCCAATCACAACGAATTATATGGTCAGTGGTGCTGATAGTTGCAAGTATTTTGGTATGGATGTTTTTCCATTTTTGCAAAAGAATTATTGTACCTTGGTACCAGAGGAATAGACTAGCTGAGATCGTGGCACGTAATGATCGTAGAGCAAGCCGGGAAAACATGCGTAATTTTCTTGCATCACATAGAACTTCAGGATTGGCAGCATCAAATTTAACAATGAACGTGTCAGAGGCAACATGGGTGTCAAGTGAGGATGATCAAGAAGGTGAAAACGTTGAGCCACCACCAGCATATTCTGATGTGGTATGTCAAGATAATGAGTTGTTGGTTGACCCACCAACATATGAAGAAGCCACACATTCTAGGGAAACTGTGCACAATGCTTAACTGTTAAACCCTGTATGGTCCAACTTTCTAGGGTTCGGTTTTCTATCTTTAAAGAATATCCAACAATGTTTTTGATCCTGGCAAGTGCTATATAGTGTAAACTGTATACAGATTCTGAACCTCAGAGCATGGGTCAAAACAATTTGCAGAAGGAGTGATTTGGTACTCTTGCAAAAGTGAAGCTGCAAAAGTGAAGATGCAGAAATACTTTTTTCAATTTATCAAAGGAATCTGCTAGGCCATTGAAGGCTAGATACCCTCTCACTTTGAGTAAAGAGAATTTTACTTTGAAAGTCCTGATTCATAGAACTTTGCTGCATATTGATTCTAAACAATTTATGAATTTTGTAAGATGGAAATAGGGTGAAATATGGACGGCTAACCCTGTGGATGAATAAAAGCAATACTCTTTGATTATAGATTGAAAACTTCTCAAGATAGCCACTCAAAGAGTGTTTATTAATGACAAAAACAGTTCCCAATGAGAACTGAACTATTGAAATTATAAACATTGAATTCTGCAAAATCTGGACTTTAAGAATGCTCTTTTGCCATAACAATTTCCTTTTCAAAATATTCTGCCTTTTACTCTGTAGCCTAATCATTTCAGTTCATAGTTCAGGCAATTTTTTGCTGCAAAATTTTCTGTTGTATCAGAGAATCTCAATATCTTAGGAATAGAAACAAGATACCTCTAGGGATGATGACTTGAACTTTATAGTGGGGCATAAAGTATAGAAAGTCAGCCCAACTTTTGATGAAGCCCCTCAACAAGAAATGCGCCATTCTATAGGGTGTTTTTTCCTGGCACAAGCCTCTTGATTCAGTCACCTTTGAGGTTGAGAAAAGCAGGCAGACTAAACCAAGTAAAAAAGGCTTGACTGGTGGTCCACTTCTTTCTTCTTGATGTCTTTTGGAGAAAGTGGGGGGCTATAGCCCCCATTCCCCCTTCTCTGTGGTGCTTGTGATTGACTTCAGAATTTTAAGATGAAATGAATCAACAATGTAGAAAACCTTTTTAAGGAATGCGTTTAAAGACGATATTGGTTAGCACCAACTATCAGTCATCCAGATCTTCCTAGCTGAATCTTCTGGCCCCAGCCCACAAAACTTTTTTTATGCCTGGCCTCTTTCAAATTATCCTTTTTCCCAATTAAAAGCTAGTAGGTATTGAATGAAACCCCCAACTTTGTGATTTTAATTTATTTTGTACAGATAGAATCTAACAATTTTATCACTTAATTTATATTTTCAGATAATAAATTGTAAATTAAATTGTAATTTTTATAGCTTTATCTATTTATTTTACTATAGTAATTTCCAATTGATTAGCATCAAATTAATGATTCTGTGGAACGTTTTTTATTGGCACTCATAAGAAAGAAACCTGCTGTTAACATTGATTCTGCTTAGCCTCTTAATCTTCTAGTTGGCTTTGAACAGCCATGCCTGAAACTTCAACTTGAGGGGGCAATATAGTAGAAAATGTTGCTTAATATCAACTATCAACAACGAATTTTGCCGAAATGCATGCCCTGTGACCCCCTTTTTGGTGGCCCTGTGACCTCCTTTTTGGTAGCCCTGTGATACTAATAATCAACCTATTGACAACGGTGGCACTAGCTACTGCAAGGTCAATGGGTAATGAGCATTTCCCATTAGACCACGCCCTTTTGCCTTATTTCGGTGCCTTATATACCTTGTGTATTTTACTCAGGTAAATTTTGAAAAAATATGACCTACCGCTACCTAATACATTTTTATCGGTTTTTTAGATATAAAATGTGGACCATGTTTTGCCAAAAGGAGGGGGGGTAATTGGATGAGAAAATATAATTGCGAACCTTACGTAGTCACTTTGTAGTAATTTCTTGAGTTGCAGAGGGGGTGATTGATGTCGCTCTTGCAAGTTGATTTTTCTTCGATTGAAAGTGATTTTTTCTTTGATAAGAATATAATCTTAAGTAATTCCCCTTTATCACCGGATAATTTTTTGCAAGTTTACCAACGGTCATTAAGTTAACAACTTGTCAATATTAGAGAGAGGTTTCAGAAAAACGTTTAATGAACTCTACTGTATTTTCACTTGAAGGTTTTCTAAGAACTTTAAGAATGACAGCATAAAATCTAGATAACTTTACAATTTAAAAACAATTAAGGTTGGTTTTATCGTATTTCACAATTCAAATTTTGAATCATAATTTTTATACCTATCAACGATGATAAAATTCGTTAATTGTCAGCATAATATATAAAGAGCTATACAGCGATAAGTTAAAACTTTCTAGCAACTTAGAACAAACTACAGCACGTGTACTCGTATCTTAATTTATGTGCCAGTTTCTGAAGAGAAAATCTTTGAAGAAGCTCTCGTGGACCACATCCAACAGTTATTTCACCATGATGAAATTCAGTCTTGCTAACCCAGGGCGTCAATGAGTTTCTGCAAACCATTGCTCCCCGTTTCCATTTGTTTCTTACTGTTCTTGTTGTTTCCAATGTTTTTTCCAGCATGGCGGCTTTCCCAGATGTCTACAAAATTGCGAAATTGGTGACATTTTCATTTTGAAAAAGACGTTGGAGACGTAATCTATTTAGGCCATTGCCCATGTAACCCATGAGTAAAATATGCAACCAAGGGGTGCAGTGGATGCAAGAAGCAGGGAGCTACAGCTCCAAAAAAGTACCAAATTCGTCCGGATTTTTGCCCCTACTGCGCTCCTAAGAAATAGGCGATGCAAAATTGCGCCTTGTCTGAAAATAAGGGGGTCAAGGTGTCCCGATTTGTTGGTCTTCTCCTTACAGTTTCAAATGATTCTTATTGTAGAACTGATGCTAATTCGAGGAACCTCAGACATGGTGAAATCAAATTGATGTCTATGATTATTGAATTAAATAGCGTAAGAAGTAAAGCGCCATACCAATAGAAAAACAGGCGTTGCTGTAAGAGGGGCAATGGCACTGGAAATTCAAGAAGCCACCATGAGAGGGACAAAGGAAAGGGCGCAATGGCTGGCATTTCGGAGCATTGAGAAAAGTTGGGGGCTAAAACCGATTCAAAACGTGCTTGACTTATGGTCAATTTCTAAATTCTTTACGCTACTGTTACTGGTAAAAATCAGGGGGCCCTAGCCCCCTTGCCCCGCAGTGCCTGGCAATAAGAAGAACCTGACTAAGAGATACTGAAATTGTGAAATAATTTGACGGTGTGAAAAATACGTTGTAAAGAAAAGCAAAAAATCAACTTACTTTTGGTTTGACAAATTTGTTCTGCTTTGTTTTTCGCTCCATTTTTCTTGACGCCTGATTAATTGAATTTAGATGTTAAATCTTGATGAAAGGGTTACATCAACATGAAAAATATAAACAAGAAATCTCCAAAGACTTTTAAAGTAGTAGCTTTTAAATATAAGCAATTCTTCCCGTTAGCTGAAAACACTCATTGTCCGGAGATGGGCCCAGAGAGTTCCAGCTTACATTGTCCGGTGATGGGCCCAGAGAGCTGAAAGGTAGCATATGATACCCATACTTTCGATCGAAAACCAAGAAATTTTCTAAAAAAATTTTTCCTTATTAAGATGCTTCAGATAAGCCTGGTTTCCATATAACTGTATTCAATAATAAAATAGACGTGATACGAATTCATTTTTTTTAACTGAAACCAGATTCGGAATACATAGAATTGAATAGCTGTGTGTTATGGAAATTGCTTATATACTGTCAATGTTACTGTTAGAATTTAAATTTATCATATGTTACCTTGCGTCCAACCTTTGACTTTGAGCAAACAACCGAATACCGTCCATCTTCTGTCATTCGTAAAGAGCACTGGAAGAGAAAATGCAATTGACTTGAAAGATTTAAAGCTATTGGCTTGTTACAATAACTTTGGACAAAAGTTATTTTCTTTCTCAAGAGCAAGGCTTTCTTTAATCTGCTGGCTAGGGGGAGCAATGGCTCCTCCAGCTCAAAAGATATTTGCTCGTTTAGACAATAGATTATCGACTAAACTTTTTCTAATGAAACAATCGTTTTTCTGTATTCAAAATCAAAACTAGCCATAAAGCAAAGAAGATATGAATGCTCCAAAAGTCGAGGGCAAAAGGATAATGGAGTAAGGCAGAAAAGAGACTCAATTCCCATAGAAATCACCTCAAGCTCAAATATAAACAAATTTAAAGCAAGTATCAGACTATGTCAGCGATTTCTTGCTCATGCCGCATTTGCAAACCATTTATATAGACAAGTGAGCTATAAAAAATTACAGGGAACCTTCTGTACATTTGTGTATTTAGTAATTCATTTATTACTGTTACTGTTGTTAGATTCTTAACTTGTTAACATATATATATATATATATTTATACATTCTTGCGTCAACTCAGGCCTTATTTGCCAACAAAGTGAGTGAGACAACCTTCATATGCCGACAGGTTTGAATATTCACCGAAAAAGCACCCACACATCGCTAATAATCCCCGATTTTGAGAAAAAAACTTTGTAGAAGCTCAGCCTCAGCTTGTTATTGATTTGTTCTTAACTTTTGACCAATTTTGAGGCTCGTGTTCTTATAAAATTGTTCTTATAAAAAATGTGTAGTTGGTTTAAATTAGCTTTAATATGGCTAGTACTGCATGTTACCATTTTAAACTAAAGTGAAAAAAGGGCTATGAAAGTCAAAGGGTACCTAAATCGCTGACAAAAGTCAGGTACACTTCCACGATTTATCAGAAATTACATAAATAGTAAAATAACCATACCAAGAAAAAATCATCCCTTATGCAAGGACACCTACGCCAGGTGGGCAGAGGGAGGACAGTGGCCCTCTGACCCTCGCAAAATCATGGATATTTTCGTTTTAATTTGCCCCTCAATTGGACAGGCTCATCAAAATTGTTGCACAGTACGCAAAGGAGTTTTTGTGTTCTCCATGCCGACCAAGTGACATTTCCGCAAAACTGCTATGACCAACATGCTACTGTCATACCCTCCATCGGCATCACAGACTCATGATACAGGCAAACAGGAGCAAAGAGACCCGTTTATTTGAATATACCGTCACAAATTTACAGTTTAAAGCAATACGGATATCATAGCTTCCGTTCTTGCAAGAACATGGATCAGAGTAAACAAGTAGGTATGAAGGGTCACGCCTTGAACCTCAAATTGTGGCATAGAGAAGAAAACGATGCCGAAATATTGGGGGTTTGGTTCCCTAAAGCACCTCCTTACTCCATTCTGACAAAGTTCCCAACAAGGCTTCAAATCACTGCTCAGCAATGTTTGTTATGACAAAATTCGTGTTGCAAACTGTTTAATAACGATGGCGAAATAGCGAGCCATCAGCGTGAACAAATCAATCTTGCTAGTACATCTTGTCTAGGGTGTTAAATGGATTTAGAGAAAAAAAATTGTTGACACATTCATAAGTTAGGGCAGTTCACTAGCCACTGCTTCCAACAAGATAAAATTTCATGGATAATATTCACTGGAAAAAATAAAAGCAATGTGTAGGAAGCAAGGATAGTAATTTTTCGGGGGATTCCTTGATTTTTTGATACTACTGCCACAGGCCACATCTATTCTGTGCTACTGCACCCCTGCAGACCTCCAATGTTGCCATAACAGAGACTTTTGGTTAATTTGGACTGCACGTCCTGCCAAAAATGCACTCAGCTGACAACAGCACTGACCTTTAGCCAATTAAAATCCGAACAATGAAAACCAGACATAACGAAACGAGAAGCAAAAATGTATTCACTAGCAAAATTGAAATTGATTTCTTGTTTGCTACCATGCCAAATGAAACAGGTTTTAAGCACCGCATTAAAAAACTGCTTGAAAACAAGCAAGAAGAACACGACTATTTAGTCTATCAACTTATAAAATGCTGTTACTTTGTTTTGTTAAGTAATGCATGGCAATAGCTGCCAAGCCAAGCCAAATATTGTATTTTTCCTAGATGCACGATTACATACCATCCAAACCCGAAGTTTAGTATTCGAGAGTAACAGTTAGTATTTTATAAACTTGAAGAATGTAGAAAATACATGTATTTATAAACTCTAGAAATTCTGTAGAAAAAGTCTTGAAAGATCAGAACAAAACAGGGAAGGACTCTAGTTTTGTAAAAGTTACAGTTAAAAGCTAATGGGTTTTTTAAGCACCAAAAACGACGTACTCTATATTGAGCTACTCTTGTTTAAAAAAAGCAGAAATGCAACCCTTATATTTCATAAGTTATCTACATAAACTGCAACAGGCGACGACTGGTGCATACAACCTATATAGCACACATACATACTGAAGAATACAAACGAAAATTTTCAAACTACCAAATCTGTTGCAATACCTTTTTCTCCTTCTTTGTCCTTCTTCTGGCATCTACTAGTTCATCTTTAGCAAGACTTAGCAAAAATGCTAACAGCAATATGTAGACCCAAATATTTACACGTTCAGAGAACTGCATCGTATGGTGCACTTCACGCTGCAAAGTTTGAAACCACTTTCTGTTCTTCACCTCGGATCAAGGGCCTGGCTGATTCACTTGCTATCTCTTGAAATTCTTAATGACTGTTTCCTAACTTTGGAAGTATTGATTGCCACCTCAAGAACGGATACCTCAGATAATCCTGAATAATTTTATGTTATTTGCTTGATCTTTATCAACCAAAGCTAATTCATCATTCCTGCAAATGCAGTTTATCATCAGATTATTTTGACATGTATTTCCACTTACGGGCGTGTTGGAAAATTCGATCTGATGTCTTCCTTGCTAGTTCCAGACTGTCTTCCGTGCATTACAACGCCTTGCTTTAGCATTATCAAAATTCCAACACCTATTTCTGCAACATAGTGACTTAATTATAACAAGGAGAGAGATAATTTGCAAAAGAGACATGTTTCAATCCCACCAGCATGAAGCCGGTCGTGCTCCACAGCGACATCACCAACAGGAAGCGATTTCGAGACGTTGCTACGTAGCTTCAAAAAACCTGAGAGCTAATTACTGCGACCTCCACATAGCAAAAAACATCGCCATAAATCAGTCTGATAAAAATATTTATCATGATTATATCTTTTATGAGATTTTAAGACACTGTAAAGCTCCGCTTCACGACATCCTGAACACGACTTAATGGCAGCTTTTGTGATTAAAATGTACGTCGTGTTTGGTCCCTGAAAGGATACGTCACTTGCATCTTTGATTAATATTTAACTTAGGATGAAATCTCCATTTTTAGTTGGTTTTACTACATCATCATCAGGTACTATCTTCTATCAGAAGGCTGGCTTCCATGACCCTCCAACTATCCCAAAAACTGAGTTTTGGTTTGTTGTCATGGTCATAGATAAAACTAAGGGGCTAATAGTAGAGATGGGCCCCCAGAACCACATCTACAGTGTTTTTAAAGGGACACCATCCCTCTTTCCAGGAGTTCTTCCGCCCAAAGCCGTTGACCCTTGGAGTCGTAGCTCATCCACCCTCCTTGCCGGTCTCCCGCCGAGTTAGCCATTGGCCATCGCTCGCAGCCCTGAGCTAGGGAGCCCTGCCAGGTGGTACCAGTCGGGTAAGGCTGGACCTGTAAGCTAGTTGAAGGAAGGAACGCTTTAATTCCCCATGCATGTCCTGTCGGAGCATGCCACTGCCATTTACTACATATTATCTTGATCAGGGTCAGCTTCTTATTATTGTACAATCTAGTTTTAAAAAACATCGGAGGTTGATGACGAGAGTACGCTGTATACAACATTTTAGATCCATTTTTGGAATAAACAACATAACTTTGAGGTAATCCTTGAAACAAATTAACCTATCGGTCTCAGAAACTTTTCCCCCTGTTTCCAAAAAAGGGGCGCCAGACTTGCTTCGACTCGTCAAGGGAGGGGCAACTGCCCCTAGTTGCCCCCCCTTAAATCCGCCACTGGCCCAGCTTCGAACCTAAAATGTTTCCTTCTGTTGAAAGATAGAGAAGCTTTATGCAAAACAGTTGTCTGATTGTCTTAGAAACAGTTAAAAGTATAGAGTTTTAGAAAAAATCAATGTTGAAGTAAAAAATAACATTAAGAACACCCGAGCCTCAAACTATCTAAAAGTGAGAACATTGAGCTTCAGCAAAAATTAACTGGTTCTTATAAAAAAGAAGGTATGCAGACTTGTGCATTCTCTATTATGTGTAAACATTTTATTCACTAAGCTTTTGGTTGACAGGCAATGCAGTTTTTTGTGGGTTCGATGGTCATTTCCTAAATATCAGCCACGAGAAAGCTGCCGAAGAGACATTTGTGGGTTTCCTTAAATATAGTCATAAATTAACAAAGTGAGTAAAATAAGAGGATCTTAAGTGAATCTGTTTATAACTTTATCAGCTTATCTTCTATAAAATGCCACCGTGATAGCTAAAACGAATCCTGGAGCGTTCATAAGAATTGGTGCCCAGCGTGGGTAGAATAAAAACGCTTCATAATGCTACAAATCACTAAGCAACAATCCAACAACGGGAAAAGATGAGGATTCTTAAACTCAAAATTTCAATTTGACGTCAGTGTACTAAGACATTTGCAAGAGCAGCCATTGCTCCCTCGATAGCCTGAGGCCCAGACTCCCAATGCTTTTCCTTTGGGGTCTGGAGCTCAGGATATCCCTCGACTGCTGGATCGAAAGTAATAGTCATTGCAATGCCAGAAAGCCATAAAGAAATAAAGCTTCCCTGGAATCTCGAGGGAATTCGGAACTGGCAAGTTAGTGCGAATATAGATGCATGCTACTTTTCACACTTTCATAAAAAATTCACAACAGAAACAAATTCCAGGGGAACTTTCTTCAAGGAATCGAGAAGAAATAATAAAAAAGGGAATCAATCCAAGTAAAAGGCTAAGTAAAAATTGATGAACACAATGGGCTGATTTGATTTGAGCTGATTTGAACTTAGGCAAAACAAGGCACAGTAAAACCCTGGATAGGAAGTGCGATGCTACATCAGAAACATCTTACGGCAACATCAGAATGGAGAAATTCATAAGATATTTCTAAATGACATACTTTTTGCTACATTTTCGTAAACTTTTTGTCAAATTTTCTTAAACTTTTTGTTAAATTTTCGTAAACTTATTACCCAGTTACTCATTAAACAGGCCTGTTTTAAATTATTTCGTTAAACACAAATTGAAAAGGAGATTACAGTTCACCAGGGCCGCCAGGAGGTTTCGGAAGCCATGGGGCAAAACCGAAAGACGAGGCCCCCGCCAAATTTTTCTTTTCCATCACGCCTTTCAGTTAGCTTAAAACGCATTTCAGAATATTTCTTGATGCCATTTCTTGCAATCATTTGAAGCGTGTTACTGTTTTTAGCGTGTTACTTTTGCTACGTTTGATTAATTCCATTACTTTATGAGACCCCTAGACCTCGAGGTCCCCCCCCCCCCCACTAGGCGGTCTTCCAACTCACTCTATGATTGGCACTTTCATTAACTGCATCAAACTGCTTTGCTTTCTAGCAGTAACCTCCGTGTGTTTTCTAATTCAGCTTCTGATCACACCGAGTGAACTCTAGCTAATTGCAAATACACCTAGAGGAACATAGTATCGCCTTTGCTACGAAAACACGCCAGTTGCTTCCCCAAAGTTTCGGTTTATTTGTTCACAAAAAAGAACACCCTTTAGATTTATCTTGTCGTGCGCGTCAATGAACCAAAAACATAATTGCAAACCACGCAATAAATAACTCTTCCCCTGTCTAAAATGTGGGAAGAGTTTGAGACATTGTGTCACGATTACATGGGCTTCTATCGTCGAGAATTATTATTTCATTGCACCCAATATTTCTCGATTAAAACTTCACATTCTTTTAGTCTTGCTAGCCGAGGAAAAACCACCCAGCTTGTAAATGAGACGTGTCTATAAATCAACAACCAAATACAACATTGAGCGTTTTAAAGAACAAAGGGGCTCACGCAAAAATATCTAAATATAACAGCAAAAGGTAGTAATATTGGTATTTACAAAGGGGGGGGGGGGTTGTACCCTACCCTTTACTTCTACGGATGAGCTTCACAGATGTCTTCAGCCTCTGGATTACCTTGATACAATTCACTTCTAAAACCGAAACTGCTTTCTGAACAAAAACCAAGTATATCGTATATCGTAACACAAAGTAATCGATATTTAAAATAAGGCCGCAGGACACAGTGCCTTTACAACCAATGGTGATGTTCAAAAAGATCCTGGCTATCCTTGTGGAAGCAGAACTTCAACACACCCCTTCTTACCCTAGCACTTAACGCCTTGAATTTTTTCAGAGTTTTTTTTAAAGAACTTGTAAACCTTATCGCAGTTCACTATTTCGATATTTTCACGACCTTTGGTTATAATTCATAAGATGGGCAAAGTGAAACACAAGAATAAGTGCGATTGATCAGTGTAAACTTCATCAAAACATCTCCGCTTTATACAACTCCAATCCTGCTTGCTTTCATAACATAAAGGCATAATTACAAACACCGTATGATGGACTGATTTTCACTAGCTTGCAATAGAAGCTTACTGGCAATCATTGCCGAAACTAGCGGCGGTCAACATAAACTGTCCCAAAATCTGTAAAAGTCTTTTGGCCTCCTATCGATACACGACCAGCTGCTGTAGTATTAGCACCAGCCTCGTTTTACTTGGTTTTGGGGCTACGCCATTAGCACTAGAGCGGGATCTCGGCCAGTGCTAGCAAATCACGAAGTGATTGGTGTCATCGCTTGATTCAAGTTGTTTACAGCAGTTGTGATTAGATGATTCAGTGATTCATCGGCACACTCTACGGACTAAGAAAAAACATTTATTACAAATCTGTCCACTTCAAAAGCAAAACAACATGTTCCTTCCAACATTGCCCAGCTAAGATAACAGCCTCCTCGATCTTTCA
Organism: Rhopilema esculentum; assembly: GCF_013076305.1. Next base: position 1,439,484 of record NW_027019301.1, read on the forward strand.
GGTCTGAAAACACCTTGAAAACAAGCAATTTTGCCATCGGACAACATCTTTTAGATAACCCAGGTTGTGCTCATGTGTAAAATGCAAATATAGACATTATTCGATACTATGAAGGCATCTCTGTGCTTGGCTTGCACACAATATTGATCATCATTACCGTAACTTGTATATAGCTGTTTTTTAGAAAATGAGCCATTAATATTACTTCTATATAACAAATTGTAAACCATATATATGTAAACCAAACCATATCTAATTTGCGCCACCAAAGCCTTATTTGGTTAAGCTACAATTCTGTTAATATTCTGAACCCCTTCCTTGAATTTCTCTGCTATTGAAATGCATAAACTCCAGCTTTGAAGGTGGTATGGTGTAGGCGTTGGGCTATAATGGGGTTATGGGATGCTTCCATAAATTGTTACATTAGACTTTTAAGGCAATCTGTCACGACGTTGATTGGTTATAAGAACAAAGGGATTTTTATTGTTTTCAGTCCCCCTTTAATTTATCGCATTGTGAAAAAAATGGCGGAGCGCTGGAATCGTGTTTAGGCTATTGTTCCAGCTTTTGTTCTCGTTAACCAATCCACAATAAGACAGATTGCCTTTAAACAATATTTGTATTACAAAACATCAAATTGGCCAGTGCCAACATACCAATGTTTCCAAGTCGATAACTGCTATTGTCCCGTCAACAGAAATCGTAATCGAGACCCCATCATCACTTTCAGTGACCAACTCCTTCCCGTATTTCTCTTCCAACAAACTCATAAGCCTCTCGTGGAAATTGCCTGAGCCAAAATGTCGATCCCTGTTTGCTGAAATAAAGATCCATTACTCGGAATGAATAGGAAAATTCATGTTTCCGACAGACAACCCAGCATAAACATTTTTTAATTTCCAATATATAAATTCACATGAACAAAATAAAACCAATAACTACGAACTGCTGAACTAACATTACAAGGACGATACCAAGAGGAGGAGAGAGCCCTGAATGCCTCATGGCCAAAACATAGAGAAACGTGTAGGTGTCACAAAATGATTGCTCGTATGGCTAATCCTAAATTCTCTGTGATACAAAGAAATAAAGTATTTAATATATCTTATATTGATTTGTTATTAAACCCTAAATAAAATTAACTTATGTGTTCAATTTAGTGCCCTTTCCAATCTACATAACAGCAGGGCCGTGACAACGGGGGCCCCGATTTTCTGCAGAGCTAAAGAAAAATTTTAGGCAAAAGTGAAAATAAATACAGTATATGATTCCGTAAGTAACTTTGCCTAGTATTCTCTTAAATGTGTCCTTAGCTTTACCTTGGTTGCTATGTTTTTACCATAGAAGACATACATAAAATTGAATATGGGAATTAGATCGAAGAAATCGGTCATTGTTTAAGTTTTACAACGAGTAACAGCTTGGCTTAGCAAACTTGGCACACAGGGTCTATTTGTGAACGAAAACTTTCTCAGAACATTACAAAAAGAGAAAAATCAGCTGTTGAAGGAAAAGAAACAGCTGGAAATAATGGGCAGATTTGTTCTTAAAAAGTATCATCAAGAAAACTTCGGAGTTTGATCGTTTGGATAATCCATTCCTACTACAAAAGAGAAAATATCGACGCAATTATAAATTATATTTAAACTCATTTTGACAAGCCCTGTTTGAAGGTTTTTCAAATTTTTGTTAAAGCACTTAATTTCCGAAAAAGTTAAGAGCAGATGTTACAAAGTTATATCTTAACAGTACAAAATTGCTTAACCCTTTATTTCTAGTTGATAGTTTTTCTTTTCATTTTCAAACGTTAATGTTTTTTATTAATCCGTGTTTCTTTTTTTTCAATCTTATTTCGGATAATTTTAAAATCTAAAAAAGTTTTCATCACGAGCTATATGGTAGTGGTTTTTCTAAAACTTTGCAAAACTTTTCTATTTCAAGTCAACATCACAATAGACGGGACTATGCGAAACCTTCAGTTAAAATCTATTTAGATACAGTTTCTGGCCATCCCTAAGACACCATAATTCTAAAAAAATTTTTGCCGCCAACCATGGTGGCGGCTTTTGTAGGCCCTTTCAAGGCTTTGATATTTTGGCCCCTCCACTTTCAAATACGTTTCGCCAGCCCTGAACAGCAAGTGTATTAAGAAGATTGGGCGATTTCACACAGCTCAAAGGAGTGGGGGTATAAATATAGAGGGCTTTAAAAGGGGCAGGGGTGTTTGATACTGAATGACGTCACAGCAGGTGCAAGGGTTGATACTAGGAACATACCTTGGACAAACTGAGGATTGCCTTCAACTTGCAAAATGACAGTCAGAACGCAGTCTGCGTACATATCATTGACAGGATTCGAAGGCCACTAGGAAAGAAGAATAGCAAATTCAAGTTTTCGTTTCATTTCTAAGATTTATCTTCTTTTGCTTATTTTATACCAAGAAGTCAACTAAATATATTTAATTAAGGCTGATAATGGGATCAAAAATGAAATGTTAAGGAAAACAATCGATTTATGAAGATCAATAGCTTGTGCAAATGGTATAAAAATAAATTAAAATAATTTTAGATAATTAAATTTAAAAAAATAAAATGGTTTAAAAGCATGTGCACTACGGATGACTTTTTCAATAAACAAGTGTACTTAAAGTTCATTGTGGTGTCAACTGCGTGATTCACTAACACTACGTAGCTGCGGAGGAGGGGATAAGGACCCCTTCCCCCAAAAAATGCGTCAGCCGGGAGTCGAACCCGGATCGATTGCTTGGAAGGCAACCATGCTAACCGCTACACCACCGACGCTGTTATATGTTAGTGGACACAGAGAGGATATGAATGTTTCCCTGAGGGGAAGTCGTTAGGTCCTACGGGTGTGTGGATCATGTTCAAACTGGTTTTGAAATGGTTCGCTGCCTCCGGATGCGGGTGGCATATAAGTGCGGTTTTAAGGCGTTATAAGCGTTGAGCAAAAGTCTATGCGGAATATGACTTTCCTAAAGAAGACTATCCTTTTACCAAACGCACAATGCAGAGAGAATCTGGGTTGCGAAGAGGAAATGTAACTGCGCAGGAGAAATAATAGAGAGGACGTGCACATGACTTTTGACGTTTGCAGGACCTAATTAATTATTTAATTAAAAATTAAAGCGCTCTTACCATTCTCGCAAATTCTAGTCACACTCGAGCAATCCAGTATATAAACCAGTCGATTCTAAACTCTAGTTTCCCTTATCCTTCAATTATTCATCCTCCACAGTCACATTACTTCATCGCAACTCGGATAATTGCGTTCAGTCTTATCATGAAAAAATACTTCGGGAGGAGGAGTTTAAAGCGGGATCCAAAATGTTACTGACAGAACTAAAAATCGTGAATCCAGTGGCGAGAATTATAGGGATAAGCAAAGGGACAGTTGCGTTGCTTCACCCTACCCCCGCTCAACTAGATATCACTCTTAAAAAGGAAGTCTGAAAAGTCATATATTGTGACTTGAAAAGGGGGATGGAGGGAGGAAAAGCCGTCAAAATAAGTGCTTCTGTAAATTCACTGCACTTGTCTCTCAAATAAAAAAGCTCGATTCCAACCACTGCATTAATCTAAAGCGAAAATTGGCAGCGAGAAAAAACTGTTGTGTACAAAAAATGGTTACCTCTATAATAACACTGCCTTTCTCTTGATAGATCGTAATCGCATCAAAGACTTTAAATGCCTGTTTTCCTTGGATTTCCAGCTTCTCCACTTTTCCAGCTAGTGTTTGAAGGCAGTAGTACACGATATTAAACGGTGCACGGAAATGGAGAATCTGTCGTTGGGTTATGCTGCTTGTTGCTAAGTCTGTGTAATCTGTGGCAAAAAAGAAACAAAAAAATGTCACATGTAAGGATTTGAAGCAGCCATCTGTTTCTGTTATTGGTAGACACAAAGTTCGTTGTTATTTTGCTGTGCAGCGTAAGGACAGCTTGCACAGAAAATCTAGCCAATTGTACCAAAATGTACTAAAAAGAAATTTAACAACCAGAAACCCAATAGCTATATCTTATATCCTTATACAAACGACGAAGTTGTTTGCAGTATACATCAAAGAATCGTTGATTTGAATAATTTTCTGAATACCAATGAATTTGAAAACTGCTTGCGCAAAGGGCAAAATGAAAAGGCTCCAATATAAAAAAAGTAAGTGAAGCTTCATGACGAAAAAAACGAATTCCGATATTAACGGAAACTTTTCAAAAATGTTTTTGAAAAGGTGGTGATCCGAAGATTGATCATAGAAAAATAACTCTCCGATTATGAGAGCAATAATAAGTCTTAATAATAATCGTCTATCGTCGAAGAGCGTAAAGACTAACTATCGAACTAACTAATAACTACTACTCAAATCGTACAAATGCTACTTTTATACATTTTAAATGGAAAGTTCCAGAATAAACAAGAAATCACGGGAATTAATAGGTCAAGCAGTTACAAAGGAATGCCGCTTTACGAAATACAAAGGAATGACGCAACATTTCTATAATTAGTTCATTACGAAGCTTATTGTTCTTTTTTATTAAGTGTCTACTCAGCATGTCTAATATATTCATTGTTTTCTATCAATACGTTCATAGTCGCAGCAGGATGCCAGCGTTCTAGAAGTTTCGAGTCGTTTTCTTCTGTCCATTCTCCCCCTCTTTGATGAAAACTGTCATCAAACACCACTATCCACTACTGAACTCAAGGGGACACAGTCTTGAAATCGGTCGTTTTATCTCCTTTGCTCCTACTTTCACTTGAACTACTCGAACATGTCCATCGCTTCCTGGGAAGACTTTTACTACACGCCCCAATGGCCAGTTTCCTCTTGGGATATCTGGTGATATTATCAACACAACATCATTCACCTTTAAATCGCCTTGTTCTTTGTTCCATTTACGGCGCGGCGATAAAGATGGCAACCACTCCTTCATCCAACGCTTCCAAAAGTGACGTACTAGCTCTTGCACTCGTCTCCATCGTCTTGAAGGATGGTAATCTTCGGTGTCGACTGACTCTGGGGCAAATTTTCCACCAGCTTGTCCAAATAAGAAATGGTTAGGAGTTAAAGGTACATCATCCTTGATATCAGCACTTTGATAAGTCAATGGTCTTGAATTCAATAGACTTTCCGCACCTGTAAAGGCTGTATGAAGCTCCTCGTCTGTTATATCTGCTTTTCCGAGGATAGCAGTTACTGCTCTTTTAGCTGCTTTTATCATAGTTTCGAAGACTCCTCCCAGGTGTGGTGCTAAAGGAGCATTGAAGTACCATGTGATCCCTTTGTTAGCAACTGAAGTTTCAATCTTATCTCTATCCAAGTGGTTAATTAGCTCTTGCAACTCCTTGTTACCACCAACAAAATTTGTACCATTATCCGACAATACTTCGCTTGGTAATCCTCGTCTGTTTACCATTCTGTAGAATGCGTTAAGAAATGAATTGGTTTCCAGCCCATACGCTAGTTCCAAATGTACTGCCCTTGATAGTAAACATGTAAATAAACACAAGTACCTCTTGGCTTGTTTCTTTCCTCGTCCTTGTTTGGTGATGTATGGTCCTGCAAAATCCAATCCAATTCTTGCAAATGCACGTAGTGGTTCTTTGAGACGAATCGATGGTAATGGAGCCATAAGTTGCTTTGCGGGTGTTGCCTTTTTCACCTTGCACTGGTTGCATCTATTTATGACTTCGCGAATCTCTTCTCTGCCTCTTATCAGCCAATATCGTTCTGATAGCTTAGCCAGCGTCTGATTCGTCCCCATAGCATGATTTCCATCTTCGTGGCACTGCCTGACAATCAACCTGGTTACAATGTGTCCTCTCGGTAAAATGATGGGATATTTGATATCATATGGTAAATACTCTGCATTTTGTAACCGTCCGCAGGATCGCATTAATCCATCTTCACCTAATTGTGGTTTCAGTGATATGATATTGCTTGATGGTGGTAATATCTTTCCTTTCACCAATCTTTCATATTCCTCTTCAAAGCTTTCCTTTTGGGCTTTGATGATGAACTCATACTCGCTTTCTTGCATTTCGTCAACTCTCAAATTTCCTTGACTCCGTAGATGCTTTGGTCTTCTGCAATTATTCAAGAATCGATTCACCCATGCATTTACTTTTATCAATCTATTCCATTTTGAGTATCGTTTTGGATCTAATATTTCGTCAGACTTCTCTGTTACAAATAAGGCTGTTGTATCAACAGCTGTCTTCTTCATTTCCAATATTGCTTCGTCTGTTACTTGAAATTGATTATCTGGCCAAGATTCTTCAGGATTGTACAGGAAACTGGGGCCATTCCACCAACTTTCATTCTGCACCAAAGCTGTCACGGATAGTCCCCTACTTAGTAAGTCAGCAGGATTTTTCTTCGTTGGAATGTATCTCCATTGACTGTTTTCAGTTCTTGATTGAATCAATCCAACCCGATTTGCAATAAACGGCTTCAAGTTTCGACTTTGATTTCTTATCCACCACAACACATTCATACTGTCACTCCAGAATCTCACGTCTTGTAACTCCATTTTCAAAGCGTCAGCTATTTTGTCTGCCAACTTTAATCCGAGAACAGCTCCTAGCAGTTCCAGTCTTGGGATGCTTATCGATTTTAAAGGAGCAACTCTTGCCTTGGACATGATAAGACGAGAAGAATATTCCCCTGACTCGTAAACAGACTGTAGATAGGCAACTGCACCATATGCTTCACTAGATGCATCCGTAAACACATGAATGAACTGACTTGTTACTAATGACGTCGTCCTTAAGCATCTTGGAATTTGAATCAATGGCAATTTCTCCAACTCATGAAACCATGCTTTTATTTTCGTTACCACATTACCAGGAAGTTCATCATCCCAATTCAGTCCATGTAACCATAATTCTTGCATGATGACTTTGATACGGATGACATATGGCGAAATGAATCCCAATGGATCAAAGAGCGTTGCCATTTCCTTTAATAAAAAACGTTTTGTATATGTCGTACCTTCAGCTTGTTTGACAGACTTGTACGTGAACACATCTCGTTGAGCATTCCACACGATCCCAAGTGTTTTCACTGACGGTAATTCTCCAGCATCCAAGTCGATATTTTCTGCACGATCTGTCTCTGGGATGACCTTCAAAACTGCTGTTGAATTCGATAGCCACTTTCTTGCATACATACCGGCTGAGTGCCAAAGTTCTGACAGTTCCGTGTATAGTTTGATACCTGCTTCGTCATCAGTCACTGAATCCATTGTGTCATCCATATAAGTTGAATCTAACACTGAGCTTGCAGCCATTGGCAATTCTTCTGCACTTCTTCTTGCATGTTCTTGTGACACAAATTGAGCTCCAAAGGGTGACGAATTTATTCCAAATACCATTCTGTTGAATTGTAACACGTCGGGCTCAGCAGTTTGATCCATGTTCCTCCACAAAATTCTTTGATACTGCCGGTCATCTGGATGTATTCCAATTTGTAAATACATTTCGGCTATGTCGCAAACCAAGGCAACTGGATGCTTCCGGAATCGCAAGAGTACTTTCACCAAATCTTGTTGAAGTTTCGGTCCTTGGTGAATTACATCATTGACAGACATGCCATTGTATTTTGCTGACCCATCGAAGACAATGCGCACCTTGGTAGTTGCTTTATCAGGACGTAGAACAGGAAAGTGTGGCAAGTACCAGCAATCTTTCCCAGATTCTTTGTCGACTTTTTCAAGATATCCCTTTCGTAGATATTGCTGTATAATCTCATTATAGCTATTACCCAGCTGTATGTCTCTCAAAAGTCTCTTCTCCGTGTTTGCTAATCGGTTCAAAGCCATTTCGTAATTGTCATCAAGTTTTCTTTCCTTTTTCCATGGTATTCTAATTTCATACCTTCCATCATGGTATTCCAATGAGTTCTTCACCATTTCCAGTGCTTCAATGTCTTCAGGGCACATCAATGTCTTGTCTTTTATACTTTCATCCCCTTCAATCTCCCATAACTTTCTAATCGTACTGTTTATCTTTATCAATTCTCTGTCGTCTTTTGGTGACATCACAAAGTTGGTTGAAATAACTTGCCCATTGCAATCACCTACACAAGTCCACCCAAGAGGTGTCAGCCGGGCCACTGGTTCATTTGCTTTCCCCTTTACCTCTCTCTGTGCACAGTGAAGATCAGCATGGTCCACACCAATTAAGATGTCAATCGTTGGCTTTGGTCCAACACTGGGAAATTTGATATCTTTTAAATGCTTCCAGTTGTTTGCCATTTTTACCCAATTAACAGCTCTCAAATTGCCTGTAACTCGGTTGACTGTTAATGCCTGGATCTGCGTTTTCAGCTGTCCATCCAAGGACTCAAGTTGAAATTCAACTGGCATTGTC